>KZ308136.1:85997-450842 GCA_000376725.2 Ladona fulva | reverse complement strand
ATATTTTATAATTTTTATATTTTATAATTGTATTGTATGACGTACTGCCTTCGGGAGGTTTTGGTGGGGGTTTTCCTCCCGATTAGGGTGAACACCAGGCAGTACCTTATCTCCCCCCCAACAATGACTACCACCTGTCCTGGTGCCTATTAGTAGTCTGAAGGAGTAATAAATAAATATCTTAAGTACTCTATACATTTCGTTTTAATGTTAGTGAGTGTAATTGCTGTAAAATATCTTATGAGTCGACTAATCCTCTGTTCTCTGCAACTTTTCCGAAGATTTTGGATTGATATCTCCTTTGATTGATAGATTTGCTATAAAGGAATGAATACTTTCTTTTTTCATCACATCTTTATTGGGATTTTGTCGCTGGTCAGCTATTTTGTATCCGCACTTTAACGCTCGAGAAGGTCTTTATTCAAACTTTATCAAAGGGGTCAGTAGCGCCAACGCCAAACGGGGAATGGGAATTGAGCGAGAGGACTCTGAGCTGAGAGAAGACTTTTATCGCTCTCTAATTCTGAATGAATTTATATTCTTATCAATGGATATCATGCAGGACGGAAAATCTCTTGGGTAATGAAAATTATTCAGTTATAGAATTTTTAAGGTAAAAACAGAAAATATCAGCAGAGTCAGTAGTTCATTTAAAGAAATCACTTATTTCATTCTTTAGACTTCAAAGAAGAAAACTAAAGGCTGCATAAAAGTTCAATGAGTGTAGTATAATCCTTAGCTAAAAATACAGTCAAAGTCAAACAGTCAAATGAATATTTGAATTGTTTTGGTGAGAAAACGCAAACTGCTGGTAAAGTTTTAACGTCAAAATCAGTGAGGTTAATGTTTTATCACTAATTTTCGCGTAAGAAGATTTAAAGAATTGAGCAGTCATATCCAGGAATTAACGGTCTATTAGATACTTCACGTTGCAGATTGGTTTGGGACCAAACTTTATCTTAGAGAAGATTAACGTTTCAAAGGTGGTGGTGGTCGGTCTGACCCTTTTGTTTTGTTGCTCATCGGCTTCAAGGAAGTCATTATGAGCGGTGGAAACCCTCTAAGGCAGTTTTAACCCCCGAATAAGGCTAATAGAGTTGTTTATTATTTTAGGAAGTAGTGGAGATAGGCTCTTATATTTGAAGTAATATAACCTAACCTAACCTATACTAAACTAGATGATGAAGGTATAACTAAAACTAATTATTTACAGCTTTTTTTTCCATTCCCCATTTCCTCTTGGTGTGTGACTCAAGCAGAGTGAGTATACGTTTGGGTTCCTTGATCCTCTTCATTCTTCGACGCACAGTTGGTGCATAGTCCCATATATGTTGTATTAAGGGATTGTTGATGGTGTGCAATTTCCTAGAGAATTTTTTACATATGGCCAGTAAATGTTCTGAGGAAATCCCACTTCCTTTTTACCACGATAATAAATGACGTAAATTAACCTATTTCAATGAGCTGCGCATTCATTAACTTCTTAGGAAACGGGATATTATGAAGCACTTCTATCATTTCTCCACGTTCTGACGGAGAATACAAATTTCCGAATAGTATGGATACCAGCTGGGGTCTTTCAGAATTAGAAGTTTTTTATTATAGCTTCAATTATGCATACGCAAAATTACTTATAATTTCCGACGCTCTTATTTTAATTTTACTGCTATTTTAATTTGTCTGTGAGGGAAAGTTTATCAATCTGAGGAATGATTCAAGATTTTAAATTAATGGCTCAAAATTTAAATTAGGAATTCGAAATTTATCTCAAACGTCGAATTTTGACATTCGAATCAATGTTTCCTCGCGAGTATCTCTTGCAATATTTTGAGATGAAAATAGATTAATTCGCTATTAATGTACCAGAATACATTCGATGTAGAAGAGGTTAATCAGGAACTGCAATAAAAAAATGCAAGTAACAAAATTGATTGAATTGAAAGGTAAGTAATGTATTTTCAACCGTCCTTAATAGATATAATTAATTTCGTATCATTCGAGGATTGATATTTTCTTGCTCAATATTTTCTACGTATGCTTATTTTTGATTTTCCGTATGAACACTTACATATGCACGAGTTGATAACGTCAAAGTTTATGGAGTTAACTGATATGTAAATAAATATCTTAGGAGGTATTAAATAGGAAAAATAAATATATCTCTTAGTTAAGCATTTAAGTACTACTTGATACGGTTATATTCTTTGATATTTGAGTTTTAAAGTTGTCAGTGGAATTATTTCTATTCCACGTATTTCAGAGCAATTTTTCTTCATTCAAATGCCATGCTTATGATCAGGCTGAGTTAAAAAAAAATAACTTTTTAAGTTACTTATTCAGGAACTGTATCTTGACAATCGTAATATCGTTCCGATTGATTGGTAACTTGAATTTAAGGTAATGCTTATCCTCAAAATGAATCAATGCTGCTCGATATCCCTCCTTAATATAATTACTCTTTCACTGTTAGAAATTCAACTTCGATTAAGAGGTGATGGACTGTGTTCTATTACTAACTGTGATAAAAATATTTCCTTTTCGTTTTCCGTTGTAGAAATGAAGCATGTGCCTACCTTGTAAAATATATTAAAATGTTAAGTTTTAAAATGGTATCACTAATCCATCGGTTTTGATTTGTATCAAAGCAGAGGAAGAAAATAAAATCTTAACTATAACAAAACAGTGGAATATATATAATCGGTAGAAGCAGTGGTGCAAACGTTTGTGCACGTAATTATTGAACACGTGCGTGGCAATCATCGTAAATTCGCAGCTTTAATATACATCTCGAAGTTTTTAAGATTGAATTTCAAAGATAAGTTTTTTTAACTTAGCCTGAAGATTAATATTTAGTTTCGAGACTTTCGTATCTTGAAATTTTAGCGCGTGTTCCATATGGGTTTCTTTATCGATCGCCCAAATTTAAGGAGTTGCAAGAAGTTCAGCGGGAAGTGTGTAGATGGCAGTAAGCGCTGTGCGATAAGGAACGTTGCTGGAAACTTATTTGAGAGAGATGACTTGTACTCAGTCCCGCATGCTGCTGAAGGTGCATTAACTTCATTACAGATGAACTTAATGATTGAGGTTACTGTCTAGAAGCAATTAAAATTAGGTTAAAATAAAAATTAGAGTTACAAGTGAAGAATGCGCCCTCGTGTAATTAGATGCGGTTTGAAGGCCTTACCTTTGTCATTTATTCTATTAGACAGAGTTTTGGCATTTATTAGTACGTGAACTTCCTATTTTGGTTTTTGAAACATGTGTTACATCTGGGAAGCAATTTCAGACAACGACAGATTCCGTAGGGGGAGGGAGGGTAAACCTCCTCTTCAGTAATTTCTTGAGCGGCTACATCCACCTACAGGCCCGAAAAATAAGGTAAATACTCAGGATTTTTAGTCAGAAATGAAAGATGAAAACGAAACGAATGTTATTGCTGTGAAAGATACACATTAAAATACCTGAATTAAAAAGTTTTCTAATTTGTTACAGAACAATTGCAAAATTATCACTGATAGACGATAGTTTAATTATCACTGATAGTTTTTTTAATGGCGTTCGGCGGTGGATATTCTTCTGCTTAAACGAATAATCTGAAATAAGTAAATAAAATAAATTATTCATTTTAACAACAAATATGAGCCGTTGACGATCGCAGATTTTTTAAATTCATTTTTTTTACATTATGGCGACAAACTGAATTTCGAATATGGAAAATACATGGAAAAGGTCGAAGTTTATACGTCTAATAATCAATTTAACAAAAGACAGTCAATTAAATTTAATTATTATTTTTACGTATTTTAAAAATTTGGAGAATATCAATTGAACTATTTTTTAAAAAAATGTTGGCCACCGTTTTGGAAAACGGTGTTTCGAGGAAACTCTTTAAACCTTCAAGTATGATCATAATATTGACGAAAGAACAAATATTAATTTTCCTTTAGTCGTCCGTTACAGTATCATATAAGAGTATATGACTCTCTGGCAACTACAGCAATAATAATGCTAAGAAAAATTCAACTCAGTTAATCTCAGAGAAGTCAAATGCTTGTCGACTGTCTCTGTCCGAATTTCAGCCAATCAATCAATTTCCCTAGGAAACAGAAAGGACGAAGTGATAATGGAATATGTCATGAATATTACATGAATTTATTACATTTATCAGGTCGTAGTAATCGATAATTGTAGAGAAATGGGGTATTTATTGTACGATAATTCTTAACTCAAAGTTGAGAGTATCAGTAAAATGTCCTACACTCTCTACCCATAGAAAGGTTCTGAATACGCCCTTGATGCTATGCATTTAATGAGGAAATCTCAGACTATGCATTAATGAGGAAATTATGCTATGCATTACGCTATGCATTTAATGAGGAAATCTCAGACTATAAAAAGGTGATGTATGTTTTTATTATGATAGCGAAAAAAGTCGTACCAGGAAGCAAAAACAATTTACATATTTAATTTATTCATTTTTTGAGTATTTTTTGTTTATCTGGCGAAAGAGTAGAGGCATTGAATCACCCCAAATCTCAACATAATATAACACTAGGCAATTTTTATTTAAAAGCTTTTGATGGATTTGGAATAGATTGGCAATAAATAAAGTAATGGGGATGAATGGATCGATAATTTTGGGAAATATTGAAAATACCGCTCACCGGTTGTGATATAACAGATACAAGGACAGCAAAGTTCAAGTTAAAAAATCTTGCTTTTATCTTTACTTAAAAAAGATGAAATACCAAGTAAAGGTCAATAATCTACAATTAGAAAGGTAATAAGCATACTTAATATAGGTAATATATGAAATTAACAGTTCCTCATCTTTCTAAAAGCAAAAGTATTTTTAATAATGTATGAGAGTTAACATCTTTTTGGAATAATATCGTACATAAATATTAACTTTAATTTACCATAAACGACTTTAAAGCATAGCACCTTGTAAATTAGTTATCCGGAGTGGTATGCAACAGATTAATACTTTTGCCATCTCTGGAACAGTTGTGGTAAATTATTGGAAACCATTTGTTAATTTCATTCCAATAAACGCTGTTGATTACATCTTTGACAATGTTTTAAATCAGCAAAACACGTAATTACAAAATTCCTCATTTATAATATATCTTTTTAAGTTATAAACAGTTTAATTGCGTATATTCCATTGCATCAATCAAGATCTATTTATCATTTTTATATATTTATTGCAGAAGCATCAATTTTTCGGCATCTAGAGGGTCCTGAATCTACATAGTAGGTAATTTGTATAACGTTGTAGAAAACATCAATATTAAGTGTTATTTTTTAATGTAATTTCTCTTAATCTATTCAGAACACGAGGTAAAACTCTGAAATTTACAATCGCAACTCTCTTTATAAATATTCTTGGAATTGCGTAAAAAATAAGTCAATGAAGTTGAATTACTATTGAAATATGAATGATTATTTATCTCACGCAGAAGCACTAGTTATTAATCTGATGACATCGACCATAAAATAAAACATATTACTAGATAAAAACGAGTAGCACATTTATGTAGGAATCCTGACTTATAAAGAAGAGGAAATTTTATTATATACAAAGAATGCAGATTGTATAGAATGCATTCTTAATTAGTGTAAAATGTACTCGAGACTTGTAAAAAATGAGTTTGCATATCATTAAGGTTGTATGCATCGACGATAAAAAAGAAAATAACCGCAGTAGATTTATAGCGTAAGGGAAAATACCCGAATCATTAATTTTTGATGTAGGTCATTAAGAATAGGTCGTAATTCATTGACGATATTATTAGCACGAACGTAACTATGAAAGATATTGTCAAATGTAAACGTCGCGACGTTTAACGAAGCACTTTAGATGATACCACAATCTGCCTCTATCCCTTAGCTATTAACGTTGATAGACACTTTGTAGCTGCTCAGAGCTCATTTTCTTCTTTACCTTTGGCTTCAGTCGCAACATTCTTTTGCTTTCTCTTTCATTTAAGAGTGCCTGGTTTCGATTATTGCTTTATTCTGTAACCTCACATTATAGTTTGTTTTTGTCAGTTTCCTTTCATGGCCCCCTTTATCTTTACCTTTATTTTCCTAAATTTTTTACCTCAAGGTTTCGCAGATTTACTTAGTGTTAATCAGATATAATAATTCATATTTGCGTTACAAGCGATTCAATTAAGGAGTTTCTCCAATATTTTCAATTTATTTCAAAACTGACAGCACATAATATTAATATGCAAAGACATCCGTAAAGCAGGAAAGGTAAATATTTAAGGTAAGCTATCATGTTTCAGATGAGTTTTCGACTGCAAGGCACACATGGAAAATAAGTAAGAGAATTTCATGGGCGATTGAAAGATGTTTTACACAACACGGAAAGCCATTTTCAAAATTGTTTTTCCTTGAGAGCAATTTATTTTTATTGCATCATTCTTAGATTAATGAGACATTTTATTTGATCTCTCTCTCTTTAACAGTATCACTTACAAAAAATCATACACTCATGTTCTTTTACATAACTTTTTAACTTTGCGTATAAAGTTTTATTTTTTCTTATAATATTATGAAACATATAACCCATGTTGTCTTCATTTCCCTGCATTAATCTCACTGATTTAAAATAATTTTAAAATATCCCTAAATGTATTAAATCAGCGCAGTGGACATACGGATATTAATTCCGGATTAAGTATTTTCAGTGGTAAAAAATGAAAATTTTTCGGTTTTGTACATTTTTGGGAAAGATTGTTGGGTCAAGTCTTTTTATTAGAGCTATGGTGGAGCGATTATTTATGGCATTATACGACGTCTGTAAGATAATTGAACATTTTTGCTGTTAGTCAACGCTTACTGAGGCTTTTTATTCAATTTATGCTGAATTAAACTCCAACATGAAAACACTCAGTTTAAATCTCATTTGACGCGGGAGTGAATGTGTGACCACAGCATTATTGAATTATTTCCGCTTCATCCGTAAGTGCGTATGTATCAACAACTGTGAAATATGAGGCTGTATTTGTTTACGACAATAAAGCATCGAATTTACATAGAACCACTATGTACGTATATTTTTAAGGAGGTGCTTCGATTGGATTTTTCTGCGGCTGCAAACGCTTACTTGGGACACTTCGATTCCCTTCTATTTTAAAAGCCATTCCCAGAGTGCAATGCCGTTTGCCGTTTCCAAGTGCTCTTGGGAGAAAAAGGCCAATTTTAATGGCCTATTACGGCGGATTTTACTGTGACCTTAAGTGGTAGAGTTTCTTCAGCAGTTTTTAATCTCGCCTAAGGTCTGTAGCACGTGCTAACACCTATATAAGTATAACGACACTTACTGCCATATTTCATCCATCGATTAACGTCTCGGAGGGATTATCGAAGAAGAACTTTTAAAGCCTCACTTAATTAACATCTTCATATTCTTCTCATTATTACTTGGGTAATTATGTATAAATAATATTTTGTTGACTCCTTGTATTTACATACCCATTTTGTTTTTTTTGGGGAAAAGAGGTAAAATTACTGTGTTAAACATTCCTTGAAAGTGACTTGGATATTGAATAGAAAGCATTTATATAAGTTTAAACTGAAAGCCGAACTGCTGCAATCGTCAGGGATCTTTGGTTTTTTATTACAATGTTAAGTTTATTCCTACTAATAGATTCTAAAAATTTAGCAGAAAACTATCCATGACGTTATGAAATTATAATAATTCGGGAGTTCTAAAATTCAAGATTCCTTCATAAATTTTCTTTGGGGAATATTCCATCAAAATATATGATATTTTAAAATTATAACGAACAGAAATTTTGAAATACTAAGAATTGGAATTCAGAAGTCTTACGACTTTCCGAGAAAATCTTCATTTACGGCATCGGAAATCTTTCCTCGACATTTTCCGCAAGGATTTCCTTTCCATAGTATGACTACGAGTATTTTCTATTTATTTATTAACTATATCATTTAAAATACTCATTAAGAAGTATTTTGAGAGAAAACGTTTTAGAAATATGGATATTAACGATACTGAATGAGGTAAAATAAATGTATGTTAAATATTCCTTGAAAGCGACTACTGGTTACTGAATAGAAAACATTTACATACGTTTAAACTGAAAGTCTAATATCTGCAATCGTCAGAAATTTTTGTTTTTGATTAAAATGTTGAATGGAATTGTTCAATGTTACTAAAGCTTCCTTAGATTCTAATTATGACATATTTCATTCTGAACAAGTAATCGTTAAACTTTATAACACAAGCCGATTATGCGTATCTAATCACGAGGTGCCGTCGGGAGAATTTGTTGTCATCACTCACCTTCTTCAGTCAATTGCTAATTGAGGTTTACCTAAAGCAAATAGACGTAATGATGCTTTTTGTTCGTTAAGCGAATTCAGGTCGAACTAGATACTAACAAATTAAAAGTCCCTAATAGTTGGTACTTTCTCTAGAAATTCTGTGGATCTTTGCGAAGAGTTCTAATTATTTCTATTTGAATATTACGATTTTTTTTGTCATTTTTGTAACAATATGTTTTTCATAGAGAAAACATTGTGTAGTACAGTATAAATAGAGGCAAGCTATCTGTCACTCGAAAAAGACAAATTAATAAACGCTCTAATTTATTTATTGAAATACTTGCAATCTATATTTCTCTATATTACCATGGTTAACCTTAGATAAACAGTTAATAATCCAAAAATTCACACTTGTGAACTATGGATCATTTGGAAGAATTCATCACCGAAGTATGACAGAGTATTTTGGAAAGGATTGAAAAGAGAAAATAGTTTATTAGAGGCAGTGTAATTCACTTTTGAATAAAGGGAAGAGAATCATAAATATACCTTAACCAAAACAATCAAATTCTCAAAAAATCCGTGATTTATACCCAAAGATAGCTTATTGTCCTTATTTATAAAATAATAATTGTAGTGGTTCGTTATATTTATTATATACAAAGAATGCAGATTGTATAGAAAGCATTCTTAATTAGTGTAAAATGTACTCGAGACTTGTAAAAAATGAGTTTGCATATCATTAAGGTTGTATGCATCGACGATAAAAAAGAAAATAACCGCNAATCCGTGATTTATACCCAAAGATAGCTTATTGTCCTTATTTATAAAATAATAATTGTAGTGGTTCGTTGTATTATTGTATTGTAGTAATTAATGTATCATTTAGTCTGACCAGTGTTTAAACAACATGTGATAATCGTAAAAATCGTGAAATGAGTGTGATACTAAACACTAGCAGCACTTTGATCTCTAAAAATACAAAGGCGTGAAATATATGAATAGCAAATTACTCTCAAAAAGGCAATGATAATATTTTAAATTGTGTGCTGTAACTCGGGTATGCCCTGATTATTACTCTAGCCTAATTTTACCTCTATTTAAATAAAGTGATAATTTATTCCTATTCTACCGTATTTTTACTGAGACATATTAAAAAAACCTAATTGTTTTTCATGTAAAATTTCCAAACTAAGAATATAATGAAGTTAATCGATTCTTACCGTAATGACTGTTATGAAATACTTCTCAATTGGGAAACTTACCATAACGTAGTATCTACAAAAGTTCTTTGAATTGAAATATCACCTTGGTTTTCACGGATTGTTGATTTTCCAATGCTTTACTTTTGCATCCAAAGGAATTACATATTTAAGATATTATATTTATGGTCAATACTGTATAAAGGGAAGGTGAACTATTACTTATTGAACAAGATTTGGTTTCGTTGTATTCCTAGTCTGTCAATTGCAAAGGCCTTAGAACACTGAAAATGCAATATGGTTGAGTATTCCATTAGAATTATGTAATAAAAAAATATTTTTCTTCCTTTTCGAGTAAGTGTATCTTTTACTCCTTTACTCCTACCGTATGGAATATTCCATACGGTAGGAGTAAAAGATACACTTAATCAAAACTCACCGTAGCCTCACTGCCTGTCCAATTCCTATTCGAGATTAAAAAGGTAACGAAAAATAAGAGGACGCGTATGGAGAAATTCTGAGAACTGACTACATATTTTCTTGATTGCCAAGAGTATAGAGAATTAGTTTTATTGTTGTCACGACAGCTAAGGCCATTTTCACCAATTGCTAAGAGCATTTTTGTGTCTGTAACTTGGAATCTCCTTTGGTATTTCATGAGATAAGAAATCCGATTGAAAATGTAGCTTTTTGAAGCAAAAGAATACTTTTGTTATAAAATATAAAACATTATTTTAATATCATTAAATTATATGTAATATATACTTAATGTCGTTTGCTATTGAATGGCAAAGTAAATTTTGGGAGGATAAGTTTAAGCAACCCCAGGAAGGTTTCTTAACTTGCTGCAGGAAGTCTTGATATTCGCATGGATTGCTCAAGAATCTTAAAACGCTTTTCATTTAGCGGTAAAGTTATCGAATCTATGAGATATGACAATTAGATTATTATAATTCAGTGTGGTTGAATTATCTCATTGCATGCATGAATTCTAGAGCTCATTCAAAATTTTCTTCAGTTGAAAGCGGCGAAGATCCCAATCGTGAATTCAGAGTTACTTCTCAGTGACCAATCAGATGGGGTGGAATTCTGAACCTCTCAGTCAGGTTACTTTAATATTATTCCAATTGTTATAACCACTTTACCTTTCATAAAAGAGCCCCAATTCGAGGACCGCGAGATACCTCCACCACCCCTATAAATCTCTTTCGAACCATTGATCATCTTGAAAAGAACTCGTTCCACTTCACGGTAGGAAACAATGGTGGTGTGTATTACGGAAGCGACAACTTTTTTCCCTTGAGAAAAACCACGGTTTTGGTGACGTTTCTTCGGATAAGTCGGACCCAAGGGCTCTCTGTATACCATTGGTCCTTCCTCCGCAGCTGCAGAGGAGCCTTCCGCGAGGACTCCTGGTGGGAGGCCTGCGGACAATGGCGACCAAAAGAACGGCCCCCAGAAGCTTTTGCGGGGGCGTCCGGTACCTGTTTCCACCCCTCAGTTCCCCGCCAAGTCTCCTTTCTTGTCTTCAATCTCCTTCGCGGCGTGAAGAAACGCCTGAGAAGAGTGGTGGAAAAGGACGCGACGCCCTTATCTATCGCCGAGATCTAGGATTCTCCTGGGAGCCCGCTCAGGGGCGGAAGCAAAAAATGAGGATTTTCATTTTTTTACTCATTTTCCCCGTTCGACTTTTTTATCGCTCGTCCTTACCATATCCTTCTTACCTTAACTTTTATTACCGCAGTTCTCGGTCTCGTTCTTTTTTCTCTCTCCATCGGCCTTTGATTTACGCTCCTCGAGAGAGAGGAGAAGTTGAGTCGAGTAGAAACCTCTTTTAAAGGCTTCTTGAGAGTATTTATATGGAAAACGGATACAGAAGGGAAGATATAAACCTCTGATATAAGAGGAGGCTTGGGATGAGATGCTGGAATACGTAATGGGATCGTTTGGAAAAAATCATGCGTTTGAAAATGTCTGCGCATTCCAGTTTAATTTTCCATCTCCGTCGCGATATTTTTACGTCGACTCTTGAATAATGGTAATCGAGTTAAGCGGATTGTATTTGCCCAAGAAAGGGGTTATATATGCGATCCATTGACATCAACCTCTGGTATAGTTTAATAGAGTTCGTAGTACTTGACAATTTGTGACTTTGTGACAATTATTTCAATGAACTGGAAAAACGATGAGGTTAGTTCGATTTTAAATAGATGTCGAAGAAAGCAAGACGTCTCAGCTGGCGATTCACACAATTAAAATGAAAATGAGGATGATTCATCGTTTCAGACATACAGATATTAATTCCAAAATTAAGTATTTTCAGTGAAAAAGAATTAAAGTTTTTCCTTTACATCCGAAGTCATAAGGGGTCAACCGAAGGTGTCATCTGATGAACTAAGAACTGTAGTAAATGAAGAACTCAAGAATTATTTCCCATTTATTTTACCTTTTATGGTTAGACCTCTTGATATAAGATATTCAAGACTTCCAGTCATTGTTACCAATCGAGAGATTTTTCTGCTAGATATAGAAGCTTATCTCTTTTATTGTAGCATCTCGAACTTTATCTAACATGCCCTGTTACTTAGTCCCTTCACTGCGAACTTCTATCATTAAATGCTTGACTTCCTTATTGATCAAAACGGCTTGAGTGTTAGTGATTCAGACGAATGTAATTTTATATATTAAAATTATGTAATTCCTGAACTGATATTGTATATGTGAAAGCAAATTTTATCATTTTTTAGAGGTGTATTTTCTCATTTTAACGACTTCTTAGCTACTTTTCAGGGTTCATCTAGCAGATATTTAAAAATAAATTAGGTGACATTGACCAATTTTAGGTGATAAAGAAACACATAGAGAGCGAATAATCCTAATAGAAGGGATAAATCTAAATACAAGCATAGCAACATCGGTTGATGTAAAATAATGTAATGGATCAATGTGGTCTTATTTTCTCAATATTCGTTACGAAAAATAGGAAAGAAAGAAAATCAGGAAATAAGTTACTTGGTAATGATATTTTTCACAATCATTACTTCTCTTATGATTATTTAATGCCAGTAAATCCTTCACTACTCCTTCACCATGCGTCACAGCGATGGAATACCAGGCTGGAGTTCTTTTTCGAGTATTCTGTTACGGAAAGCGTTTGGAATTCTGACTTGTTTTTAAAAGTTGCTGCTCATTTTAAGGATCATGCGTAGTAATCTTGTTGGATTAAAATCTGTAAAAAATTCGAAACTTTTTAATTTCTTTATTAAATGAGTAATTAAAAACGTCACCTGCCAAGATGATGTTCTGTAGAGTGAAAACTCGGCCAACGAGTGACATATTTTTCAACTAGTGACGAATTTTTGGTGCACAGATTTATTCCTATTACTCTGAGCTCGATCAACGAATGTTCTGGTGGATATTCACGCATATACGCCTTCGAAAATTCGAAGATGATGCGAGTGAAATGAATGCTATACATTCTTATGCCATGGTAAATACTTTGATAGCTTCTTTGATTTGTGTACGGGTATTTATGGGTTTGGAAACCAAGGAAAATGAGCCTTTTAGCTAACAAACATGATTTTGGAGTAAATCGTCTTTGCAATACTGTTAAATTTTATTTTATTTTCACCCTAGAGCCTGGAAAAGTCTCTATAAATTCTCGTGTATACTTCCAAGGAAAATAAAAGGATACTTTACACGGCTTAGATAGCCAGTATTTATTTTTTTTTAATTTTTAGATATGGTTAAAGTCTCTATATAAAATTATATCATGTTGTCTTCACAATTTGATTTAGATTCTCGACTTCTTATTTGGTCATAATAGTTGTTAAAATTACCCATTTGATTACGTTTCTTATCATGCAATTCTAGCCGTAACATTAGCAACGTAATTTATATCCTCCCTTTGTCTGTTCGTACTATTGATGTTTTTTTATTCAATCTTTTTTATATTTTACAAATATTTGTCTTCGTGCTGCATTCATGAGGGGATGAAGAGTACATTTTTCCACCGCGTGATGTTTTCTACTTCTTTGCGTGAATTTTCTACTCCACCTCCAGTAGAGTTAATTTATGTTTTATTTACTGATTTCTGCAATATCTCTGAGAGACTCGTTTTCTCATTCAGAACTCCAAACAACTCGGACAGCAATATCAACAGGATCATTCAAAGTCAGTATAAAACGCGGTATTTTTATTCAAGACTTGATATTTACTAATATAGTGACTAGAATCGCAGATATTTTCTTTTCTCTCATGTGTATATATTGAATAGTACCTTACTTTTTACGAAATTGCTCTAGTTACTTAAAGTTATCGCCTTCAATTTGGAATTATACTGGAGAATCTGCTGTCGTTTTTTAAATTTCCCTATCACTCTTGTCCTGAGCAGAGCTGAAAACAAAAATAGGAACATTTCCTTTTCTTAACAAGGATAATTTAAAGTTTAATTTTGAATTCATATCCGTCGAAGTTAGAATTATCAAACCTTTGGCCGTTAGTTCTCCCTTTCTCCGCTCGATGGCTCCGTCTCACTAAAAATCTTAGAACTGAGGACCTGCCAAGAGAAATTTCGGGGGAAGAGGATGCCGTATTTTTTCCTCATTTACGCAGAAAATGAGTCTTTAAGCTCGACGTGCTAATCCTCATGGATATATTAACCGCACTTAGTGTACTTCTAGACTGAAACGACTTACAAAACGCGATTTTCCTTCACCTTCTCCTTTGAAAAAAAAGCGACCGCACCTACACTTCGAATGTTTGTCTTTCTCTTTCTCACCTCTCTCCCCTTTTCTCACTCTTTTTCACTCTCTCTGTCTTTGTGTATGCCAAGGCGGAATAGCCACGGCAAACACTCGGATGAGTGTTCTCAAAGGCTCATGTTTTCCTCCGTTGTCTATCTCGAAAGGAGTTGAACGCGATCCCGCGCGGAGCGGAGACCGGGAGTCGAGCCCGTCTCGGCCCAGAGGCGCGCCATGCATCATCCGTGGTCGCTTGCACGATTGCTGCAGGGAAGATGGAGTCGACCAAGGAATTGCATCATCGCTTGACAAAATCGAAGACCAAGCCGTCAGAAGAATTTGGGTGAGTGAGGGGGCTGGTGGAAATCGATGAAATGGTTGTCTTTCCGTAATTTTATTTATTTAAATGCTACCTGCTCCTCGTATCATTTGGAAGATTATGATCAATCGTTGCGAACCTTGTTATAAGCTTATTTTCGAACACATTCATTGTTTTTTTTACACGTTAGCTTTAGCTCTCTCAGATTAACTGTCATAATATGGATAGTGGTAATTTATTTATTTTTTTTATTTTACATATAGAGGCATGAATCATTTTGTTTGAGCAGACATATGATTTACCTTACGTTCTTTAATAAATTTAAGTTCTGAACCGGAATATGTAAATTTGGTAATAATTCCAAAATATCATCTCGGATATGGTTGTACTAGATGAAAGGTTTAGCTGTGAAAAGGATAAAAATATGATATATATTTTTTGCTTTTTGGTTCAATTATATTAAAAGTAATTTCTTAGGAAGTTATGATGATTCTGTGATATTTAAGGTGGACAACTCTAGGAAAGGAAAATGTATTTTTCTCATCATTCTTTGTCAATTTCCACGTAATATATTTTTTCTCTTTGATTCAATCACATTAAAAGCAGTGTCTTAGGAAATAATCGGATATGAATCGCTTTTTCCAAGGTTTTCCAAAGCGTGTTTAATGGAAAAGTTCTTACGTTTAATTAATCCCATACAATTTTTTTAAATATTCGCCAGTTGTGTAATTCAAAAGTCAAATTAGAGCGATTGTAGATGCTCACATGATCTATATGGGCGTAAAGATGTGTAAACATGAATGTAGTAATACAAATACTACTCGAAATTTAGATATCCACTCATTGAATATTCGACCAATGGCTTATTTTCACCAATTTGTGGTTTCTTCGATAGACTAGGGTATTTATCAATTACAGTATAATGTGCTTTATATATGTAAATCAAAATATATGTCAAGAGTGGGTATGGGCTTCCAGAGTTTCCCATGAAGAAATCATAGTTTTGTGTTCCAGGATGAAGTGTTGTGAAACTTGCTTGTCTGCTATTCTATTCGTAGACTTGAAAGCCATACATTGACGTGAAAATACCCACCTGACGATGGCTCATCCATCTAACGCTGCCCCAAATGATGTCGGCCAAAGAAATTCTAATGAGGCTCACTTATACAATATTCGACACTTGAGAGGCATCCGTTTAAGTTAGATTTTAAAATTTGAATAATTTCGTTGCTTAAAACATTCATTTGGATTACCATAGGAAATATTACAAAGTTCTATTCTCATATATTGCGTATTTCGAGAGATTAAGTTCCCAGTAATTATTTATGATGCTGGTACTCACCTGTTTAGCAGGTGACTGAGGTTACTCGATTTTTGTTTCACGTTCATACGCAAATTCACCACTTGAGCGAATATGATAGAAGTGTATTTCTTCAAAAGGAACAAGTACGCCATTATTCATAAAATTATTTGTTTCTGAGGTAGGTGTTGTACAATTGATGTATCGCATAGTTAACATCTACTAGTCCTCAGAGCTCTTTCACAGCTATCTTGGGATTCCTGAGAGAAATAAATTATTAGGTAATCAAATAATCCTTAATGCTTTAGCCAGGATGACTAGAATTTGTTTGTATTACCATAGAAACACCACTTAAATTAGGTGCGCTCATGGAACAAGAGGAATAACTGATACCTCCGTTGAAATTCTCCTGATACGTAATATTCATCCTGTTAAATATATTTTCAACAATTATTTCCGTTTATGTTGCCCAGATGGAGAAAAGATTAGGCGAAGTGACACTTAAATGAAGAGGATTTTCCATAAAAATTCATAGTAAATAACTTTTTATATTTGTCAGTAAAATTTTAGTACATCTTAGTTTCAAACAAGCAATTATGGAAAGTGGAGCAGATTTTTGGATGAAGATATTCGCAGTTTCTTTCATGACATTTGCCGTTTTATTTCAAGAGATTTAGCATCTTTTTAAAACAGACTTATATCAACTGTCATATAAAATTTTAGAATTCTCTATCTATCTCTTTGCAAATATTTTGCCGTAAATTTTATTTTTCTCGTGTGCAATGAAATGAGAAATAAGGATTAAACTGCTTCCCTAAATCATCATTAGATAAGAAATTACAAAAGCACTGTCTTTGATCCTCAGCTTATCGGATTCGGTAATAAATAATGTAAGCAATAAGGAATAATTATTCTAACTTATATTGAATATTTACATGTGAATTATGTTGAATTCGAAGGTCATACAATAAAGAAATCTTCCCTAAGCCATTCAGGGTAAAACACATTCAGAGAACAACATTTCCTAAGCCATTAAGGGTAAACACTAAAATTTAACAAATGGTTGGCTTTCCTCTCGATTTAGTTATATTAAAATGTTTTTAACATGGTACATTTCGAGATGAGGCCATCTTAGAGGATGGACAAATAGTCTTTCGAATGGTCCGAATCACTAAAATTTCCTTCAAGTTTCGTATTACGTTCCCAACTATTAAGGAACGTCAATTTAAATATTGTTCTGTTGACAATGGAAAATGTAGAAAACACAAGATGTAAGAAATGTGAGCTAAAAAAATTTAAAACATTAAGCGTGAATTGCAATATTTTTCAAAGTTTTAGAGTGAACTGTGACACTTGATAATTAAGTCCACAATGAATGAAAATACGATAATGCTCCATACAAATGAATATTATGTATTTGAATTGTTAACATTAAAAATAGTAGGTTTATAGTTTACGAGCCATCTTTACTTATGGTTATTGCCGTCATTAAGGCCAGATAATGCCTTTCAAAGATGTAACTTATTGCCATAAACCTTGTGAAAAATTATTAAAGATTATGTTCAAGTGCTAGTCGTTTGCTAACATAGATAGCTTATAAGTTTCTATGCAAATTGGTTCTAAATTTTACATAATTTATTTACTCACTTTCCAAAACTAAGATTTTATATCCGTCGTGTTTATATAAAGATCAACACTACACCAACTATGCGATAGACAACTTTCAAACAATTTCTTATACACTAAATACATTTCATCCCACCATAGGTTGCTGTTAATAACTTAAATGTTGATGACATCTTGTTAATGACGTATTAGAGCGATTAACTAGGAAAATATTTCTCTTAGTTCTTGGTCGATACATATAAAATTATTTGATGTTATTTAATTGATGTAGAATTATTTTTGACCTTGATAATATTAATGTCTTTGAATTTTTTCAAAAGCCTTCTTTATTTATCATTTATGACTTTAATATATTTTTTAAACGTAATATTATAATAGGTAGTTAAGCTGTTAGCTCAGATAAACTAAGTTAGCTACGGTATAGGAAACATTGTGTAAGCGCGGAAAAATTCATCGAGTAAAATGGAATTTTTTCTCCTTAAATTATGTTATCCGTGCTTTTCTATTTGTATTCAACACTTCCATCTTGAGTGTTTACCCTAAACGCTTCTCTTCGTCTTTAGAAAGACAATATGAAGTTAAAATAGAAATTTATGCTCCTATAAAAATGAGATCCTTTTATGCTTTCATTAGTGGTTTATAATTCTCGTTTATTATGTCATACTTAAACCAATCGATACAATCCCTTTTCCGCTTTGACGTTCCTCATTTGTGTACATTCTGTCTGTGTTAAATTCATTTAGGTGAAGCACATACCAAATCGCGATAGGTTCTGTTATTATGGATAGTGCTGAGGTCGTTGCTTCGCTTCGTTCTTTTCCGTTGCCTTTCTTTCCATTACCTCAGACCAATACGCTCCGGGATTCTTCGGTCTTCGCTGCACTCAGCGCAATTCACGCATTCATTAGTTCCTGGGCGCTTGAATAGAGAGGCCAAAGGTGCGCTTGGGTCGCGCGCAAGTGTGGGATTATTGGTGTATTCTTCCCAGAGTACTCCCACGAAAGGATATTGGAGACTGCAATCCAAGAGAAATGAAGTTGAAACAAGCTGCGAAAATAATGTGAAATCGGATATCTGTAATTGAATGGAAAATTCTAATATTAGCGAGTGCTCAAATACCTGAATTGAAGAAGTAAGCACTATCTGAAGGAATTGAAATTTCACTTCTTCATATTAGGTAAAAACCGTCATAGAGGTGATTATATTAATTTAATTTGAATTTGGAAGATACAATAAATAAAAAATGCCTCTTATTTTAATTTAACCTTCTGTTTCAAAGAAGGTAATGTTTATCATTCCGTTATTTTTTTTGATGCTGCTGTATGATTTATCTGGATGTTGTCATGTAACTTTCCTGGCGTTATCGTCTTTATTTGATGGAGAATCTTGACTTAAAAGAACAATTTTATTACTCTAATTCTATAAGTATGATTCTTAAATATTAACGATTGAATTTGATTTTCGTCATGTGAATTTCCCAAATTTAGTAGTCTTAGGAATCATAAATTATTAATTAAATTTAAACCAGGAATTATAATTAATTTAGCATATTTTGGTAGGTTTTAGCTGAAGTAAAACTGCACGCTGGTACTAATACTAATACTATACTAATATTTTTTTATTACATTTTTAGCTATCGGAAGTGGAAAATGCTAATACTTTTGCATTATTAAGCATGTAGAATAATTATAATACGATTTTCCCTGTAATTCGATTGTCGTAGTGGCACTGCGTCCATCTTTGATGTAGTCCTGAGTTCGATTTCCGTAGAAGAAATTTTTCATAAACATTTTGACTTCAGGAATGGCTTTCGGGCAAAAATAATCTGCCAAAAACTGAAATTAACCATTACGTCATTAATCATTATCATTACTATCCTTAAAGGGAAAAAGACATAATATAAAAGTACTACTTTTCTCTTGCGACGCTGATTCATACATAGAAAAGGAATTAGTCTACGAAGCGTAGGTTCGAAAGATTTATAACATGGGGACAAAACGTGCCGTTTTTGAATTTTAAGTTCCGTGGGATAAAGCTGAGCGGCTTATCTCGCCTATAAAGATAAATATACAAAAACTTTTCTTTTACCTCGGTGGGAACTTATCTGTTCATAGAATTGCTATTCTTAGCGAGAATGAGTGAGTTTCTTCTTTGAAATGTCCTTGAAGGCTATAAAACTATCTTCGGGAAGGGAATATTTTTCAAAAACATTTTAATTATTAATTAACATTTCCGTTTATGTTGCCCAGATGGAGAAAAGATTAGGCGAAGTGACACTTAAATGAAGAGGATTTTCCATAAAAATTTATAGTAAATAACTTTTNCTAGAAGCCAGAGGCCAACGTTACGGTTTCTGAGTATCTAACAAATACATGTATCTGATCTACTTTCCCAAGGCTATAGGCATGAATTGTAGCAAGCGTTATACGTGTTAATATATGGGCTTATTGGTAATATCTGGCAACACCCGCTAGTGCCAATTTAAAACTTTAAACACGTTTTAAAACTTTAAACACGATAAAAGCTATTACATATGTTGTAGGTATTTTACAAAATAAGGTACCACTAGAGTATCTGGAATAACTTTGAAATCCAGTCGGATTTCAAACTCAGTTATTAATGGATAGCGCAACTCAGTCCAATGGATGGATAATACATAATCCATTGAGAGTTTATGGAGAATTATCAGTGAAGGTGTTTCCCTACCGGTTAGGAATCATTTTCATTTTGCGGTTTGATTTCGTAGATTTAAAGATAATTGACTGATTTACTTTATCTCCAAGACTTCATAATTAGTGATAATTCTTCAAAAAGAGGCAAAACATTTCTCAAGCAGCCTAGAAAACAAGACAATCTGCGATTTGAGATTTCTAAATTGTCGTTTTCGAGAAAATTCAAATCAAAATTCAAGTCTCCCTCGATATGACTAATTTTGAATACTTCGAGATACATTACAGGAATCCAACTCTCAAATCAAACTATACAAATCCTTTCAGTGGACATTACTTGATAGAGATAAGTTATCAACTGTAAGTATGCGATCTCATCTCATCGAACAGTTTTTCATATGGAGCGTGTTAGTGAAAAAACCCATCCAAATTCTAGTGCATACATTAACATTGAAAGCGCTATTTATGTAAAATTAGATCAATTCTGAAGGATCGCTGTATTTACGCACTAAACTAGAAGAAAAATACAAAATATTTATTAGAATTTGCTTGTATGAAGTACGAATTTAGTCATCATTAAACATAGCTCTATTATTCATCGAAAGCGAGACTTATTACTTATCTCCTGAATGGCGGTGTGCCAATGGTTTACTTTGAAGGCTATGTTAATGATTCTTGTACAAATAAAAGACTCAAAAGAACGTCTCGAAAGGGGTTTAAAGCTCCTATTAGTTAGCATCATTATGACTTAGACCTCGAAATTTTTTAGGTACACTTTTCCTTTTGGGTGTTGGACTACTCGGATTCGTACGTGTTTGGGGGAAGGCAACTAAAGTGTGAGTGAGCTATTTTTTCCATTTAGTTCAACTCACTGTGACTCCCAAGCCTATTCACTTTCAGACTGACTCGATTTCTTCGAACATCGCCCTGGCGGACACCTCTCTTACGGCTCTGGGAACAGACGCTTGCCCGCAGGACCCTTCTTCCGCCTCTCGCTCCTGATGCCTTCTATTCCTTCCCTTTAGTTGCATATCGTTGTGTCGCCTTTCCTTTTGTTGAATATCTCTCCAATATCATTCAGGGAGATAAATAATACTAAGGAATTCATCTGAAAAGAAAATAATGAGAAAATTTGTATAATTTCAAATTGGAATTTTTGAGCAGAAATTTGACATTTAAGGAGAGGCTTTGATATATTTTTAGCTTGTTAAGGTTTGTGACAGAATTAAAATTTTTCATGGTTAAGGATTGTAAAAAAATCACTGACGGTAATAGGTTTGTTTGTCTTTTTGATTTTACCGAGTTAAAATACATTGAATTAAATTCAGACGAGTATAATACAGAAATGTAATACTATAATAATACTAGTAATTACTGATATTTACGAATTAATTTTATCATAAAATTAAAGTTTTTAATTTCCCAGCAGATTAATCAACCGTCTCATTTAAAATAAAAATTTCAGTGGTGTCATTAATTTCTACAAACTTTCTAGTGGTATCATTATTTGCAAAAGTTCAGTGATTTTTAAAGTTATTGCGACATTTATTATGACTATTGTGGGATAATTTTGTGAAAATAATGTGAAAAAGTAGATTGCCTTATTGAAAAATGCATTATTGCTTTGAAAATATCGTTTGTGCATATTTATAAAGTTGTGTTAAAATGTATTGTTTTATAATCTGAACTCTTCAGTTTTAAGTTATTGATACTGTGTTGAAAACGGCAGATATGGTTGAGAGCCTCACAGTTTGCCACAATTCTCAATTGCGAAAGAGAATGCTTTCAGAATTTGCAACTGTTATGAAAATATTACTTATTAGTCATGTATATCTTCCTCAAAAATGTTGAATTATGTATTTAAATAGCCTGACTGCAACGTTTTCAGGGAAAAATTTCTCTCTAAAGCGCTTTTGGTTAAAAAATTCGTTATTTAATGCTTAGCATTTGTTTTGGGTTATGGCAAATGTTAAGTTAACCACTTTGATAGTTTTCAAATGTATCTTAGAAATTAAATGGAAGCTATGCGCTTTGACTACAGTTTACAGTATCTTTGTACGAAATCTTTCTGATAATTCCTCGGTTGTGATGGATTTTCGTAGAGCTACGCCTTCCTGTGAAGAATGAATCATGAAATATAATTTAACTTTTGAATTCGGGAGGATAAAACTACTATCAAAATTACTAAATTGTTATTAATTCTTCTTCTGGTGCATATTTTAACTTGACATTTGGTATAGCGCGTTCCAGCTTTCAAGTCAGTAAGGGAATAAGGGAGTAAGTACTTAGGAATCAAAGCCTATGTATCCCATTTCAGTTAAAATATCTCCTTGCTAGGTCACCTTCATGCAGAATTCTACGATCGGACGAATAATATTACAAATCATACTTTAAATTCGAATGTGTTTACCGCGGTTTTCACCTGCCACACTGACTAGACAACCTGGGACGCAGCATAGAAACGTATTTTTACGTGTCCATTTTGCTTTGATGCAACTGCACTGCTCAAAGCCGCACAGTGTTAGGTTTCACTGTCATATCTTTTCCGTGCAAGCGTATGTTTTTCATTCCCAATCATGAAAATATCTTGATTAGGAAATCTACTAAAAGATTCCAAATTTAGGAGATGCATTTCGATGCGAATCTGTATTGTGCGGCTATTCTAATGCAGTACTTACGTAATATTTGAAATAGCTTCCAAGGATTTGGAAGATCCCGGGTTCGAACTCCTCACACTCCCTCCTCTACTGTCCCGTATTGATCCTATCCCCGGCACTGGAGCTTTCGGATGTTGGTGTGTGCGAGAGTTTGGATGGAGCGTGGGAGGAGGCAGGGGGCGGGTCCAGGCTCTAGATTGGCACGGGCTGGAGGGGATCAGAGGGATATTTTCCGGAGGCCCACCCCCAAGCTGCTGGGAAGAACGCCGTTTTACGGCAGGGTTGCATGGATTAAAGGACCACTTCGAGGGGAAGGTTGAAGGGGAAGGGCATAGACGGAGGTGGGAAAGGAAAATGCTATTGTAGACGGAAGGAAGAAAAGCAAGAAGAAGAGGGAGTCATTCAACATCTTATTCAATATTTCCTATCGTCAAATTTGCCAAAAACACCTCCACTTGCTAAAAACACGCTCTCTAGAAGCCAGAGGCCAACGTTACGGTTTCTGAGTATCTAACAAATACATGTATCTGATCTACTTTCCCAAGGCTATAGGCATGAATTGTAGCAAGCGTTATACGTGTTAATATATGGGCTTATTGGTAATATCTGGCAACACCCGCTAGTGCCAAATATTAATATCTAAGTAGGTCGTGTTTCCAGGCTTGGTTGAGACAGCCCTTAGGATCTCAACGGTTGCCCAAAAGTACGAAATGGCTCAATATCGATTCTCAATTCGCGCTTAAGGAATATTTGTTCCAATTATGTTGCAATTCTCGTATGTGATTTCCTTTTCCGAAGATACACTGAGAAGTGGATTTTTATTTAATATTTACTTTGAAATAAAAAAAAAATTAATCCGAAAATTTCTTCTCCAAATTTAAAAATGTTCGTTCTTAATGTGTATTTAATACTCGACAATCGGCATTTATTCTTTGCGAAGGCAATCACTCTCGATTTAAGTTCTCGTAAACCCTGGTTACGTTTCTATTAGAGTCACCATTTGAAGAATAGCTTGCTAACTCCATGATTTCCTAATCTTGAAGGTTGGGTTAACAGGTTAATGAAATTATCTATTTCTCTTACTTCCGCTTGGTTTAGTCAATCTCGTTTCTGAGAACGTAACTGAGATATCGCACGTTTTTCGAAAACCCCGTGTCTCGTATATTTCACGTGAAGAGTCGTACCTAATTCAATTACTGTTTAAACTACGGATTTCTTCGATTGACTCGTGTAAAATATTTTGTTTTTACATTACGTTATTAAATAATTCTCTTCGATCGTGTGATTTCCCGGTCGGTTTCAATTATGAAGTGATGTTTTTTCTGTGTCCTCTATTAATTTAAGCAGTATCATTTTAAGAATATTTATCTTACAAATTAACAATAATAGCATTCTTCTTTATGCTTTAGAATCACGTAATATTTTTTCTCCTTCGAAGTACAGATCTTGAGAATTTAACCTCTACATTATTCGTTTCTCTTTACCTCCATAAGTGGACTATTTCTAACAGAATTCTGGTTAACCTTTTCAAAGATTCCCGTAATAACCAACAGCTGATCTCTCATTACATAAATTAATAAATCAGGCTGATGATGAACGAATAGTTTGAAACCGGTCGCACATAAATCTCTTTCTGTAGAATTTGCACAGTTATTTTACCATGCTTCCTGATGATATTTATCTTAAATTCGGTAATCGGGATTAAGTCCGGGTTTACTGCATCATAACTGGTAGTCTTATATTTTTCTACTAAGAGAGTCTTCATAGCTTGTACACAACTAGCTCGGTATCCACCACCTGATATTTGGCTTTTCGAATTTAACAAATTAGTCGTGTTTTATTAAAAATTATTGTTCACTTATTTAAGTCTAAATTGATTGCAGTTGCGAATGATGTGCGATTTTTCTAGGGTTGAATTGTTTCATGACTTTTATTAGGGTTACTATTTCGGATCAAGAGTTTGGGATGTATTTCTTTACATAATTCATTAACTTTCGCAGAATTAAAGTATCACCTTTAGCTGATAGAGTTTGTATATACCGATGGTCTGTTTTGCGGAGGGAAGAGTGGCCACTTCATCTGTGTGCTTTGTAACGTTTGAATGGAAATCAATCCGTTGGAGAAGTAATTCGTGCGAAGAGAAGTGTGACAATTTTATGACGACCGTCTGACGAATCCTTTTATGGCACCGTGAGAGTGCCTCACCGTGATGATAATGGTGGGTAGTAGACTATAGCGTCGTGGTAGGTCTAGGCCAACAATCCGCAACATTCTGCACAGAAAAACCTGTTTCAATAGATTCGAAAATACCTTACTGCAAACAATTACATTGCTTTTACTTTTAAAACGGCGATAAGAAGTTTTTTTGCGCTTATCTCTTGATATTCCCTTCTAGCTTTCGTCATCTTTGCGGAGATTTGTTACGTTCTTTATAAACATAGTGAGAAGCAAGAGAAAGGGTTTGTCACACATAAAATTGCAGTTACATGCCTGGGAATTTCGCCTTTAGGTTAAAATGTTGATTGGAAGTTATTTTTGAGTAATAATGGTGTAGAAAAGTAAAGTTGGTGGCATTGAATAGTTACTATAGCTCCCAATACAAACTTATATGTGCAGAATCCGACTTAACGATGCTAGTTGCATTCAGTGCCAGCTACCAGACGAAGTTAACATCTATTTGTTTTTTGCTGTGCCATTTATTTGTTTTCAGTTATGAATTTTAATCAACGTAAAAGAATTCCTCTATGTGCATTGTACTTAGGTCATTGGTCATTGAAAGGGAAATCCAATAAAGGAAAACTTTATAGCTAAAAAGTTCATTGGGGGTCAGAAAAACATCGATATCTCCGGGCATAGGATGGATATTTTGGTTGCCTAAATGGAGAGGCATCGTGTCACAGATAGGAATGGAGCGCTATCGGAGTAAAAGTTGATGTTCAGCTGTAATAAAATTCTAATTGAACTTCTTAGCTCTCGTGCATTTTAATATTGCTCTTTGATAGAAATTGATGTGACAAACGATGCCTTTCTTAGGCCGAATGCTATCGTAAAAATTAATGCGTGAACAAGTGGTAGTCATCAATCTTCCTTTGCTTTGCTGTCGAAGAGACAACTGCTTAGGGCAATTTCTTATAAGCGGCTAGCGTATAGAAATGTTCTTCTCTGATATATTTTCTTCCTATTAAACAATAATTCTATGGTCCCGTCCCTCTTCTGATCAGGAGGATTTTTCAAGATACCAGAAGATTCTCAAAAGAAACTTCTGAGAATCCTGTACTGGAATGTTTGTCTTAGTTCATTAACCAATAGCAATAGTGAAAGTTGAAGTAATATTCTAGTGAAGTTTCTTACTGGGGAAATTCCTTCCTTGGAGAAATCCTTTTATTGGATGTTTTAAAATACTGTATAAGCCCTACATAAAGTAAAGATATTGTATTTAAATCGAACATAATGTATCATTTATAAGTTAAAATTAGTTGGTTGAACTCTGTTTTAGAAGCAGAATAAAATAAACTTTGTACTTTTCCACAGCGATTTTAATTTTGCTAACGGTTTCGTAAGCGCGCTTACATCTTCAGGCACGTAAGTACGCTTACGAAACCGGTAGCAAAATTAAAATCGCTGTGGAAAAGTATAAAGTTTCTTTTAATCTGCAATGTCTTTCCACGAAATAAAGCCTTCCGATATCGAAACTGTTTTATTTGAACTCAGGCACTGATTCACCTTTAATCCCCATCAAAATGTAATAGCTGTGTAGAAATTAATTGGACATGTCTATACAATTTTCTAACTATTCAATTTAATTTTCCCTGAGTCTAGCGTTTTCAGGATATAAGGTTCACCTAGCATACACGGAAGGAATTTATTGCGACAATTTCAAAGTTTTACAGTTATCTCTGGGTTGGATTTTACAAATTACCATCCAGATTCAACAGCGAAGACAGAATTTCGTAATTTACATTAAATCCTCACGTAGCAGAAGTCATTCCAACTGCCTTGTGACTATTGTGAATCAGAGTGGGATCTAAAATGAAGAAAACAATTAGTCTTTCAGGGGCGCGATCTGCCTTCTTTGGAAACACGTAAGTTATGATCCTTCTACTAGCAATTCCACTGGGAATATGAATGCATTATTCCTTTCGGTTATTAGTGTGGTCAGGAGAGAGCACTCGGCCATCTGCGGTCTTCCTTCCCTAGTAATTGGGGCTGTGGGCATCCACCTACACCCACTGCCAGCCCCTCCAGCACCTCTCTTCTTCGTCCCTCGCGTTTATGGCCTCCTATATGGCTGCAAGTGCACTTGCTTTAGTGTCTTGGATGAGTGGGCTGCTGGACCAAGGCTGCAGCTCCGTGTCGGAAGGAAAGAGCACTCGCGAACGCAAGCGATTCCTTTGCGTGTTTATAGAAGTGAAAGGTCCGATGGCGTACGCGGAGACCTGCTCGGCTTCCATTCCAGACTTCGTTAATGCTTTTCTAGCGATAATTTTGTAGTGTCCTAACCTTTAAAGAGGGCTTGTAAAGCTATGTTCCCTTTGATTATAATTGGTTACATTGTTTCGTGGTTAAGATCGGTTGCTTACTTTATTGCGTCCAAGATTCGCGTGTGAGAGTTTGATTCTTTACTGCACTTGCGTTTATTTTTTCTTCAAACGGAAAGAATTATCGCCTTATGGACGTCGTAGAAAAAGATTACGAGACTGCGTTTTATCGGCAAAAGTTCCTCTGCGGAGACTAAGGTATTCTGACGAGTATTGAATTCTTGCATTATCTCGCTTGCAAATAAAATGTATTGGAATCAAAGGTTACCTTTTCACAGAAGAATTAAATCTCTTAGAATGTAAATCTCATTTGATTACTCTAACATTGGCGTTTAATCATTTAAGGATTTTACCTTAATGATGGTTTTATGGTTAATGCAGCGCAAAAAGGTAAGCACGTTCCTATAACAATTGATCATACATTTCATTCCATATAGAGACAGTTTCACTGCAGTATTCTCATTTTTAGTTAACTTGCACATACTGAATGAAATGATCAACATTGAAAGAATATTTTGAGTGTAATTCTCAGTCTAACGTAGAGTATAATTCCTTATTTCCTTATCCAGTACTATTACGTTCTGAAGATCTAATAGTTAGAATATAATCGATCATTTCTGGCCGTCCTTCTTGGAATCACATAATGAAAAAGAAAACACTTCGTAATTTCCACATATTCTGTGGAGAATTATGAAGTGTTTTTTTTTCATTTAATAATTAGAAGCCGAAAAGCCCGGTGATAATATTAATTCATAAAAACTCAAAAATGTTTATTGATTTCGAATAAATGAAAAATAGTAAAACATAGCATCTTTTTCTATATAGATAAATATGCGCTACACTCAAAAGTTCTAATTGAAGTTAAGTTCTGCTGCAAATAGATTCCTGCAGTATGATTGCTTTTAGAATCATATGTAACCCATTCAGCTTAGTGGACTTTATGTTGACTTGGCATAATGCAGTAGCATAAAAAATTAATTCATCAAATGGAATCGAATATTAAGATATTTAAGGCTCACTTGCGTAGGTATAATTTAACTTGTGGAAACAACAGAGTGTCGAATAAGGTAATTTATTAATCTAATTTTCTCGAGTTTAATCTCCGTAATATTTTATGTAGTCATACTTCAGCCAGAGAAAAAAATTCCTTCTTCTTTGGTTTGTTTCGTATTTTCTATATTATTTATGATATTTCGGAATCACGTGGGTGTTTGATCACTTAAGTACGTTCGCTAATGGACTAACAGTATATCGAATTTTATTTCCACTAATAACCTCTGCTCTTTCAGACCTTTTGTTCGTAGGCCAGCGGTCACTAACCTTTCAGCCTGCTAGAATCAAATATGGGTCTAATATGAAGAAATTTTCGGCATTTTCTGTACCAGTGACACGAAATCAGTGACGTGATTTCAATATGATTCGATTAAGTTTACGTGAAGCGTTTGGCATCGTGTCTCTTCGGAATCAGTCGAATGACTTGTGGTTTTAAGGGGTATTTTAACAAGAATTATATCTGAATGAAACATTAAATTGTGGTCTCTTATTTCTCGGCATTAAAGCAATGAATATCAATTTATTTGGCCGCCTATTTTGTTTTTACTTTCGCTAATGATTTAAAGTAGAAACGTGGAAAATATTATTCAACGACCCGGCGTGCTCTGTTATTTTAATTTTCGATATTCCATTTGATTTAATTTTTAGCTCAATATACAGAGTTTCGTATTTAGTTTCGTACAGGATGACGTTCGAGAGACTGCAAAAATTTGAGAAATTTTAATTACACGCGGCAATCATTAAAAAATGAAACGAAAATATGTTTTCGTTTCTAGTTAACGTTTCCAAACGCGCAGGACGGTTTAGTATTCTGGAAACACAATTATCTTTCACCGTATTCTAGCTTTAGTTCCATAATAGTGTTCCAAGCATAACTATAGTCGTGGCTCACCTCTCGCGAGTCATTCCCGCTTTTCGCGAAGATATCAGATATTTTAGCCCGTCAGCCTCTGGAGTTGCATCCTCGAAAAAGCTTTCAAGTTTTTATCACAAAAGAGAGATAATGGGTGATAAAATATCCCTGGCTTTTGTTCCACTTATCAATATATTTTAATTATGAAAACACCGAGAGTAGCAAGAGATGTTTCTTAATGGATTGGATCGTTTTACAGCCGCGCTTTACGAATGAAAACGTGGCCCTCACGCAATTACTCCAAGAGAGCTTAGGATCCTTATCCTCTCTCTCTCTTTCTCTCTCTCCTCTCCTCCCACCCTTTCCTCCCATCCCCTCTCCCCATTTTCTCTCTTCTCTGCATCTCAAGCCAAAATCCTCCTTTTATCGCCGCTGCCTTTTGTTTGAGAATAAGGAAAAGCACTCTGGCCGGATATTGGCGGGGGCTCTCTCCTGAGATGAGGGGAGCTGGAAGCGTGGGGTAGGAGGAGGCTGGGGAGATTACCGAGAGGGGGCGGTGTCAAGGAGAAGGGAAGAGGAGGCGTACCTTAGTTTAATCAATGGAAGTGGTGCTTTGTCATCGTTTCTCCTTCGTCGTCATCTCGGGCCTCATCTCGAAAAAATACGCCCATTTCAGCTTGCTCTGCATCTTTGGAATGGATATTCAAATTCGTCTCTTCCATGCACTTGCGATTTTCCTGGCTTTCAGAAGTGTAAACTGCGTTCTGCAGAAGACACTAAGGCCTCATATTTTTATAATAATGGAGGTGCGTTGCTGTAGGCTCGCTCTGCCTGGAATGAAAATTTGGTATTATTAAGTTTAAATACAAGCCATTGGTGTCAGATTTTGTTGTTTTTGCATCCCTCATTGTTAATGAATTTTAGATTTGGCGAATTAGAATTGCAAGTATGCTACAGTAATTAAAATAGTTATTTTGACGAGTGGGATTCGGATTGCCATGTGGGTAACGCGTTCGACTTCGGTGAAAGCGGTTTCGGGTTCGAATCCCGGTTGGGGCTACTGTGAGAAATGATCTAAACTGTCGAAGCGAAGAAACTACTATTACTAATGCAGAATGATACACTTGGTAAATTTTCCACACGGTTTTTATTATTGACCGGTTTCGTAAGTTGACTTACATCTTCAGGCCTGGATGTAAGTCAACTTACGAAACCGGTCGCCAATAAAAACCGAGTGGAACATTTACCAAGTGAATCAACCTGCAATGGCTTTCCACGAAGTCACGCCTGCTAATATCGATTTTACTATTACTAATACAAACATTTCTCTCACTCTTTTAAAATAAAAACTGAAATAGAAAGAACTTTGGTCCAGGATCAAAGGAAAATGTATCAGTTGTATTTTTATTTAGAATTAATTATGGAATACAATTCAAAATCCTAAAACTACATACATAAATAAAGCACTTCTAGCTCTCTTTTATAATGGAGGACTTGGATATCTTCACAATATACGTACTACTAATTGTTTCTTTTGATTGTAGTTGAGCACTGTTACGTGAATTTTGTTACATAAGTAGGTATTTAGCTTGCTCATCGAGCAAAATATTTTGGTGCATTAGTATTAATTTATTATACCTAAAATACATCGTGTATGTTGATTTTGTTGTACTGAAATATTTCAGATATTATTTTTCCGAAGTCCTGCGATACGAATGAGTTGTAACGCTATTTCAGATACTTCACTGTTGATAATTAGCACGCATTTGAGCTCGCGACAGGATTTTCCCCGCAGAATTTCCGCTTTAGCTCCGACTTTAGGTTGTAAATCAAGTTGAAGTGTTTTAACTCGCCAGATGATCGATGATTCAATGCAATTGTGACAGGAGGCTGGTAAGATACTTAACAGACAGAGGAGAACATGTATGATTCAGGTTTACGTAATTAAACCTCGCAAATAGCAGGTTGACGCAAGAAAATGACTAATATTTAGGATTTGTCGTGCAAAAAAACGATTGTATAGTGCATACATAGACTTTTGTTTAATTTCTAGGAGCTTAATTACTCTCTTAAACTAAGCTTAAATACTCTCCGAACAACTAAAATACTCTCTTAAACAAAAAAATGCAAGGTAATAAAGTATTCTCCACAAAGGAAAGAATTTTTGACATTTTTAAAGCTTAAAAGCCACCATTGCCAATGATATAAAGACCAAAATTTCATCGTAAAGTGAATAATTTTTTCCTGGTTGATTTCCATGGGATTATTGGCGGATAAATGGAGTTTATTTCCCATGAATCGTAGGATACTACAAAGGATTGATCTTATTAAAGTCTAATAAGATCCTCCCCTTTCGTTGATATTTATCCTTCTCTAATTTTCTTATTGATGAATATTTTCCATGTTATATTATCGGATTCGATTTGAAAACTGAAACTGAGAAAAAACGTTAATTTTTGGAGTGAAAACACGCCTAAACCGAACGATTTAAACTCTTGAACCTGTGTCGAAACCGGAAACCGTTATTAATTCCGTTCCAATTTTCACTTTTTTTTAACGCTTTCACTTTAACAGTAGTTACATCTACAAATAGAGTGAAAACTCACTAATAAACATTTTTATTCAATGACTAAACTCACACTTCAGTTTTCTCATTATCACGGGTTTTATTTTAAAGTATCAACTGTAATACCGTCATTAGTAACACACAAAAACTGTTCTGAAGAATTAAAAAATTGGAGCGCAAAAAGCTGTTCGAACCGGTTTGACGTTTGACGATCCTCTTACTGGCGGAATGAAACCGAAAATGAATCGTTATTTGGAGTTTTCGATAATACGAACTAAAGTCGGAACAAACGTAAATACGGTTCGGTACTACGATATTTTCTATGCTTTAGGAATGGAAGATACAAGGAAATTTCATACGTAACTCTCCCATAACAATGCCATCAGGATCCGGTCTAGGATAGATCTCATAATTGAATGCATCGGTGATGACGTGCATGGTATCAATTAGGTTTACTTCGGTCCTCTCTTTGAGATCGGTACGAATCGGAACAAATAAAGGTCGGCTAAGTGACGTCTGTAGCTTACGTATTCTCCGTTTTTACGCATTCGTCCTACGACGCATACAACCAGCCAGAAAGCTGTGTCTAAAAATTGATTTACGATCATTTGGGGGAATGGGGATGGCGATGGCCGATGGGGGGCATGGAATGGGGATGGCGATGGCCGATGATGAGGAAGCAGCGTCCGCGGGGGACGTCCATTAGCGCGAACGGATCAAGCTGTTTGGGGGGAGAATCGGAGGTGAGGTTGGGGGCGGGCGTAAAGGGGGTGGGGGCGGAAAGGGTGGAACGTGGGGCGGAAGGGCGTCTCCTGATGAGTCAGAAGGGATTGATAAGCAGGGCGCGTGGGCGGAAGATGTTTGGGAAAGGATGGAGGCGAGAGAGATATGTTTGCTCGTAGAGGGAGGAGTGTATGCGGGCGCAGTGGGGAGATTCGGAAGATAAGGGGGAAAGTTTGATGGAAAGCAGTCGTTTTGAGGAGACATTTTTCAGGCTCCGGACGACTTTCGTTTATGCGGGCGGGCCTCAAGTACGTGGCACTAAAAAAGTTTTAACGCGGCGAGATTTTCCCGAGATGAATATTTTTACAGAAAATGAACGAAAGATAGCTATCTATCCAGAAATAAACCTCCCCCAGCTTTCTAAGTAAATACAGCTCTGACGACCGATCTGCTTATGCTGCTGGGATGCATCTAACTCATAGCATTTAAAACCCCTCTTTTCATTTTGTAAATTTTCGTTATGGGAGTGATAAACACTTTCGTTCCATCTTCTTATGAATGATTTACATTTATTTATTATTTAGAAAGGGAGTACATTTATTAATCACATATAATTAACTGTATATGTATTTGAAAATCGAATTCGTGTCATAATTATACATCTTAAAAGAAATTTGGTTAAAAGGAGTAATATAGAGAGGTGGTTAGCCAAGTAACGCCGAGGTCCCTGGTTTGAATCCTGGTCGGAGTGTGGTTTTTTCTGTTCGTCTTTACTATTACTTTAAAGAGTGATATCATCAAAATAAAATTCGCCTAAATAAAGACATTATTATTATTCTTAAGATAACCTGTCTGGACATGAACATATATCGATAATTTTTTTAGTCTAAGGTACAGTAAACTGTGTGAATTACTATTTTTTTGTTTCTTAAGAGTTTATTCATCTGAGGAAAATATGAATATACCCAATTATTTAAGGAATAAGAAAACATGGACATTTTTCTTATAATTTTCTAATGAGGAGGCACAAGCGTGAAAATGGCTCTTTTCATACGTAACTACGACGTCAGTTATTAAGTGCTTGAAAGATTCCAAAATCTTTCTCTGGATGTATATGTCGATTCTATAAAAAACCATTGCATATTGAATAAACTGTTTGCCCACTTTTCAGAAAGTATGTGATATACATTCGGGGACCCATGTGTGCGAAAAGACCTCAGCTGGCGAAGCATTTTTAAATTTGTTTTTTATTATATTATGTATACATTTACGCTCGGAGATCACAATGCACTAAGATCTATCATATAATCTCATTACAACAATAATAGTAATGCGATAAGATAAAATAAATAATAAGGTAAAACTATATACATTTAGTATCACGTATACACTAAGTATATGTTTCCATACATGGAAGGAAAAGTTTCATGAAAGAGAAGGAAGGAAGGCCACGTCTGCAGTATCTGAGTCAGATAATGAAGGACGTTGGATGTAAAAGCTACACAGAAATGAAGAGGAAGGCAGATAAACGTGAGGAATGGCGAGTTGCTGCAAACCAATCGATAGATTGAACACTGAAGAAGAAAATACACTAAGTATCTCCATTGCTGCTATTCATTGAATTCTTAAATGCAGGGCATGGTAGAAGTCAGTTGATTTCCCCGGTATGCACTTAGCGCATGTACGTAACTACTCATACTTCCATTTAAAAAACTAATGCAATGATGTGCATTGTGAGATAGAGGGATAGCTTAATGTGTTCAAGGGTTTGGTATCAAGAGATTAATAAAACTGTATCCACAAATGGTATAGAGGGTTTTGATAAGGTTGAGTCAGATATCTCGTTCCCTACATTTATTACTTTTAGGATATCAAAGAATCTAATCTCAAAACTTCGCAACTGCCCTCCACGTCCTTTACCCTTTAAAGCTTCTCCCTCTAAATCATCTGTAGCATCCCAGATTAGGGAACTCCGCTTGAAATGCTTGCGCATCGTAGCTCGATATTAACCTCGTATACATTCCTCCGCTTCTCTTGCCAAGGAATGCGCTCATTTTGGTGAAATAAAGGCTATCGCGAGGCGCAACGACTCCGAGGGGACCATTTTTCTTTTTCTCCGGAGGCCAATACGAGGAAATGCCATTTTGCTTGGCACGGCATTCACACGCTCCGCCTAGCACGCCTCCCATTTTCCGCTCTCCGGAGTGGCTTTGGGCTGTTTATTTTCATCCACCCCCGCGCCACTTCAATCTTCTTCCCCCTTTCCGTGGACGCACGTAACGGGCTCTCGGTACTCTTGGGAGAAGGCGGAGGGGGAGATTCCGAACTGCGCCATTGGCTGCAGCCACCGAGAGCAAAAGAAAATCCTTCTCTCGCAACCCTTTTAAACTTCGCACCCTCCCGTGACGGCCTCTGTAATTTGAGTGCTCAGACGCTCTGGAAGTCGATTGCGTTCCTGTCCTTCGTCTCGGTGGAAGATCCTTTTTCACGCTGTCACTCCTTGTTGCCATGACTCCCTCTTCCCCTTCCCGAAGAAACTCTTCCTGGATCTGGACCTGGCTTTTGTTTTTCTTGTTCTCTTTCGAGAGATGAAACTGTTGGCCAGATTAGAAGGGCGAACGAAGGGTTGAAAAGGGCTGCCTTGAATCATCTTGGGGGTTCTAGAAATTAATCTACTGACTGGTGGAACATCCATGAAATCCTGAACCCCTTACGATTGGTGATTTAAGGAAGGATCATAAAAGTCAAAGAGCAAAAGCAAACCTCAATAAACAAAATTCAACAGCATATTTTATGAAATGGAAGAAACTCTTCTTGCGTACGTGGAAGTGGACTGAAAAAATCAATGCCACAACTAAATTTATCGATTTTAGATTTGGATTAAGCCTCTTTCTCTATGAAATTTCTACTGTGACAGTATGTAGGAGAACGTGACTACAAAGAATTGCAGAGAGAAAGAAAACCAATAGCAATGGTATCAGGGTGAAAATTCAACCACATAAGCCCCAGTCTGAAAAGTGAGAGCATGTTCAAAGGTCTCAGTGGATAGAGGTCATGTGTAGAAAATTTTCAGGTAATACAAGAGCTTTTGAATAACAAAGAGATGTAACAGGGTTTAAGATCATTAAACTGGGATAAATGATAAGTTTGACATCATTACGAACGCGAAGAAAAGACAGTAACGATGATGGTGACGATGTGCTATGCCAGTTTTCTCGCTTGTTTTTGTAACCAAATTATCCAAATGAACCACTTGCCATTCTCTTCCTTGTCTACCAGTCATTATCAATATCTTGTCATACATCAAGATCCTAATCTGACTTGAAATCTGTATCTTAATTCTTGCGATTTTAGTATTTGCGATGAGATTATTATCTGGTTTTATTCTTCATGAAGCTAATTATATTGAAAAATAGAAATTAACATTAATAATATCCTTACATAGCTTCAGCAACGTTCTCTTTCGATTAGGAAACTTCTTTTACGTACGGAAGTTTTCTTGCATCGAGGTGTTTGGCATTTTTCTTTTCACGCAGATTTATAGTTTTATTTCTGAGAAATCAGAAGGCTACCTTTTCTGACTTCTCCTTTTCCTAATACCTAAAGACTGTACAGGATGAACCCATAAGTATCATTAATTCCTTAAATGTCGAAATACTTAATTTGCGGGTATTTATGTAATTACGGTACTTCGTTGATACTTTGAGGAAATACACTTGAGGAAAGTGTATTTGTACTAGCACGAAAACGAAATAACATTCAACTTTAAATTGTGTCATCAAGAGATTTTTGCTTTAATACGCAGAAAAAAATTCCTCGACAATTGTTCTTTAGCTGATAATCTAGCAGAAATCAACTTCCCGCAAAACGTCGCATGCACCTATTCGTAAATGAAATAATTTTTGCTGTAAATTTATTCAGGACGAATTCCACGGGTTCCTCTAACGGCACACTTCTATTTTGTGAATTACTTGCACGTTTCCGGAAATATGTCCAGGGGAAGGTGGCAACAGACGGCGTGGGGAGGCATTGGGAGATTAAGGGAGTGGGGAGAGCTTCGGAGCGGAAATAATGAGCGCGAAGCAATCATCGCAGTAGTTTGGGAGCGGACGTAAAGCGCAGAAAGAGCGGATAAAAGGCGAGTGGGCGGGAGCAGAAAGGGCCCCGCTTCACCTTTGCAGGGACCGCGTGGGTGCAGAGGGAAAATGGGGGAGCGTTCGCTTAATTCCGCGTCGGCATTTCCAACGGACTTTCGAGGAAAAGGCACGGGAGTCGCTTCGTCATTCGGGGTTGCTCGCGCCCGGCGATAATTAATATTTTATTGACTCGTAGGAAGGCAAACACGGCTTTGCTCATAAGCAGGAATTTCAGCGTAATGGATGGGGATTAATTGATTTTTGGAAGAGGAGAGTCAATAGGAAGTAAAATTTTAGGAATTTTATTCAGATAGTTTTGGCTGGTACTTCGAATTCTTGTTTTGTTTACTAACTGTTATGGATATTCTTGTCAACAAATTATGGTGGGAGCTGGAAAAGAGGTACTTTCTTTCATCGTCACGTACAGTGCCAATGTAATAGAGTGTAGAAAAATGCATAGACTTCTAAAAATCAGTCATTGCAGGACCACATGGACTAAATGACATGAAATATTTATTTCTCCATAGCTTCTCTTTCTTTAAGGAATCCTGTTTAAGGTCTCATATGTTCTTTTTTTCGTTAAATAGTTGAGACGAGCGTAACGTTGAGTTTTGAATTAAATAGGCATGAAGGAGCTTCAATAGGCTAGTTTCAGTGACATCAAGTGCAACGGCATGTCATTTAACGTTATTTTCCGATGGATACTAAATTCAGAAAAAAAAAATCCCAAACTTTACGAAAGTTAAATTTCATCAGGCTCAATGCTTAGTAATATCCTCTTAAGTTAGACTACCCTCCTATTTAACATTAAAATGACCAAGCGTGACTTAGTGGAACTCAAAACACATCTTAAAAGAAAGAATACTTTATTTTTTCCATAGCAGAGTTTCATTGATTAGTTCAGAAACGATTTGACATCTTCTGAACTTGACTGAATTCATATATATATAAAGCAAATGTCTGTCCGTCCGTCCGTCTGTCCGTCTGTTCGTCCCCCTATTCATCTCGGAAACGGCTTGACTTAGAGATCTGAAACAAACTGCATTGTGTTTCTACGATGCTGAAACCCCCAGAAAAACTAACCTCATCTCTATAAAGGCCTGGGTTCGAACCCAGGAGCCCATAATACGTTTCCATAAGTGATGAACGTAAAGTATGTTTTCATGACTTGCAGAGGTTGTTTCTTTTACAAAATTAAATCAGAAACAATGCTCCAACAAAATTGAAACAAGTGTCACAAGACAGGAAAACGATAAAAGAATCTTATTTAAATCGTGAAATATTCATTTAAATTCGAAATTGCGAGAACTTTGATAAAATTCACGGAAAATTCGTAAAATTTTGGGAAATAAGTAACCCATCCCTTTGACGACTAAGGCTATTATTGAATGTTGATTTCATGAATGATCCTATATACGTAAACGGGGATAACCAGTTCTTATATTTTTCTATAAGAAATGTACGTAAAATTGCCTTTTATGACTTGAAAACAGTAGAAGAAATATAATAAATAATGGTAAGAAATATATTGAGCGATCATGATCTTACGACGGACTGTTTCTGGCTTAGAAGGACCAGATATATGCGCCAATAGATATATTTAAATGAATTAAATTAAGTTCTGTCATGCTTGACGGGGGCGTTTACTAGCATGACAATAAAAATCCGCTGAGGAAATAACTATATCTTATTTCTTTCAAGAACCCTGCCTTTATATGTGTATATTTGTAAGAAGATTTGTTATTAACAGGTAATCAATTTTTGTTGATGTAGATGTAACTATATAAACGCGTATGTAAAAGAAACCCACTGATAATCATATGCAAAGAATTACAACATTACGTGGACTTAAACCCAGGTCTCGCACTTTCCGGGCGATTCTAAACACTAAACTACCCTGCCTCTCTTCCATACTGCTAAGGGGATGCTTTTGTGAACAAAGCGAGTAGCTTCCACAGAGGGGCACAAATTCTTTCGCACATATTGCACAAATGGCACGACCCAATGTGCAAAGTTAGTACCTTATCCTTTCCCATCTAAAAGAGTATTGTATTTTTATAAATCGTTTGAAATACACGTGCATCCAAATAACAATGTGCTCAGCACACCCTTCTCAAAAGATTTTCTCATGGCATTTCGGAGAAGTAGGCTAAAAAGTGAGAAGTGCTGAGAAAAGGGAGAAAGGAGGTCCTCGGGACCAATTTAAGGAGAGAAAGGCGTTTATATCCCGAAAACGTGAGGTACTGCGATTGGCGAGGATATTGGTTCTGTGATCTGGCGATACTACTCCCATCTATCCTCCAATCTGGCAAACATTCCTTCCTATCAACTCCGTCCTTTTTGTTTGTCCCCATTTTAGTGCCTTCCACACTCGTTCCCTTTTTCGCAACGGCTATTCGGAATTCTCCGGATTCCCCGCGCGTAATATTCTTCTAATAAAAGAAAGCTGCCTTTTCTGATTTCCCCGTCTCCTAATGCCGAAAGATGTGCGGGAGGAGCGCATCCGTCGGGATTTTTCTGCTTTGGTGGATCTCGTAAGCTTTCGATTCCGTCAAAAACATCTCACTCCACGAACTTGGGTCGGAAATTCGTCCTTCCCATTCCAAGGTTTTGTCCTAAGCCGATTTTATTTCGCTTCCGTCCGACATGTTTAGGGCCGTATTTTTTAGGCTTGTCTCTCACGCATTTTGTGCTTATAGGCTCCATAGAGGGGAAAAAGAGGATTTCGGACAAGGGATCGATGCCAGAGAGGAGAAAATATAGCAAAATATCTCTATTTTGTCTGTAAAATATTCATCCCGATTGCTGGTTTGAAGTTCATTTCCCGATTAGCTATTAATGGTTATTGAGAGATATTGAGGCTTGCTAGGTAAGAGGAGGGTTGAGGTTGGGTCCTACTTTCCTCTTTGAGACAGTCTTATATCAGTGGAAATCGTGCATATGGGTTCTGCTCAAGGACCATTTAAGTAACTCTTTTCGAAGCACTAAATAAGGAAAGACTAAAGCGAATTCCGTATCTTTTTCATAACTCCGTATCCTTTATTTTAACACGACCATGAGCAAGAATCAGATGACAAATCTCATCCATCTAGGCATTAGTATAATCATGAAAGCAGTAAAAGACAACATCTTCATGGCTGAAACACATGTTTTGTTAAATACTTTAATGTAACCCTTTAACCATTTACTTGGGATACACCCGAAAAATAACATATACATATATGCTTCACTTTCGAAATTCCTAAAAGAGAATTTAGTATCTATTGTAATGTAATGTAAAATGTTTTGAGGAATGTCGTCAATGGAAAATTACTCTTGAAGTCATTTACTCTTAAAGTTATTTACGTTTATAATCTCCATTAAGATGCATTCTTCGATACCTAAGTCATAGTAATATCTACTATAGACAATAAAAAGCAATCAAATGTATGAAGAATTGAAGTGTTACTGATGGAAAAATGGAAGTAGAAAGAAGATTTGATCGACCAAAAATCCTTATTCTGACAAATGTGAAAGTAGTAATCATAATCAATATTAATAATGAAACATAAATACGAGAGAAATTAATTTAGCCGTACAAAGTAAGTTACCCATACAGCAGAATCTTCAGTTTGGAGAAAAGTGTCCGTTATAAATTGATGAGGATGAAGATAGCATATCTAGGGAGATCATGATCATAATGATATTTCCTTTTGAATTCAAACTTTTCTGATTGAAATATTTATGAATTGGACTGCAAGAAGGTATTACAAATTAATTTTAACAACGGATTTATGAAAATGGAGAAATGAAATTAGTGAAATAAAGATCTTGGGAATTCATTTTCTTCTAAAATGCGTATTGGTCCATTAAACCTCATTATTCTCCATTAAGCCAATGAAATATCTATATGTTTTAAATCTCTTATATTTGAAATTACTTTAGTACTTCTTACGGGATAGTATTAAGTTGATATAATATACTCTAAATTCTTTCAATATATTCTAAACTTCATTTTGATCTGCAAACAAATATAAAAATTTATATACTAAATAAATAACTTTTGAGTAATATTTTCTCATAGTTAAATGAGAATAAGAAGTTTTGATACATCATTTTCTTCTCAATTACGTTGATTTTTTATGGAAGCACCTTTCTTTAGTTAATTAAGAAAGTTTTAACTGATTAAGTTAGCAAGAAATTAATGGATAATCAAAGTTCTCCTGAACTGGAAGAGCCTTTTCTCCTCTTTCTTTAAGAGATAATTTTTACCGATTAATAAAACAGACTACGCTGTCTTTTATCCAAGAGGAGAAATAATTCTCGAGCGAGGCATCTTCCCGAACTGTATCTTATCTGTCACCAAGAGGAAACGAATAAAATTCTATCCTCTTAGTGAAGGAAAGGGTATTTTCTTTTCAGGGTCACTGAGAGTCATGGCGGTGACCGGAGGAGCAACCTTCGAAATAATCTAGAAAGAAAACCTCTGCCTTTTGCACTACGATGTAAACACATTGGAAAGATAAATAAATAAATAAACAAATACATAAATAAATAAATATATATATATCAAAACATTCGATCGATATTATTTGAGAGGTATATAACCTCTTCCATATCATCATATTGAAATGAACTAATTCGTCAATTTTTCCAATTTGATATTCAACGAAGACAACCCGCCTGCAAATTTCTTGCGAATGTTCAGTTTAAGCGGAAACAACTGTGCGGAGCAGAGCTGCCGATTTAACATTTTCTCAGATAGATCTTGACGACGTTCGCTGTCGCTCAGCGGAGATAATTGTCATATACTATATTGGTATATGACAATTTTCTCCGCTTATATAGTACTTACACATGTAGGAGATCCCAATAACGTTCACTTGAGAACTGCAAGTGAAAGAGCTGCTGTAAATACGAAATCCAATAAGATATTCACTACTAGGTTCTATTCGAGGATACTTTCAAGATGAAGGGAACGAAAATATTGCGCATTTGGTTTTCACAGCGTATGTATCGTAGAGTGAATATAAATAAATGTAAGGTAAAATTAATTTAAAGTATACCGTTACCGATGCTTTTCCTTCGACAGAATTTCTTGCTATTTTTAAAGATCGTTTTGACAGAGACCCTTCTTTTTGATTAACTATAGCGGAATATAAAATGTACAATAATGTATCTCTGGTTAGAACATCAGATTTTTCTATAGTATAGTATATTTTATAGAATAAGAGGTAGGATTGAACCTTGGCTATAGATTTTCCTGGATGACTATCAATACCTCAGCTGCAGTAGCATTTAAAAACCCCTTAGAGATAATAAAATACGATTTTCTAATCTTTGAGGGGTTTTAGAATACTATTGAAGCTAATGTATTGATAGACATTTAGGTAAATCCATAGCCAAGGTTCAAACCTATTCGTTATTTTGTAGAATGTACTATATAATATGGTTTAGTCAGATTTTTTGTCCATAAATTCACGAACATCACCCTCCTCTCCTTCTGAACCTCTTTTTTCCTGTCGTTAATAGCAGATTTTTTTCTTGAATACGATTTCTACATTCTATTTGGTCTTGGTAGAGGTTGGACTCTGGTTCAAATCTCCATTCTCTCCAGAAACCCCGGGGCTTTCCTTAGATCCCAAAGAATTCATCCCTTCACTTCGCCGTGTATCGCTCCGTCTTATTGTCCCACACCATTCTACCATTCGATCCCCGACATTAACGACGAGTCACCAACTCCTCCAGTGATAAGGGGCGATCTCGTTTCAGAAACTTTCCATCCTCCAATATCAAGGGGTGGACTCCCGCATAAACGTCCACTCGGACTCTAGATTAGGAAAGTGTGGGAATGAAGTTGTTCCCTCTGGTCCTCCAATGGAAGGTCGCTCTAACTCCTTCCCAACTGCGTGAGGGTGACAACGCCCCCTCTCGCCCCTTCCAACCAGAATACTCGCTTTAGCCTCTTAAGGGAACATTCCACTGCTTCACAATCACGCGATCTCCAGGTCCAGCTCAAAGCCTCCGGATGATTTATTCCCGCAGTCAACTTGTAAATTAAGGGAAGGGAAAAAACTCTCGGCGAGAGCGGGAGAAGATAGTAGTGATTTTCAAGAGAGAGAGAGGGAGGGCGAGAGACGTACCGTGAAATACAGCTCGCCTCACCGGAGACATGAATAACTAAGAGGTAGTCGGCATTTTTTTATCGACCAATTTCCTTTCGAGCGCACGAATCCCGATTACGGCACAAAAATCTTTCCCAATTCGGAGCCTTATTTACGTTCCATTCCGAACGTGAGGCGGGCGCCTTGTTTACCTCTTCCTTCTTCCTTCTCGTCGTCCTTCCGAAAAGTGACGCGCGGTTATTTTTTTAACGCTCCCCATCTTAACGATCGGATTTTAATTCGTCCTATTTTTTTAAGTTGTACGCCGGGGAAATTGCGTCATGAAAGTCAAGGTTCTGGTTTTATGAATTAATGTACATTAAAGTTGTTGAATTAAGACATCTGGTCCCTCGTTATGATGTAGCTTTAGGAATTCTTTTAGTTCAGGTTTGTAACGAACTTGGAGGGAGGTTAGCTAATATTCGAATCATGGAATTGATTAAAAGTGCCTCATCCTTTGGCTGAGACTCGTCTCTTGACGTTAATCTCGCCTTAAAATGGTACCATTATTACTCGACAGTACATTTTATGTGTATACGCAAGGATAATTATTTCATAAATTATGTATTACGGCGTAACAAATTACTCGTAATATATAGTTTTTAAGCCCAAGACGAATTTTTGGCCTTTACTCTCGGCTTCGGTTTAAAGAAAATAGTCAACGAAAATTAATGAATGCGCCTTCATTCGCACATTAAATATGTATAAGCGGTAATAATTCCAACAGAAAAGGAAACCTAAAAAAAATTCAATCGTGATTTCTGAACTGAAATTATATTTTCTAGTATATAGTACCGTAGTTGATGTCATTTCGCACTTATGGGATCCCACCAGGAGTCAAACCCGGGATAGCTTTCACCAAAAGCAAACTACCATCTTGGCAACAAATGACCACTTGGCTATCCGAGAGCCCTATATATCGTACCCTTAAACGGATTTCGGAATCCCTTATTTCCGTTCCTTGTCTACAACAAAGTCAGTAAATTATTGTTTAAGCCATGATAATTAGTAAAATATAAAGATGACGAATGGAATGGTTTTAATTTACGATTTCTTAAAGCAATAACCTAAAAAATAAAAAAGTTAAAAATATTTTTTTTCTATCAAGTCATTACTCGTAAAGAGTTATGCGGAATATATACTATCATTAATAATTTCAAATAACCATTATCTAATTTCAATGGCGATCTTTAAAATAATTCATCTAATGCAGTAATTCCATCAATTTAAACATTATTGATTTTATTTGTTGCGGTCAGAACGTAATATGTTTTCCCGTAATTGACGTATGAAAATCATTTAAATATTTATCTTCTGACTAACAATTGAACAAAGTAATAACAATTGGCAACAAAACTTTCCAAATCTTATACTTAAGAGGTTGGGATTTTCCTAAGGCCGTGATCGATCCAGAAGTTGGCGTTGGCGCTGACGACGGCATGTCGGCAAGTGCGACTGGGTTTTCCGGTACTGGAAGAGGGAACTTCTCCCAGATATTCTGATCTCCGTCAACGCATCGCAAGTCTTTCTTGGAAATAGGATAACAGCAGTCTTCATGATGACCTAAAACAAAATCGAAATTACTATCTCTGAGGATTTTTATGATATAAGCATTTTCAGTCTGTTCTAAATGATATTGAATAATGGTGGTAGGATCATCATCGGTGTTTTTACACCCCTGCCATGCGCCATTGGCGGCTTGCGGGGTTTAGATGTAAATGTTAATTAATCATAATCGTCTTGGTTTATTTCTAACTCTAAATTAAGTTCTTCTTATTTGCGGTTTTGGATTTTTTCTAAAATTTTTGTTTAAAAATAAAGCTGAAGCAAAACCAAAACTGGAGAGTACTGAAGGAAGTTAAAATCCATCGTAGAGAAAATTGTCTCGAATTAAATCATTTTAGTGGAATGAAACTGATATCATACAATTATGCCTTATGTTTATCGATATTTCCTGTTTATTAATCCCACGGAATGGTCTCATTTTTACTTTTATCATTTACATTTTAGTAGCCGATTTTCACATTATGTTATTATCATTCTCATTATAACAAACCCAGATAACTATTAAAGAGTTAACTGGTAGGGAAAGTGGTGTAATCAGAATTAAATATCCTAACGCGGTGTGTTTAATTAACGGCAATCAAAAAAAATCTTAGTGGTAAATCTTTGACGGATATATTTAGTAATACATTGTGTTATATTTCTATTGCAGAGGGAACTCGTCTTTCTTAAATGAGTAAAAAGGTTAGAATTTCTCGGATAAAAAGTAAAGACTCAATAAAGACATCTAAAACACGTAATACATTTTAACAAAGTAACGTTTGGCTCAGTCTCTGTTTACGTGGGATGAAGAAGGTTAAGTGTGTATAAAAGTGATCTAACATAGTGTCAGTGTGGTTAGAAAATTACCCGTGTAGATGGCAATGCATAAAGCGATTATCTGGAATAACGGCGGAAATGCACATCTAAGGTGTCATAAATTCTTCCTCGAGCACTAGTGAAAAGGCAATTGGATCCAATTTTACGGCACTCCTCTGATATAAGCAGTCTTATTTTAAACTTTTAACTTTATCAGAGATTTACAAAAACCATAATTCTATACAGTATTTCAATTTTTATAGTAATTGTAACTTTCCGTGGCAAAACATTAAAAAAATGAAACTGATGTAATTAGTTTACAGAATTGCGAATTTCCTTCAACTTTTCGAGAAGATTGATATGGCAATATATTCGATTTATCAGCCGCAATCAATTATGTTATCAGATGAGATAAATCGAACCTAAATGTAACAATTGTTTCCTGGTATTGATATAGAGGATTTTGTTTTGAAAATTTTGTGGAACTTGTTTTGTAGAACAATTAGGCTTATCGTCAAGCAACTTTCCTTAGAATTAAAAAGAGTGAAGTAATTTAAATAAGCGTATAAGTCAACAATTGAAGACAAACGGAGTGCAGAAGAGAACAAACATTGAGAGAAAGTTGAGTGAGTTCGTTCAGTGAGAATGTGATGAAGAGGTAGCGATCCGTTTGAAGGGATGGAAACGATTTAAGCTTTTGACGCAACGACAATGGCGTGCAGAGGAAATGAAATGGGCACAAAGACACGCGTGACTAAAGAAGGCTATGCGATTATTATCATAGCATTGCCGGAACGCTCAAACGCTTTCAAAGTTTGCTAAGCATCTCAAGCTTCGATCTCCTTTTGTTTGGCCTAAAGTTGAGAAGATTCTGATTATGTAGGATTCTAATTTATGTTGAAGGAATATCATTAGCGGTATTAAGGGATTCTAATAGTGGCAAGTACTGGCATTGTTACGGTACCAGAAAATCGGAAAAATATTGTCTATTTAGTCTTCATGAGTGAGTCGTCAGATCTATTAAGATTTTGAAACTGCTTTCTTTAAAATGCATGAATCGTTAGCTTCTTTTTGTGGATTTTAACCGTTGATATCGTCAAGAGCTGACAGTCAAAGTAATGTTATAAAATTTTTTAGACAAGCGAGGTAAAGATAAGAAAAATAATTGGATAGTTAATTATTAATTTATATACAAATTTATAAAAAAGTGATTAACTGTACCTCCTATTGAGAAGCGGTAATACTGTAACACACACGGTAGCACGGAAAAGAAAACTCATAAGGTTAATGACAGTTTATTAACCGAATTATATTTTGTTCTATATTGCACAAATTCGATGGATTTTCTTACCTGACGATACATTCACATGATTTTAAATGCTTATACGCGTTTACTTGATACAGAAATGATACTACTTCAATGATCGGTTCGGTCTCAATTTTGAAATAAATCGAGGTATAAACTTGTAGGATTTATCATTAACATAGTAGCGACCTGTCACTTGTTTTCACAGTAATTAAAGGAGTAATCGGTGGTGAAATTCTAAAATGGCCTTGTTCTAACACTTCTTAGAGCCGCCATGTTAGTAAAATCTCTGCTCCTTCATACAGACTTATACAGCAGATCAGGGATTATTTTCAACATCAAGGTACGTTAGATAGTTTGAAAATAAAAGGGTTGAATATCCTTTTTGTCTCTCCAACCTAGAATTTACAACTTTTACTAAATGGCACGGCTTTCGGAACGGTCGTAGTTGTTTAAAATGCCCTATTGCTCTTAAAAATATGATTAACTGTGAAGAACTTTACTGAAACCTATTTTTTATTCTTGACATTTTTATCCGTTTCTATAGTTGTTAAATATGCTGGAACAGGCGTTATTTTTATGGAAGTATAATGATATATATAAAGCTACTGAGCAGCCCAGTAATATAAACCTAAATAAACAAATTATTTTTAATGAGGTGCGTTGGAATGAACTATCGTCCATAAACTTGCACGTACTACATAGTATCGCGCTGAGAGTGTTTCGTTCTATAACTCTATAGACTGCTTCGATGAAGCAAGAAGAGGCGAATCCCTCCGATGGCATTGAAGACGACCAATGACCGCGGTCGTCTAGGAGGGTGGCGGACGCCGAGCTGTTGCCGCCGGAGGCCTTCGTTCTTAGCGTTCCACCATCTCTTAGAGGAAAAGTCCAAGATATATTATCAGCCAAGTGTAATTTTGTATTTTGCACACTCCTAACGCAATTGCATTTGCCTTTTATTTTACTGGGCTTTTTACCGCGCCAGACCTTCAGTAAATCTTACGCATAAATGCTGGGGTCGAAAGAAGATAGAAATTGATGGCTCAGAGTGTAAGGGAAGACAGTGGGCGTCGCCCCTGCCTTCGTAATTGCATTCTATGCCTCAGTCGAGGTGAGAAGCACGTCTCTCTACTCACAGCCTGCAGACGTCTGTGATTCATGCTCATCTAGAAATTCAAGACGAAATCACTAATATGTAAGTATAAACGGATGTGAAAAGTTTAACGCGGCTGGCTGGGACTCGATCCCTGGGTATTTTTCATTTGACTGGAAGCTGATTTAACCGCTGAACTATCTCGAAGAGAATTCTCGTTTTTCGAGAGATTTTAAAGGCAATGCGACTGATTGTCCGACTGTGCGGCATTGTCTGGATTCACGATAATGGTTCTCCAGATAAGTAGAAGGTGAAGGAGACTAAGGGGAAAGCCCAGGTTCGAGTCCTGGTTGCATGTCTAATCGAACTAAGCCATCCTTTCCTAAGAAACACATATTTTTCTTATAGTTCCTCGAGGTTATATACCTCCAAAATGTAACCGGTCGCGATGGCGAGTTGGCGCGGTGGTTTCAGTGCTAGTGCTCCAACCCGGGTTCAAGTCCCGGCTAGTCGCATTTTTCTGCTTAGGGAATGTTTTTTTTTGTGTTCGTAACTGACAATACCAATTAAAATGGATGTGATTAAGTTCTTCGTGTTTCCATTAAAAAGTTATAATTATTATTATGAAATTATAGTATATTTTTGTGTATTATGACCATGCAGGATTTCAACGAATTTCTATGGTCCGGTACCATTCAATGCGTCTCACGCCTTTCTTCTAATATTGGATATGATGAAATCAAAGAAAGTCGAGAAGAAGAAGAATAGTCGAGAAGAATATGAGGATTAGTCGAGAATTGATTTTGTAGAGAGAAAGATAGTAATAATAGCCGAAATAAGTCAACCAATTATTGTTTTGAATTTCAATGTGAAGGCCTATTTATGTTTTATACCTTTTGTTGCTAATCTAAATTGTTACTCAAAAATATAAAAGTGTGCTCTTTATTATCTCAGTACCAGCCACAATTAGTCATTGTATGTAATCCTCGAACATGTAGATGTAGGTATTTACCGTATTCTTCTCGTAAATTATTATGATCTAAAAGATATTGCGTAAAGGAATTATTTTATTAAGATAAAATAGACTAACGCTGTTAACTCCCAAACAGATGCAATCTATATTAAGCTGTGATTATTTATAGCGAATATTTTGAAGTAGATAGTGGCCAACTTTTAGAATTACGAGAGAAAAAAAGATATAAAATGTGTTAATTGATTTGTGTTAAAAATATTCGGTCATACTCGTGAGATAATGGCTACATTCGCAGGAGTATACCTTTTAATATACGTTTCTATCACCTGCTCCATGGCTTAATGCAATGATGGTTACGTAAGCTTTCATTAATGCTAAAATTACACTGTGAGACACGAATACATGGAAGGGGCAATCCTTTTGCGCAATATTCTCATTCTCTGGACCATGGGCAAAGCTATCTCTGTTTCGTTCCGCACGTGCCAAAGATAAAGTACATGCTTTAAAACGATTCTGAGGAAAAACGTTTTATGTGGTTCATCTGAAACGTTCTAATGAGTTATCTATCGTCATTGTTAGTCTTCTAGTGCCCTGCATTAGTTCCGAACTTAATGTTCGCCAGGATTAAAATTACTATTATGCAGTGATGTCTTAAAATTATTTTCTGATTACTTGCAAGTATCCATCTAACAGTGAGACAAGAAGAACATAACAACCTTCGTATTATATTCTTCTTGTTATGTTCCGTGGGTCATACTTTGGTAATTTCAATTTAATTGTTACCCGTTCTTGTATGGCACAAAATTAAATGCTACTCATAACCAGTATTTAGGATGATGGATTCTGTGCGTATATATAGGGTCTCAAAGTTGACGTCATTCATGCTTCTGAATAGAATTCTGTTCAGAGGCAATCGCTTTACTTTGTTGTTCTTCTAACCCGTAGGTTTTATGCTTCAGCAGTGTGATAGATTAACAATTTGGAAGATATCCAGAGGATTGGAGAGAATGGAGTTAGATTCGATATCTGAAAAATCATCAACATAGGGTGCAAATTCGATATATTGCCTTGAATTCACAATAGTTTTATCGAGCCTTCAACTTATTCCTGTACGTTAGCTTTTTTTAGCAACAGCGCTTTGATGGTATTGCTATATAACGAGTTCACCTTTGAGTGCACTATTTGATAATATCGTAGAATTTCGACCCAGTAAGAATTAACTTCTCAGAAATACGGTCACGATAATGGATTTGATACTATCGCAAGCAGTTAAACCTCTTTTGTGGAAATTAAGTTTACACTTAAAGAAGTTTTGTTGAAGTTTTCTTTGTTTCTGGTTTTTGTTGAAAAATTCTTATTCAGGTAAGAATGCAGGATTTTACGCTAGATTCAATCTAAAGGTATTTCATTTTGTTCAGAATCAATTCAACCTAATTTAGTTTGTTACGATATGAGAGCTAAAATTTTAAATATTTTGTTGCAAAGGATTTTGTTCATTGGTCGACCAGTAGCATTAACAGGAAACCATTACACGTAGAATGTATAACACTAATCCTTTCATTATCGGTAAAAAGTTCCTTACTTGCTGAAGCAGCAAACGCCCGTAGTTGTCCTTAACAGATCGAATATACGTCCTTTAAAAAACACTCCATTCATTACAGATTCAGCAAACGTGCAGAAACATCCCTGTACGTTTAATTTAAGGGGAATAGTTAATGAGTTACTCAGAAAACCCAATGAAATATTTCCCACGTGTTTTTATACGCCCGAATGCAGTCCTGAAATCCAAGGGTCGGAAAATTCCATTAGAAGGGCGGCGTAATGAGCAGGGGGGCTGATAAAAAATATACTCTGTTGTAATTGGACGCGGCATTCCCTCCGTATTCGGGTCGGAGGCTGCGTGGTGACTGGGGAGTGCGGGGACACGCGGAGGTACTCCAAGAGCGTCTAATGCCGCGGCGTATAAACAAGATTTATGGTCAACACGTACAACCCACGCTATATATTCCCTTCTCTACTTCTCCCTCGTCCATTCCCCTTATCTCCTTCCGACGCTCCCCGCCAGACCTGTCGTTCCCAACCCAACCCCATTCCTCGGCCCTCCACCTCATTCGCTCCCGTTCGATCCCCGCCCTCCTCCACTAGATTCCCATGGTCTTCGGCATCGGCTCGCGGTGCTCTCTTGCGTTTCCCCACCGCCATTCCGACCAGTGTGCTGCATGCGAGTGAGTGGCTGTAAAATTGTTTCCTCTGGCTGTCCACCTGCGCCGAGCAATAATGCAACTGCGGCCTCGCGGCCGTGCGACATTGTAGACTCTCATGTTCGTGAGAATCGGGCCATTGAAGGCGGTGAAGAGTACTTGGCGGGATGGATGCGAGTGGAGGCGAAATGGGATTTTTAAAATGAATGCGCGGGGATTGAATTTCGCGGTGAATTTTCCTCCATCAGCGTCCCCTTCCTCTCCGCCGAGCGCCCCTCGCTTTTTACTGCCATTAAAGCTTTATATGACATCCCCCCTAGTTTTTTCGGTAGAGGCTTCCGTGTAACATTTGCGTGCTTTCCGTTTTGCCTCGTCGTCTCGCGGCCGATTGTAAATGCAACAAAGAACTCAAAGAGTGTGTGGCACTTCATAAAACGATGCTTAATGGACGTGGGGCTCTGTGATTTGATTTTGCAATCATCCTGGGAGGGTTCAGACGCGTCCCTCAACGGATATTCAATGCTAATAAGTTCTTATAATAAAGGTTGCAGTATATTCAAATATTATATAAGTATATGTTTACGACTGGTTGATTTATATCCTTTGCATATCTTGAGAAGTTGCTGTAATTTACGGCTGCGGCTGCATATAAATTGGTGTTTCTTATGCACGGTAGATAGGAAGATAACGTGATATATTTTACATAGAGCTAGCGGATTTATCTATCTCTTGTGTCATAACTTTTCCTTGTTGTAACGTTCATATTCGTTCGTACGTTTTTCCCGTTAAAGATAATTTTTCACGGTAATGTCGACCATATTTTTATGAAGATTATCTTGGACTTAAATCAATTTAGGAGTGGAAATACCAAGAAATTTTATGAAGAAAAATGCCAAATATGGTTAGTAAACATTTAAACTGGTTTTGGTGTAAATTTATAATATAACTTGTGAATTAATTAGGTAATTTTGGGATTTCCTAACATAATTTCAGTTTTACGAACAGATGTTAAGATATGTTAAGAACTTTCTTACATACTTTGCTACATTAACGTAGCATAGGTCGAACTTCATCGGCCTCGGCTTTGAGGTTGATTTCCATCATGAGGAAAAATGACAAATCAGACTTATACCTTTGTCATAGAAAGTTTATTCTACAACCATTGTTTCGACCCCTTCGGCCATCATCAGGTACCAGATGGCAAAGTCTGTTTTTCAGTTTTCTTCATGTAGCATAGATCGTCAAGGAAAAGAATATTGAGAATGCTTTACCTCTCCTATCAAGTATAAATTAATTATTTAATATATTTATTGTGTATGTAATAGATATAAACCAAGTTACCCAGTTGTATCCTTTGATTCACTTCGTCTTTCTTCGAGAAATATGTATGATAAATTTTGATGGAACTGTTCGAATGGTAAACACAATGATAACTATGATGTAATTAGAGTATTACGCGATAGTTTTATAATATATTGTCCATAATTGTAAAAGTTATACCATCAGGTAGGATACTTAGGCTCGGAATTATAATGCGTACTTAAAATTGACTTGAACTAATGTTCTCTTTAGGGACAGGTATTATAATGTTTTGTTAAAATTAAACTGAAGATGATAGTAAATCTCCATACATATCCACCATATAGAATATTAACTATAATTTCCGAAAAAATGCCCTATGGCATGATTACTTTAACTCTAGAAAAACACAATACCAGATCCTTAAGTGAACTTGAGTTGAAGTCCATTTTAAGTATTCATTTTAATACCGGGTTTTAGAGTCGCATCTTGCGCATAATTTGACCATAACGCAAAAAAGCACATCTAATGCAAGTAAAATGTTAACTAAAAATGCATACTTGAAGTATTTTTCTTGGGTGATTTTCATAATTGAAATGCTATTCATGACTGTGATCAAGTAGATATTGCTGATGCACGCAGTTCGTTGAATCATCATTACTAAGACGAATGTTACTCATTCTTTCTAAGATTATCTACTCTTTTTTGTCATCGTTACCCCCTGTACAGCTAGGATTACCTTTCCCTATCATTATTGTATATTTTTATTACCTTTACTATTATGTTTTCATATCTTTTAGTTAATTAATGATAATATAAAATGTATGTTTATAACTATTGTATTATCTTTGCTATAAGATTTTCAGTTTTTCTTTACCATTCTATTTTTACTAATTTGTCTTTTTTTATATTATAACTGCGTTTTCGGGTTTTTTTCATCCCCCTTCTCTGTGGGTGAGTTCCCGTACAGTGGGGTTTTTCGTCTTCTTCAACCTTCAGTTGAGAAGGGTTTTTTCCCACAAACCCAAATCTTTCTTGGTGCATTATTTTTCTCTCTTTTAACTTTAAATACTGATAAAATCAATATGATCAGGTGTAACTTTGTGGAAAGGCATAATAATAAGTTGAGAGACTTGGTAATTTTCCACTGATTTTTATTTGAACGACCGGTTTCGTAAGGAGTTCTTACATCTTCAGGTCAGACATCAGACCTGAAGATGTAAGAACTCCTTACGAAACCGGTCGTTCAAATAAAAATCAGTGGAAAATTACCAAGTCTCTCAACTTATTATTTTAAATACTGAATTTAACTTATGTATTGACAATTGAGGTTAAGTGGAAGAGAGGCCAGCTTGGCCTAACCTCGCCTTAATAAAGAGTTTATTCATTCATACCTTCAGCCACATTTTGCCCATCTTCCGTTCTCGTCTGAGACTAGCTCTGTCCTCAGTTTTCCAACAGCATCCGCAGCCCTTAATTCTGTACCGGAAAGTGGTAGATCTCCCACCGAACTGTGGGTGCAGTTTATTAGTTCGTCGGTCTCTTTCACCAAACGCGGTAAGCGGACCAGAAAGAAATGCAAGCCTCGCATTCGTCATTCCAAACCCTACCTACCCCTTAAAAGTATTAAGCGGCGTGGCGTATGGTGGGTTGCATTATTCAAGGCGCTCAGCCTCTCCGGAGATGTGTTCATCTTCTCCGCTCTCCATCCAATATTGATCGGGCACACTTTCTCACCTCTGACCCTTCGTCCAATTTCCCACCCTTCTCATTTCGCCAATTCCCACGCCGTTCCGATTTCCTCCGCTGGAAATTTTCCGCGCACCTTTAACACTCCGAAACGGCTTTGCGTCTTGCGGCGACGGCACTAAAGTACACGGAACGGTCCATGAGTTTTTCATAAAAGCACTTTCGGGGAATTTTTATTTTAATTATGAACTCGGGCCGTAAAGAGGGGTTCGAACGAGTGTGGAATACCTGAGAACGATCTTAATTTATATTAATGTTCTCGGTTTGATTTATTCACGTCTCGGTGGCTTCCAACCCGCTGATTTACGGCTTATATTTTCCTAGTTACGCGTCGGAAAATCTGGAGCTTTTATTGTCGGCGCGGGCCGGATTTATACTCCTTTTGCCGGATCCGGAGTTAAATGCAAGCCGTAAATATGGGCATTGTCGAACGCGAGGCCACCGTAACTGGGATCTCGTTTGGACCGAGTGACGCCCCCTTATCTGCAACCTAAGATCCATCCAGTTTGATTTCTACTTCAAAGCTCGCAAGAAATTTCTCTTATTTGCACCGCTAAAGTGCCTTTTATATTAATATAGGGTATTTTGATCGAAAAATTCAATTTGAAGGAGAAGGGAAATAACTACGTATTTCCAACAAAAACAAAACAAACAACAAACTAACAAGAAACAAAAAATATTAATAGAATAGAAAAGGTATGTGATGTGAATGGTTACCAAAGGCTTCCTTTATGAAAATGTATGAACCAAAGGAAGAAACGATCAGGTTTTGAGTTCAGGAACAAAGGTTGTTATCATTTTCGAACACACATGCGACAAAAAGCAGATTGCAAAACAGCAATAAATCAAGGTGCTTTTTCAAAGGGTAGAATAAAAATTAAAGCAATGAATTAGTGATAAGAGTACGTTATTTATAAATTTATTTAAACTGCAATAAAGAATATTCAAGGATGACAATTGATTTACTCAAAAGAGAACCGATGAAGATGGCGAAAAACAATTAATAAAGGATTACTCAGAATTCCATGAGTTTTATCGGTTTAAAAGAGCCAAACACAATCTTTATTTGGAAAATCAATTTCGATTTTCTATTGAGATCCGTGCATCTGCTAGAGTGCTGATTTTTCGAACGGTGAATTCGCATCGTGGCCAAATGGAGGAACAATAGACGCTGTTATGGGCGGGGAAACATAAAAAACCCCAAGCCGTTTCCCTTAGAATCCGAAAGCCCTAAACACGGCGGAATCTTCCGGGGAATTTCCTCAAGCCCGGTTTATCCCTAGACTCGGAATAAATCCAGGGGTTAGAGAGAAAGGAAGAGAGAGGAGCGCGTCTCCATGTTCTGGAGCCGGTTATATCATCCCAAGGGGTGGCGAGGAAGGGACGGGGACAAAATATAAAATTTCCGTAAAACTTTGAGAGGACCACCTGGTGTGCTCTTACGGCGTCTGGTTTTCGTTATGACAAGGATTTTAAATCAGTCGGCGAGAATATCAAGAATTCCTCCGTTCTCCCCTCTTCTGTTTCTTCCATTTCTTCTTCTCCGGCGCTCTATTCTTCCTCCCTTCTCCCATGAAATGCCTACGGTGATTGACTTATCTCTCGACCTGCCAAACCCTATCCCCTCCCCGCTGAAGAATTCCCGGTCCCTTATTCCACACGTGCTCTCCGGATGGATTCCCACCGAAAACTCCTGTGTCCTCTTTCAAGTCTCTTTCATCAACTCCACGCGTCACGCTCTTGAGAAAAATGCTTTCTCCCCTTTCAGTACTGGGGTTGGCTTCCTGCGCTTTTAAGAGTTCTCCGGACCAGCCTCATTATTTCTGGCTCCCTGGTTGGTCCCCCCTTTTCTTCGGTAACTTTTGGTCGATTTGAAAAACTGGAACCCTCCGCCTGTCCTCAATGTTGGATCCACACTAGAAAGAATTCCCGTTAAGGTATTCTTATATAATTTCTAACCCTTTTCGAAAACAGCCACGACAGTTTTGTGGTATTATCATCTTATTATAAGGTATCTCGACGTGTCAAAGTTGAAATAATCACGCGATTTTACAGTCCGTTTATATAATTATTGAAATAATAACGAGAATGGGGAATTTCAAACAGCATATGATTTGAAGAAAAAATACTTAGCGAATTCCGCATTTTAATTTACGTAGTAATTATTCCTCAAGTTTTATACTGCAGTAGTTCCACCAAGTTAGGCCCGCTGTAATCTCTTTAACAAGCTGAGTACTCATGTCTTGCTATTAAAAAACCTTTTAAATAGATGTATAGATAGATAGACCCTTTATTGGCGAGGTTAAGCCAATATGGGCCTCTTTTCCACCTAACCTCGTATGTCATTGTGATATGCACAAAATATAATTCTAACTAAAAGAAAGAATGCGATATGAGAAGAAATAATTGCTACTGAAGGTCGACAAAGAAAAAACCCACGTTGCGGGAAAACACCCACAGAGAAGGGGAGGTGATATAAAAAGTACTTTTAGTGAGATATAAATAAATTACATCTTTATTTTGGGCGAAATTAAGACTATAAAGTCTCCTCTTCCATCTAAACCATTGTCAATGTTGCTTAGATGTAATTAATAAGCAATACTAAAAAGTAATTTAATGAATAAGAATAAAAAAATACATTTGTGGATTAAAAAAACACAAGTTAAACTTTGGAAAAAGTATACACAGCAGGAAAAAACCCACAAGGGAGGGGAGGGGGAACCTGCACAAACCTACTGATAGTAATAATTAAAACAAAATAAAGCAAATTTGGTATATAGGAATAATCAGCAAACAATCTGTTCCTCTATTGCAGATATATTCCACGAAATTCAAATCTATAAATGATGATGAAAGAGAGATATAGGCAACCGATGGTTATGTTAGGAAATAGTAAAAAATCACTCTAAGAGACTATTACGGAAAACACTTTCGGCTTATGAATATTTTGCTCTCCATGAGAGCATCCTCTACATATATAAATAATGATGATAGGGAAAAATTTGCATTCTGCAGGATGAGTACATAAGATTCGTAATTTATGAGCAAGTTCATTTGAAGATCTGAAAGTCATCGTGTAAGGTGTACTAGGGAAGCGTATAAAACCGGAAAGAAGATCAGAAAGATCACTTTCCAATATCTTTCTGTTAATTCACAGTATTTTATTTTACTAAACGTTGTGAAAACTAGTTTTAATTCCGTTTTTTTAATGCTGGTTACATAAGAAAAATCGACAACATTATTGATGTGTAAGCTGTTCTTAAACTTCTTAACAGTCACTCAAAAGTTAAACCGAGTTTTCCTCCAACTTTTTGCTGAGACGCGTAGCCTGTGGCATTGATTTATATTACCATTTGTAATATCCAGAGCGAGGAGGCCTAAAAAGAGAATCCATTACTCCGCATCTTTAAAGAGGGACTCGGCGGTGCCTCCGTAATGGAACATCGGGAGCAAGTCGAGCGGAAGCCCGTCCATGTGCCTTTCCCGAAGTCTCATTCGTCGCCCCTTTGCTGCTGCAGCAGCCTCCCCCCCGCCCCATCGACCCGCCCTTACAGTCCCAGACGCTCCATTGCTGTCAACCGAACTCTTTCTCCGCTCGCTGGTTGGCCGCTCCCACTGATGTATGGGGACCAGGTGACCCGCCCCCCTCCCTTCTCTCTCTACGCGCCGACAAAGTTTGCTCCAAATGAACCTGCCATCTATGGTTATGGGCTGTCTTTTTCCGAGCGATTGACTTTTCAAACTAAAAAAAGACAAGCTATAAAGATGAAAATCGCAGGCTAGAAAAGCCTTATCTTGATCCACTAACAATACTCCCGCTCCTGCCGAATAATTTTATGGGAGTAATTTGCAATTTCAATGTCGTCTCATGCGTGCTGTAGTGGTTGTGTTAAGAGAAATGCCGCGCTCGAGCCTTTGAAGACGTGTGGGTCGATGAAATTGCGTGGAGGGAACTCGAATCCATTGAAAAAGTACACTCAATGAGTAAACTCTCCTGAGAAGAATTGTATCTAGAATCCAGAGGTGGAAGTCGGTGGGAAAGATTTTCTGTTGGATTTATGGATATTTATTCTAAAACATCTCTTGTCCTCTACAAGAGGCACATTTCAGGACCCTATATTTTCCAACTTAATTCATTGCTGGACATATTTTTGCCTATTAATCGATCTAGTTTGAAGGGCCTCCGAATAGGCATGTGAGTAATGCGTTCGATTTCATTGAAAGTGGTACCGTTAGGGGTTCTCGTACGAAACGACCTTAGCTGTCGAAGCACTTCTAACATTTGTATTTACTCTAATTTCGATTCTTAAGGAAATAGAAAGTAGTGATGATCCCATTGTTTAACTGTTACGATAAACGCGTTGCTACTTCTTCCTTCTTTTAACACAACGAGCCTTAGTATAAAACGCAAGAAATAAAAAGATTAAAGAATAAGTACACCCCTATTATAAATTATGCATGCTTCGCGGTTTAGTTCCTGATCTCATATATTTCTATTGCTATAAGCTGTTCAGTAATTTTTGGAATAGTTAAGAATGTAAAAGAAAACGATATTTATCAAATTATCTATACTATGGGATTTTCGTTAATAAGGAATGGTTTTGTGATGGTGGTATTATACTGATATACTGCATAGAGAGAAGATGATAATTAAACTTATAGAAGAAGATATTTAAAATTACTGGAGACATTCCCAGTTAACTATATGATAATAAGCTAAGAACTAAAACATAGGACGCTCGTGAAAAATGTAATCCATCACAAATTAAGCCGCAGAGTTAGTTATATGAATATATATGGTAACATTAACCTATAGTCGATAATGAATGAGGGTCGAACAGTATTTAACTAGTTTATGAGAAACATCTCCAATGTGGTCTCAATTGAAAGTTAAAAGAGAAAACTCGATCTAAATACCGCTGTCTTTAGTAACAGAATCGTGTAAGCCATCTGTAACCGGGGAGTGTAATTTATATAATTTTTTCTGTTAAATGGCTCATAAAATTTCAGCCACTTTTGATTTTACAATATTTGTCCTTCATATCCCAGAATTTATACTTTTTACTCCTGCAACATATAATGTACAGAGAATCACCCCTCGGCCTCTGTTATAATTTACAGTTTTTTAATGGACCTACCAAGAAAACGAACAGCCAGTAGGTTTCTGGATTTTATTAAATGCTTTCAAAGTGTTTTATGACTTGTTTTCGACACAACTTTAATATGTGCTGGGAAGCATCTAATGCTAAACTCATAGTTTGAGTATCTATTTGAAATAATATATTGCTAGTTAAGATTTCCGAATGATACAGCACATCATTTTATTGGCTTTAAATCTATGGAATAAGTATCGGGGTAATTGTAATCATAAAACTGAAAGTGTGGGTCGTTCGGTTGAACAAGTCGCTCGCAGTAAACCTCTTTGATGAAGTCCTCTGTATTGTCAAATTCATCTGCGCGAAAAAGTGCATTTTAAATGCGATTTAGGTATCGCTCAAGCTCGAAAGTTTGCGAAATTACTTTTTTTTACAAACAAAACAATTATGGTGCGATGAAATCGTTTGATGCTTACAGAATTGGGATTTGTGGGTAAACATTTTTTGCCGGCTACAGAAATTCTCGTATGGGAGTGTTAATATCCGGCGCTAGGTCTTGTAAAAATGCCCAGGTTCTCTTCTGTTGAAGAAGAAGAGCACGTTATCTCCACCATATGCCGTCTGAAACCATCGCTTTTTGCCTCTATTGGGTTTATCTGAGTCCCTGCCCGCCATACAAATCCTTTCTCCTCTGCATTCCCAACCGCCTCCTCTTTCCCAGGCTCCCCGTCGAGCAGCTTTCCTCCGAAATATATGTGGCAGGGCTCTTGTGAGCTGGCTATTGGAGGAGGCTGTGGAATGGGCGGGTTTGGGGGCCTCCGAAAGGAGAATTGGAAGGAATGAGAGTCGGGGGAGGAGAACGGGGCGAAGGGAAGCCTTTACAGCCCTACGGCCAAACTTTGATGGCATCGAGGGAGTTCGCTCTCTTTTTATTGTTTCAGAGTTCTTTTTTGTCCTCTCTCCACTCCCACCGTTCTTTCCGCTCTTCCAAAGAAGAGAAGACGGAGGGAAAAAGCATTTGTTTCGGTCTGAAGTATTGGAGAGCGCGAGCAGAATGTAAGGACGAGGTTTCTTTGCGAGTGTTAAGAGTAATGCATGATGGGGCGGACAAAACGTAGTTGGCGAAGAAGAAAGTGGGAGAAGAAAATTGCGAAGAATGGATGGCGAAATAGCAACTGCTTACGCAAAAAATGTTGAATTTCGTTCAAGATTTTCTTCAAGATGATTCTTGATGGAAAAATAATTTATCTGAGGATGTTTTCACTTACATCCACGGTAATGGATTAATGCCCATTCTTTTGAATTGCCAAATAACATGAATTCTGGTGGAGGAGAAAATGAATATAGATAAAATTCTATCATATTTAACTACTAAGATAATATGTAGTTACTGGCCGAATACTACGTGTGGAATTCCATGATGCATGAAATAAAATAACAGTGTTATACTTCCACTAGATTTATTAAACGTTTCCGTCAAATTCAAAGAAGTCTTCAGGTATGGATCTCTCAATATTAGTAAAAATCGGATGTGCTTAATAAATGTAGTGGAATTTTTGCATAGTTATGTTTTATAAAGTGTTATAATGCGAGCATTTCATTTATAATAGTGTTGTGATCAATTTCCCTAATTTACTCAATGTACATTTTAACACGTTAATTCTGCCACGCAATATCGTCCATTCTGATCCTCAATAATTTCACTTGCAATTGGTGCACATTTAAGAACTTTTTAAAAATTTACCCAAAATAATTTTAATTTGCTCAAAATATAAAATGATTTATAAATTCCAGCAGTTTAACTTAGCTACTGATGTAGTTGAAACTAAATCGATGGAATCAGCCGTGACTTTGTTAAACTCCATAACATTAATTGTTATAATAACTATTGGAAATTCATTTTAAATATTAATATACTGTTGTAGTTTTCACTTGAGTAATAATCGGTCGTTGATTCTTGGCCGTAATACATGATTATACTACCCAATATTTCATTTTCATATAGTTACTGTTCTATCATAAATCTTTCCGGAAAAGTATATCCTTCAACGGAGAAAACAATCGGATTTGAAATTAATTCTTGGAGGAGGTCCGTATTTTACTCACCCAAAACTTTTCACCAGCCTTCCGCTTGTATTTAGTCAGTTGAAATTGAAAACCCGCGGCAGAGGAAACGCCTTCCGATAAAACCGCGCATAAATCCCGCAATGTAGTAAATCGAGTTCGTCCGATTCATTCATCTAAATAATTCCAACTTCTCCTTTAATCAGCTCTATCTCTTCCCTTCCAGTTTCCTTTCCTACTTCCAAGTAAAAATACGACTCTTGGCGGTATAAATCGAAATTGGATTCCGAGCGTAATTTATTCTTCTCCGTGTCAGGCCGCACCTCCACTTTAATAGCTGAGGAAGGGTATCGATAAATAATACTCCCAAGAAACATGCAATCTAATCCGACACTCATCCTTGAGAAAGGCTTAGGTAAGTAGCCAAAGAGGGGAAAAGAAAGGCAGACACAACGTTTTACGTGAATGCCTGTTCGTGTTTTCCAGTGGAATGGATGTACGGGACGAGATTGAGTGGATATTTTCCACTTCTATATTTCTCACATTTCATTGCCAGCCGATGCCATTCGTTCTCGTTGATCTATTATTTCTATTCTTGTAGTCAGAGGATCGATTTCAAGGAGAAGGAATTGATTCAGATTTATCGCCTACATGTCTTAGACAAATATACACTGTCTCTAATTCGCCGTAGTCAGAGTTCCGTAGAGGATAGCATCGGAAGTAAATAGTGACGATTTACAGATTTTATTCTCGTCACCTCTATTTCCATGGGTATTTGATTTTCTCTTAAGTGTCGATAAGTATCTTTCGGGAGAAATACTTCAGCTGGATAAATTATTGAAATATTTGTGCTCACAAAATTCAATAACATTCTCTTAAAGCTTGCAATTACCTTGGAAATTTGTTTTTAAAAGGTAATTTAAGTATAAAATTTCTATTACAGTCCCACAAAAATAATATTCACAAACACGATTGTTTCAATCTGACGATGACCGAGATCGGCTGAAACCTATCTTATGTGTGATAATTATCTCTGTTGAACTGTGATAGTAATTTTATTTCAAAATTTACCTTGTAAAATAAATTTCCAATGTTTTTGAGTTACACCTAATTATGCCTTATTTTATTGATTATATTCTATGTCTATATCTACATAAATACCATGTAAGCCAATTTTTGACGTCATATTACAATTACTCTATTTCTATCAACATTAGCGATGGAAAGTAATCGTTTGTAAGCATTGTTCTGTCAAAATGAAGTTCATTTTATATGGATGTCGTCGAGATTAATGTATAAAAAGAATCTTAGCATTGGATCTTGCATCCTTTATACATTGCATGTTATTATTATTTACTTTTAAAGGAGAAATCATTTGGTGTTCAGTGGGGGTATTGTTTAATCGTTTCAGGCCTTACATGCAATATTAACTATTTCTGGATTATCCATCATGTCGCACCTCTAAGCTCCATTAATTTTTTCGTCGGCGATTAAATGAAGCATGTGTTTCCTAAAGAATCTATTATCTTGAAATTTTGAATTGACATTTGGATAGAACGTGAGAGAAAAATTTTGCGTGATCAAAATGTTTATTAACGCTTTTATGTTAAAACCCTTATAGTGTTTATAACCCTTTTATATGTATACTCTATATGTAGTACATTATCACCCTTGAAATAATTTTGTATTCCTTGCGTGCTTTCTTCTGTTCAATTATGACCTATGCTACGAAGTACAGATATAATAAACGTTTAGGCTGATATATTAAAGGCAAATATATAATTGAGACAAATATAAATAGAATTTTATACGGACGTTATGGTCTTTTATGGGTGAAACGAGGAGATTTTTAAGAACCACCGAATTCCTTCTTTTAACTGTTTGGTGAGGAAGAAACATTCAGTCATGTATAAATATCAGGTGTAGGTGTTAATTAGATAAAATAATCGATAAATAAATTGCTATGTGTATTTTAGTATAATTGATGATTTAAGAGCATCGAAAACATGAATTTTGAGTGTGCTGTGAAGTCATTAGAGGCGAATATTTCGTTTAGTATAGTGAGAATACGTACAGTAGTACACAGTAAACTTGGAGCAAATGAATTTTTTATAGCTCAACAACTACGTAATTAATTACAGTCTAATTAGATGTTTTTTGTCTAAAATACATTTAAGCTGATGAAAGGACTTCTCTTTCCCGGAGAATAATACCCATGGGAATTTACGTAATTTAAATTACGCATTAACTTTTCTGTTTACTCAGTGTTTCATTCGTGTTCCTTTTTGGCTATCGGCTCTGGAAAATTTAAATCGAAAGTTAATTCGTGTCATTCATAAGTACAGAACTTTTGCTGCGGGTTGAGAGTCATATAATCGGTATGATTGCCAATATACTCTTTTGATGGTTTCCGTTCAGTGCTAATAGAAAGGGAATACGTTTGCAATTAGCGCTGGAGTTAGTGGATATTCTTCATGTTGAAATGTTTTCACGGGTCTTCTCGTTTCCTTAACGACCTGACACTAACCCGATAAATGTTTTACCGCTCAATGGATTCCACTCTCTTTCGCTCTCTTTACTCCCTCTACACCACCTCAAGTCGTTTTCCTAACCGTTATTCCCTCTTTTTTCTTCGCGTACTTGTGAGACGGTTCCAAATTGCTCGGTCTATGCGGTTTCATTCTTTCGAAGCCATCCGTTACCTTCGCTTTTGTTCGGGAGAAGGCGTTAGGGTAGCTTTTGATAACATTTCTCCGTTATACAAGCTTGTGTATACATCAACGTAGATCCTCAATAGGAGGGTTGGAGTGATTTTTAATTTACCTAAGTGAAAATGTACTATTTTTAGGGAAATGTCTGCAATTAATTAGCGTATATTTAACTAGGAAACGGCTGTATTGTAATACTGTATTTTTATAGCTAGGAGATATTTTTGTGGTAATAATGTGTACTTGTTACTTGAAATGCATGTATTGTAATGTTGAATCGTGTGACTAGATGATAGAGATTCCATTGTAAGCAAAAACGTTCCATTACTGTAGTTTGAATTGCATAATTTATTGTAATTGTAAAGCATAATATTGGAGTGATTGTAAAATAGTATTCAGTTACCAACGGTCGTATAGTCCATCTGTAATTCATGTAATAATAATAATAAATATACTTCTAGTCGTTCATATAATAGTCGTATCGACTTAGAGTGGAATGCTCCTTCGAAATACTAGAGAAATGAAGGATTGCACTATACTTTCTTTAGATCTTTTAAGCAAATATTATTCAATAGAAATTTTTTTAAAACAACAATAACGCATGAAAAACTAAAACTCAAGTAACTAAACTAAACTAAACTAAAGTAATATAAATTCCATTATATTTTTTCATATATTTGCTGCACATTCCAAATGGGGTTCGAGCAAGAAGAAGTAACATCACTCTCTATCATCCTTACTAAATACCTTCTTTTAATTCAAGGACAGTTTCGGAATATTTCTCCTTCTGAGATTTGAAGTTCTGCAAAAGAATACATATGCTTTCTCCTTTTTAATTTGGCATCGTTGCACGGAAGCTATTTTGGAAATTTCGCGTAAGATAATTTTAGGTGAGTTAAACAGCTTTTGCTTCTCCAAGGCAGAGTGAAGTGAAGTGCCAAAACTCCGTTAGCAAGGAATACAAGGAATTCTAATGGCGAGATGGCATTCACCGAAGCGAATACGGAGGACCATAACTTCAACCCCTTCTGCGTACTCCAGAGCGCAAGGAGTAATAGAATTATGAAAAGTTATGCTTTTATTCGGCAGAACATGCCATCAAATTCCTTGATGCGTGCCACGTTTTTACGACCCAAACACTGCGATTCCACTCAAATTCGTTCCCCTTCCCCTCGCCTCTTTTTCATTTCGCCCCTTCTCCCCTTCATTCCACTATCTCCTTCCACTTTTCCACCGTTATTCTCTTTTACTCCTCAGCATCAAACCTTTTTTCTTCTCCTGTTCATCAAACTTCCCTTTTCTAATTTGCAATTCTATCTCCCCTATCTTGTTCCATACTAGGATTCTAGGATTCTATCGGCTATGCATTGCTGAATACTTGATGTGGGACTTACCTCATTTATAATTCAATCAAATATTTTCAGAGATAATGAATGAGTGACATTAGGAGAAAACTTTAGGAGTACGAGCTATATTATCATTATATAAAAATTATACCTTCTCAGCGAAGGTACAAATTTTCTTGTTTCTGAAGTATTTTCATGAAGTACAGCTTGAGAATGTCAAGGTATTGGCAGTTAACTCTATTTTCCCCGTTTTCCCGATTTGTCAGTTAATTAAAATTTTTTCTTAACTAGCCATCGATAATTTTTTTCTGTAAATAAATTAATTGATTTACGTATTTAAGGTATATGCGCGCACGTTTATATTATTAAGCTGCATCAAAAAACAATTATATATAGTTGTTTAGTTGTATATACGTTGACATAGGGAATGTTCATTAACAAGTACGATTAAAGTATTGCTTGATCACAGCCAACGTTCTATAAGTTAAGCCTATACACATATATTAATCCAACGTTCTATAAGTTAAGCATATACATAAACATACGCACTTAATCTTTTCCCTAATGCAGTAATTCCTATTGACTTTTCTTCATTCCCGACATTAGATAAAAATAAATAATATAAATAGATTATATATTGCTTTAATATAGTTGTATATATAGACTCTTACTGTCATAGAGAGTCGCAAGTATTCCAACTTTTCCACAGTGACAGCTGACTCAGATCGGAAAGAGCTCTTGTAGCAACGGTCATTATAAAATTATATATAACTTTTGCAAATTACTAATGCAGAATACAGGCAATTTAAATGATAAATTAATAAACTTATCTATTGATTCGAGCACCTTTTACTTGTATTATCCCAACTAACTGTTATTTGAACAAATATCACTCAAGAAGGGTTTGCGAAGTCTCAGACTCGCTTCCCTTTCTTCCTTTCCTATCTTTTCCTCTTATCTTCTCTTCGCCCGATCCTTATTTCTCCTTCTCAGCCTTTCTTTAGAAGCGTTCAATCAATGGCACTCAACACGTGTATAAATGCTGCCGCTGAGGCGATTAAAACGGCTGTGGGTTCGATGGAGGTCAGGAGGAGTGCATTTGGGAGAGAAGGAGTGAAATTGGGCCGAAGCGTGGGGGCGGAAGGGGCCCGCAGATGAGGAGGCAGTTTTTTGTGCCGGGGTGGTCGGCCGTAAGAGGGCCAAGGGGGTTGTGGGAAAGGAGAGGGTGCAGATAACGGGGTGCGGCCGGGGCGGTTTAGTAGGTGTTGCGAGGAGCCATAATTGTTTTTTGTCGCCTCTGCTAAAGGCCATTTGCAGGAATCACCTCTCCGTTCCTTCCCCAAAGCCTCACTCTTCCCTACGGTCCCTTGGACGATCCAATTGAAGAATTTTTTATCGCCAGTAATTTCACCTTCTGTCTCATTCCGCAACGGAAGCGGGTCTTTTTTGACGATATTCGGGTCCTTAGTTCATATTCCGAAGATCTGTATTAATCTATCATGTTCGTCATTCAGGCTGAATATTCTTTATCGAGTAATGAACAGGAAAGGGATATTTAGAGCCAGTTCCGTTAATAATTCAATGTAGTTTACAGACTTAAAGTAGCAGCATGGTATAAAATATTCCAGTGCTTAAAATTAGAAATCAGTTTTTATTGTCTAGGCTCAGAGCTCGCGATAAAGTTGATAATTCATTGAAGGTTTTGATATTTTATTGTCAGAAGAAGGTTTGGCTAATGAAGGTTAAGTGGTGTGGTTAAGTATAGTGTAAGTATAATTTTACACTTTCTCTGTCTCTCTTTGAATAGATATAAAGACAATCTCACGTCATGGCTGCCTTGGAATTGTGAAACATCTGATATCAATCTCTATTAAAGTTTATATTTTTACTGTGCTTGGCTAATAAAGAATTTTGATGAAATGCAAATAACTTTCGAGAAAAGAGAAAACCCTAAAGTTGTTGTTTTAACGTAAGCATCGCAAATGACCGTTATTTGCGCTATCGCAGTAATGTTAGTTTCGCTGAACAACAAAGTTGATGTTAATATATGTTGCGAAAATGTCCCAAATCAGCACTAGTTTTTGGAAAATTCATCTCGATAATATCAAGTATATGAGTAAGACGTATATTAATTATCCATGAAATCTTCTATTTGATGAATTATGATGTCATTATAGGTCACATTTACAGCAAAGCGATTACCTCCGAAGTGAATATCGGAGGACGTGTGAGCATTTCCCCGTCTTTGCTCTAAATTTTACCAACAGGGAAGGCAAAGAGAAAAAGGAGTTCCAGGAAGCGTTTCCGGATTACTCGGGAGTCCGAGGAAAGGCCTGGCGGGGATCAGGGGTCTAGTTTAGGGCACGGAAAGCGGTCACAAAAAATATCCACGCCGAAATAGCAAAAAGGCTTGAGATTTAAAAATGCTATCGGCTCGCAAAAAAGAAGGGTTAAGGAAGGATTTTCGGAAATCAGGAAACGAAGCGTGCAAGGGTTGTTTGGGGAAAAATGTCTCGCCGAGAGTGGCAAACTGATGGAAAAAATTCTTGGTCAAAAGAGAAGAAAAAAAGGCGGCAAAACTCGGAAGTTTGGCACTAGTAGGATGAGTGTTGTTGGGTACAGCTGGTTTTACTGGCTGTCAATCAATAGGTGAACCGAAGAAAAAGTGGTATTCTTTGCTGACGACGTCTTCAGTTTTTCGTTTTCTGTTTTTATTGCAAGTAATGGATGTGGTTTTTTATTTTTTCACACAAAAAACGATTCTGATTTTCATGCTTTCTCTGGCACATGATACTTCTAGCGATTCTAGATATCCTTCAGAAGACCGATTTGTTGAGAAGAATTAGTTTTTTAGGAGCTATATCGCTGTAGTGCACATATTATATATCCATTATGTTCTCGACAAAGTAAAACATCCTATTCTCTGTGAGAGAATATTGTTCAATTCCATGTTGTCCCCCAACATGCAATGCAATATCTTTAAATTTTCTCGCCATTTGAAAACCCAGTCGGATTACTTATTTCCTTAATATTTTCTCTTTTATCCTTTCTTAAATTTTTATCGCAAGTAAAGTAGTATTCGTACCTGAAATACTTTACTACGGACTCTTATCGTACTCATCTTACTCGGAATCTAACAATGCATGCTCGAAACCAAGTATTTTCATTCATTAAAAAGATAATCGACTACGTCGGGGATTGGAAGCGTTCAAACTCGATTTTAGTAAAGATCGCTCCTGAAATAATAATGATAATCGTACTCACAGAGAGTTTTAATTATTTATAATAATCTTACCCTGGACTTTCGAGACAAGAATCCACGCAGAGAATTCATCCATTTTATCATAGCTGCACAATGAATTGAACGCTCGGTACGTTTTTGGTGAGTTTTCAACTAAAAATCTAACTCGTGACCCTTGCTGACAGCTGTAGTGAGTTGTTAATAAAGTTTTCCATCCATCTTCTTCCCTCTGTATTTCAATCAACTAAAATTTTGGGAACTCAAGGTTTCCAGAAATAAACTACAAATCCTCTTTCAGCTTCACCATTTTGACCTCAGTTCTCCATTGCCTCTTTTTCCAAACAGCTTTTTCAAGACTGCTTTGGGGTCTTTTCTGAGGTTATCGCGTAACTTGTTTCTATCATTTCTTCTTTCCTTCCCCGTTTTCCTAAATGAACTCGAGGTTAAAGAGAGGAATACATTTTTATTGTAAGACTCCTTAAAAAAAACTATCCACTTTTGTTTTGGCTACGTTGCCCTCCTTAATTCTTTCTATATGCACATTTAAATTATTGGTATGCACAAGTGTAACTTTTTGATTGTTTATTGACAAACCCCACATTCAAAATGAAAAAAAAACGTATCGTCATACCCCTCAAAATTACTAGATAAATAATATTTCCAACATTTTATGAACCTTATGCTCGTAAAGAATTGTCATAATTACTTGGACAAGTTCTCACTTCTTTCTCATCACCTTATCTTCTTCCCTTTCCTTATTTAAATTCGTTTCCAGTTATTGTTTCTAATAGACACATTTAAAAATCATTAACTTCTTCCCTTGTATTTATTGACAGAGGATGTCTTCCTGGAACCAAACTGCACGGAAATATAAACCCTTAATGCAAGGTTTGTTTGAAAACAATCAACAATCCGTAAAAAAGAGTGCAAAAACTGAACAACGATTTGATATCGAGAATCATTTTTTTTATCTTGAGTGATGAACGTGAAATCTCGTACCCGAAGAAATTTAAAATGGGCTGAAAGAGCTGATGTATCATGAAAAATTAGTATTCTCTTGTTTACGCCATGGTAATGTTATCTTGATGTTCCGCTCTCCGTCGACTCACTGTGGAATTTCTCCAGACGGTGCCAATAGGTTTTCTGTAGCAGACTCTGCTGATGCCCAAAACTTTTTTGTGAGGCGATGAATAGACCAAGGTTATGCACGGAGAGGCGGAAGTGAACTGAACCATCACCCGATGCATTCTGTGGGGATGGGTTTTTTTCACACCGACTTTTCATGAAGACGCGCAGCTGAAAGGATGTTTTCGATTTCTGCAGGGAAAATAGTATCTCAGCTCTCGCTTCCTCGTTTCAACACCGAAAACATTTGGAATGATTTACTGCTGTGGGGTGCTTTTACCGAAGCTCTTATTTAACTTTTTTGAGCCACGAAACTACCGCCATTTGGGTAAAGATCTTCATACACAAGTAACCCAGTCGTCGAAAGTTTTAATTGTATATTTTAAAAGAGAAGTTATCAGTATTTTCGCATATATGAGCAGTTAAAAGAGCTGTTTGAAATATGTTACGTGGTCTACCTATGTGAAAAGGAAGAGCTCCTATCCGACATTAACACCCTCAGAGGTGCCATAAGGCTTTGCTAAAGTGGAGGGCCTAAGTAGTGCTTCCGGAAGTGTACAAGAATTTCAAAGAAAATAAGACGGCGGGGATGAGATGTTTTCAGATTTTCATTTGCTTGGCTTCAATATTCATCCATTAATTTTTATTTCATTTAAAGCTTAAAATTTCGCGGACCAATGTGACTAATTTATCAAAACTAAGGTGCGTTATGATACAGTATATGTTACATGCTAGATACATATATATATCGCTAAGGGTATAATATGTACACTAAAAGTGTAATTTGGCACTTATTTTCGAATATCTCTATCACTATAAGTTTAATTTTCTTACTCTCACATCGCTAACGGTGCTGTTTCTTTTCTATCCCTTTTACATGGAGGTAGTAATATCACGTCACATAATATCTTTTCAGAAATATTTCTTCTGTTATTGTATAACGTGGTTTCTTCTTAAACTCTATTTTGTGTTGTTGATTTTTTCTGTATGTTGCTCAGCATGCTAATTTCAAGTGTATTATTTTGCCCATGCTTTCAGTCCTATATATTCAATAAGTTAAGAATTAAAGGCTTAACGTCGTTTCGGCGGTGGTTCGCGCCTCCCTCTGATAACAATATTGGAAACAAGGCAAACAAAATGGATTAACCCGCCATTTGATAATCACCGTTGCGCATTGGCAATGCTATCATCTTCAGGCTGCCAGCTCATTCATTATCAAGTCTATCAATCGATATGCTACTTAGCAGTTTTAACTGTATAATTTAAATTATGATCATAGTATTTCTAATGTCTTTTATCGATTCTTATAAACGAACACAGTCCGTGTAATAAGTTGTAAGAGTAGAAACAATATACAGGGATAAAATAGCGCATACAAAGCGAAATTTCCGGATGGTATAGCATAAATTACACCGAGTTGAGAAGGGAAGTATATACGATAACTTTATTTTATGAAAAAATACTCATAGGTTAGGCATTAAGATCAGGTTTTAAGTATCGAAATCAATTTTTAACATTTCAAAGGTATGTACATACTACTGAGAGACATTTATGTTTGTACCGATGACTTCGAAAAGGTAGAGTTAATAGTATTTCATTATAGTTATCTTGATCCTATTGCATCTCTCCTAGTAGCTTGCATGAACCAAATCTTCTTCGGAGGAAGCTTAAAAAGGAGGCACTACGCCGGAGGTTTTGATGCTCCAGCTCGAGAGATTGCGTCTGGGAAGACCTTCTTCTCCCTCTGATATTCCTCTTCCATTTTCTGCCTACGCCATCATCTAAGTCTTCTTTGGCCCCTCCCTATCTTCCATCCACTTCAGCGCAATAAAACCCGAGCTTCCTCTCCCCTCTTCCAGAGGGATGCTGCGGCGGCTGTAAACTCCTGCTGCTACATATATTACAGTAGGTCTGGCGTAGGAGAGGGCGCTCGGGAGAAGTGAGATGAAAGAGTTTGTGGAGGGAAAGGAAGCGAACGAGCTTTTTGGAAAGTTGGAAAATGCGAGGGGAAGGAGGCAAGTGTAGGGAAGTTAGATTAAGTGCCCCGAGCTGGAGATCGCTGTCATGGTTGAGGGAGTTGGGGGAGAAGATGATAGGGAGGAGGGAGAGGGAATGGGGAGGGAGTGAGGTGGGAAAGAGGGTTTGGGAGGGGGAAGCCTTTGGATCCAGTGTTTGGCAGTGGGTAGTAATTTCGCCATGGGTGGATATAAAATGTTTAAATCCATTAGCATTATTAACAAGCGACTATAATGAAAGCCGTAATTTACGAGATGCGAATATTGAATAGTATTAGAGTGCGAGGGGAAAAGGAAGCGCTGGGGAGAAATATTCTCCAATACATGGCGAATTTATGATTCATTGTCGTTAAAATCGGTCCAAGGATGGGGGCCTAGGATTGTTTATTTTCCGTATAATTGGGATATAAGTGCTTGCGTTGCTAAGGTCTGGAATGTAATGGAATGGAATTTGTGTATGACGGCAGAGCATTTGTATTGAAGATTTTTTTAAATACTATTTTCTCGCTTTTTTAAATTCCTCACCTTTCCCCAATTTTAAAATAATGTTATAAAATCAAGCGTAGAAATCGTAACTTAGTGAAACTCCATTACAGGAATGGAAAATAATAACTTTGTACAAGTTCCACGAAATATTATAGGTCGCTGTTAAAGTAAATGAAAACATATGTGTTATCTGTTGACATAATCGATGCCAAATTCATTCTGTTTCATACCAATACATTCTAAGATTACTTTTAAATTCATTTGTTAACAAAATTCAAGGAGAGAGGAAGACAGTTTTCTGCTAATCGATACCAAATTATCCTGTTCCATACCAATATATCCTAAAATCAATTTTAAATTCGTTTGTTAAATTTTTTCTCATGTAGAGGAAGACGATTTTCTGCTAGGGTTCAGTTTGAGAAAATTTCAGGAACACTAATAACGCGAGGTATTCAATTCGCCACCAGTTGCTACGTATTTACAACGAAATGAATAACATTTCTCCGGACACGACTTCATTCGAACAGGTTAGAAGTACCGTAGATAAATATAGGATTCAGAAAATTCATAGATCTAATGAATTTAAAAAAAATTGAATACGAAAAGTCTGTTTCACGCATATAGCGTAAGCCATTTTAAGGTTACCTCTACCTCTGAGTGCAAATTTTTTCTTCCCTTCTTTGAACCGCACACCTTTTGGTTATATCGCTCCTTTAAATTTAACAGCTGTTCGAAAGGCTCGTATGTTCACAGTTCCACTGATTAGCGGCTAGAGAGCTCGTCTTCCCTCACCTCTTTCTTTCGCATAACGTTCGTGCCAAATTATTCCGGAAGTCCCGATCAAGGCGTTCCGTTTAATTGCAGTTCTCATAAAGGCTAATCAAAATTGTCAAGTTTTTCTTACGGTAGCGGTTATCGCACCGTAAACAAGGGGTTTTCAAAGTAAGAGGGTATTAAAAATAAGTACCACTTCCCCTCTTTCATCGGCAGAGTTGACCAGTGTTGGGCAGATCGTATAACTCATTTTTATGTTTTTCACGGTTTTAAAACTGAAAATAGATTTCATTAGGCTTAAAATATGACTGCCGAACGTAATCAAAACATTGCATCACATTCTTTTTCCCCATACTATTCAAGAGCAATAACAACAAATCGTTATTATAAAAGACTGCAGGAAAAAGGAACATTACTTCCGTAAGCGAGGTTCTGTTTTTGTCTCGACTTGACGCGGCCGTGTATGCGTTACTTGATAAGAAAGATCTTAATCGAAGAAAAGGTCGGTTTTTCTAAATTGTTCATTCATAAAGGAATTCACAACAGTATATTCTTATTATTGATGATATTATATATAGATACAAAAGATAGGTTCGTAAATAGAGGCAAAAATACTATATTTAGGCTCTTCTTCACACAAGCTCTGTGAAACATTTACAACCTACATAGATCTCATACTCGTACATACAATCTGCCTTTATACATGTCTGTATAAATACAATGTCTTTATTGGACGGAATTGGGACTACAGATTAAAATAAATAAATAATAGAGATTATCAATGAAAGATATTTTATCGATTTATTCCTGCTGAAATCCTTTCGTATGGTAAAAATATTCCTTCGCGTCGAACAAAGTTTTGGTCACGAAATAAGTCGATTCGGTTCCATAATATACCTTCTGCTGCACTATTCTCGGCGCACATTTTGGAAGCGTTTTAAAATATTGCGCTATAAAAACACAAATTAGTTTTGTGTAAGAAATCCGACTTCTCGATGGAAAAAGAAATATGTCGGACCAGTGGCATCTGGGAACTTGCGTCACCCTGGAGAGAGAAAGACTGCATTCCTGAGAGAAATATGGCGGAAGGGAATTCGTTATTGTGCGCGCGGACCTCTTTCCTCCGTTACAAAGATCCATGGACGCCACCCCATCGCTTCGTCTAAACCCAACACCCTGGGGCAAAACCTGTTTGCTCAGGCGAGGCTTCATCACGTAGGGTCGCGGGGGAGGAGGAGGTGGGCGGGGGAGAAGGCTTTTCCTTCAATCTGTGCCCATCTCAAAGCGCCATAAAAGAGTCTAGGCGCACGATAGGGGTTGGCGTCTCCAAGGGGAGTGGGAAAGGGGGAGGGGCGAATCCCATTCCAGCGAGATTTTCTCCCCCATCTCCACGGGCCTTCCTCTATCTCCTCCCTCAGATACCGCCTCGAGGAATCCGATTCCATCCTACTCTGCAATGGTAAAATGCCTTCTTCCTTCCCTTAAGCTCTCTCCCTCTTCACTCCTCCTCAGTGCTACCAATCTGTATTTTTATTCTCCTGATCTGCTTTCGGAATTACTCTGATTTAAGGAAAGGTAGCGTCAGTGCTGCTAAGTCCATTGTCTTTAAAGAGGAAAAGAGATACTGTATCTGGAGTATTTCCGATTTGCAGCCGTGAATAAAGTTGGGTTAAAATTTAGATATTAAGTTCGTGAAAAATTTGTTTAAAACTTCTGAAGTTGCAAATAAATAAAGGTGAAATGGGGTAATTGAAGGTAAGAGGGTGAAGCGGGGCCTTTTTTTAGGTTATGTTTGCACAGAATCCTGAATAGGATCAGATGCAGAGGAGGTCCATTTTTTTCATCCTCGCAATGTATTAATAATACAATGTTTTATAAATGCTTCTTAAGACACAAATTACGACGACTACTACATTACTTACGGAGAAATTAGGTATTCTGTCATCACATGAATCGTAACTTAAAATAATTACATATACTTTTCTTAAGGTAACCCTTTTCTTATTTGTTCCCATGGAATATAAGCGTTATGCATTATATTTTTTAATATTTATCAGGGAACACGTGTTTCATAATATCTAAGTCTGCTATAATTATAACATTACATTTCGTCAAATCTTCTGTCCGTAATGTAAAGTCTATCTCTTTTGATTCTAATACGAAGCTATTTCAGGTTTTTCCCGGTATGGAAACTGTTACCAAGACGACTAGCAGTAACGTATTAGAGACATCTTTTCACTTAGTAACCTTATCATCTTGAATTTGCTTAATCGATAATTGCCATCCTATTAAGGTAATCACCGCTAAAAAAGTAATTTATTTGACGTAATAATTATTTCAAGCGAGTCATTTACCAACAGTTCTCTAAATTGTATATATAAAAAACTGAGATTCATTTTGTGATTGCAATTGCTCTTAGTTATTCACGCAGTAGTTTCTTTCTTTAACACATTAACGTTATGGCATGAAAAATTTTCGGTTAAGCATTTTAAATTCCAAAGTTGGCACCCTTGCTTTTTCTTTCCTCCTCACGCCCCCTTCGCATACTCCCTCTCGAAATGGGCTCAAATCCCAGGGCTCTGTGAATGAGGAATCCGCTCCCTCCCTTTTGCACTCTCGAGGGAACGCACACGAATAAAAAGGTAGCATATCTCTGCCATGCTCGTCCTTATCTCCGCCGAAAAAAATCTCCGGACTTCGCGATTAACGGTCCATTATATGGGAGACGGCGCCTGATGCAGGGGCTGCAAAAGATGCGAGAGGAGTAACTGCGCGCGGCTCTTACATTGACGTTGAAAAACTTTTTATCTCGAAAGATTGCGGGGGTAATTATGTTCAGGCAGAACAAGGTTTCGATCACATTCCGGGGCTAGGAGACGCTGGATGATGGAGGCGGATAGAGAGATACTACGCTTTATCTTTGAGACCAGAAAAGCTTTCTGGTCTATCGAAGATATCTCCCAATTTTGTTTGGTTTGGGCGATCTTTATTCTATGTGAGAAGAGGCATAGCCAAGGAGGTGGTTTTGAGGTTTCGAAACCTCAACCCCTATGAGAAAGAGACAACAATAAACGAAAGCATGCGAAATGATGTCCTCTCGCAATTATATCGTACAAACACAGCTGGAGATTCGTAAGGTGTACATAAAATAAAAGTATTAAAATAAATCGGCTTCTATTTTAATTCGATTTTGGGCATAAGTATTCTCTGTATTGTAATGTAGGCAATGTATGGCAATGCAGTGTGTACTTCATGGCTGTAAGCCCCCCATGGACAATTCCTGGCCACGACCCTGAATGTGAGCAAACACAACCTTTTCCAGGGAGAAAAGTTTAATCCAAAATTTCGGAAAACGTTCTCCGTAGAAAAACCGCACTTAATTTCTCATGCATTAACATTCACGACCAAATGAAGTAAAATGTCTAACACTATAACCACGCCTTCCAACAAAATATTCGTCCACGCCGAAAGGATTACTCCAAAAATGAATTAGATACAGATAACCTATTTATTATATTCAGCTACACTTAACCGACGAGCAGACAGAGCAGAGAAAATGAGAATGATAAGAAAAATAAAATGAAAATGATAAGCAATGTGCGTCATGAATAAACTTGAGATCAGTACGAGTTCGCGAAGGTAGGACAAAAGATCGTATCATTCACCGTTTTTAACATAATTTCCATTCGAAGTTTTCATGGAAGCGAATATAATTATGTGGACGGAATTTCACTCGTTATAATTAGGAAGATTTATGACTCTAAACTAATGTCGGCCAGAAACCTGTCTGATAATTGCCGTATTTCGACCTTGCGTAACATCAGACAGTGAGAGCGATCTCAGCGTAGAGATATTCCGTTAATAAAAAGTAATCTCGGTTAATTAGCCATTAAATTGGTATCTATTCGACAATCAATCGTCAATTCCAAGTCAGCTCGTTGTCCGATTACGCGACATTTTGAGTTCTGACTCCCATAGTGTGCTTAATAAATTTAAGTTCAACTTGGGTTACAGAAAACAAAGATATTGATTCAGAAAAACCTAAACATTTGGTGAATATTCAGAGATATTTCACCGCATGTTTCATGCAATATAATCAAAGGTTTCAAAACTGCTTTAAGAAAAAAAGAATGCTTCGATTTGATGATCCACTTTCAGATATGGATATGAAGCTGAAAAGAGATGGACTAATTACTCTATAGGTGAAATAGAAAGTAATGCAATTGCGGAGTGGTTACATTCGTTCTGTAACGTCCTTGGATAAGGTAAACACATCAGGAGAGCTTACTTCATTAAAAACCAATGAAAGTACAACGAAATCATTATTGTTACATTTGAATTAAAGGGAAGCAATATCATCGAAATACTTAAACATAGATGTAAATATGCTAAATGAAATTAAAATGTTCCCCATCTCTTGGGTTTGGAGAACGGAATTTTTTGAACAGGGATTGAAAATTCATGCACTGCATGCTTAAAAAATATGCTCATAGCAAAGTCACGAGCTATCTTTTAATTTCATCGTAGACTTTCACTACTCCTCATTTCTAGTAAATTAATGTGTTCAATGGATAATACATAAATTGAATAATAATATATAAATTCTTAAATTCATTCTGCAAAATTTTTGTTCAAATTAAAAAAGCTGAATTTGGTGATGCAATGATTTTTGAATTGGTAATAATGAAAGAATTCTATGCAATAATCAATGGGAATATTGATTACAAATAAATAATAAATCAAAGTACACTGAGCTCACTCGTTTTAATTTCTCTAGGAATTTTATTTAAAAGCCATATCGTCTGTCTTGTTTCTTACAGTTGCTCCATAGGTATTATTTATTTTTTTATTTGAAACTTCTTATGAAACTTAAAGACACACCGGAATATCTTTACGGAGACTGAGCGATGGAGAGCATCGATAAAGTGCGACTTCGTACAGTACACATGCATATTCAGCAGGATGCGACCGTATTAAAATTATTCCGCGCGTTGACAAAAATTTATGGGGGGAATAAAGCGCTTGTCTTGGAAAGCTTCCACGTTCCCTTATCAATCGCGCATTTTATTCGCTCGTTCTGCTTCGACGTCCATCTCGACGCAATCGCTCCTTTCCAAAGGGTTTGTTTGTCTCATCTCCCATCCTCCACGCACCACATCCGCAAAGTTAATTAAGATTGGAGGTTTCTGAAGTTATTTACGTCGGGAGTTTACAGTACTGAGATGGTCAAAATGGGGTCGTTGGAAGGACTCGTAAAGCGAGTGTATACGTGAGGCATTCTGCTGGCATTCCCACCCTTCGAAGAATTCCCTTTCCGCCCCCTAAAAACCCAAACCCCGCAACCGAACCCCGTCTTTCCAAATTCCCTACTCCGAAGTCTTCACGATGACCGGAGGTCCCTTTCGTCGCTCACGAAGAAGTCTTCCGTGTCTTCCAATAGCTCTCCACTTCCCCTTTCTGTCCGCTGTTTCCACAGCCCTCCCATTTTTTCCGTGCATTTGCACGTTCACCCATTCAACATCTGCCCCAATCGTTATTTAGCGTGCATTCTTAGCTTAGAGTAACAAAGTTCTGAAAAGACCTTCTAAATCACGTGGGCAATGCACGCTCGACGTCTGCAGACCGATTTTTATGTGTGCGGTGATTTTTCCGCTAATTTTACGTTGCATAGAAATTAACCGTAAATAAGTCTATGGGCTCTTAGTTTCTTAATGATGGTAAGGGTAAAATGATGTCTTTCCTTCGCCACTAACTATACCCGTGTAAGGAAGGTAATTCACTTATACCTAATTATGTATGTACTCATATTTATCTGTTTAACTGAATATCACGATTCTGCGCTGTTCCATGAGAGCTTGCTGAGTCAAATTTTTATTCCTCCGATAGTGAGAACGGTCACGCGATGCATGTAGTAGTTGAAGATATGCACTTCCGGTAATATTTCATTATCCTCAGCATAAATACCAGCGGGAGGAATGGCGGTGGATTGCATTAGAATCCCAGGCATCGCTCTTTAAGACAACGTAATGACTATAAAATTACTATGGACTGCTCTGCAATTGTTTTCGTGTTTTGCTCTCTGAGAAAGCGGAGTGATTTTGCGGGATCATTTTTCTGAATTTGAAATTTTGAGTCACCACGTAACAGTAACATTTCAATTCTGATCTCTCTATTAATTCTGTAGTTTGATGTGTGGACAAATATTTTCAGGGTCGTTGTGACGTGTTACTCTACAAATTATTATATACAAATCTGAGCAGGAATGTATTCTACAACAAATCATTACATAGGTATTTGAATCTTTGTTTCGGTAAGGAGACGAAATATCTTGCCTTCTTTCAAAACAGCTTTTATCCACTATGGAGGATATTAATGAGTCGCCACGTTTTAAGATATTTTTTTTATTTTTAATGCCATAGGATGCATATAATTTCTGCCGTAAACCTTTCTTCGTAAATCGATCATTAGCGCTGGAAGCGAGCATTTTATTTGGGTCATTTAATTCCCTGCTTAAGATATACCTATCATTCATTCTTCTATCCTACAAGGAATTATTTGAACCGCTTACGGCGTTAAGTAGGTTGGGTTAGGAAGAAACTCTCGGAATTGCTTGTGTCTGTATGTTTTTATGATCAATGTTGACTCTCGAACGACAAGGCCGCTGCCGCCGATACCTGAGAATGTTACATTCTTATCTTTTTAGAATAAAATACTTTCACTCACTGAAAAATTCATTCACTAACTGTTTTCATGTTGCGGCTTGATTGAAAGCGGCTAAACAGTTTTATTAATTTCCGAGCACGTTTGCCATGGAACTTTACGTCTGCACAAAGATAGCGAAGAATTTAAATAGTAATCATAATGTTTTATTCGTCTGAGAACCATAGTTAGATACGTAGATATACATAGGCAGAAGACGTCAAAGGTATGAAAAACATTTAAAAATCTAAAAAGAAGAACAATCACATTACAGAGAATTATAACTCACATATGCAGTCATTAAATTCATGTACAGAACACAGAGGATTTTTTGGCTAACTAAGTGAAAAGAACAGACATAAACTTATTTAAATTAAGGTTGCGAATATTATCAGGAAGTTTATTGAATAGTAGAAGGCTCTTCTCATTGAATTTTTTAAAGATTTAGATATTCTACATTGTGGTATGTCTAAGTTGTTTTTGTACCTAGTATCGAAACGGTGTACGTTTGACCTTAAGACTTACAGCTATGTTCTTTAGTATAGACAAGATTTACATACATTAAAAATACAAGCTATGAATAGTCATAATTTTAAGGTTGGAGAAAGAGGATCTATAAGATTCATAGGGTTTAATCCCGGAAATTATCCTTATAACTTTTTTGAATTAAGATCTGCCTCACATTGGTAGCATTTCCCCATAAAAGTAGGCCATAGCTGAGATGGCAGTGAATGACTGGGAAAGCCGAAATCGTTATCCGTCCAGTTGAATTGCCTTCGATTAGGCTTCAAATCTTGTTCATAATAAGGCAATGAGTTAATTCTTAATTTGCTTTATGATTAATTTCATTGCTCTAGTAGTTGTAGTGATAGCGCACCTAAAAATACATACTTTTGCAGTTATAAATACATACTTTTCAATGCTAAGATAAATAGAATTTCTTTCTAACACTATAAACATTTAAAAAAGGTTAATACACTGCCAAATGTGAGGCACTAAGATTTGGTGTTATAAAAATCAATAGTGGAATCAAATATGACCCCATTGTTTAATGTTTGAAGATATACATTTACGTCTTCATAAAAAAATTACTGGAAAGAACCTCAAGCGATACCTTGTGGTACTCCATCTGAAAATGCAGATAAATTTAATTTCAATCTAATAAAACGAAATTGAAAATATTAATTAATTACTATATTATTTGAATCTTATTCACAGCGCAGTTCCGCCATTAGTTGTCAAAAAATTAAATAAATCATATCCTGATCAATATGATAAAATATATGGGAAACTTATTTTAGAGTGATTGATATGAAGTATGTCTATAAGAGTCCTTCAATATATCATATATCGATGTCCACCGAGGCTCTATTCATTTGAGAATTTGTTGAAAATGGAACGGTATCGTAAAGGTCATGAAAGCGATGATTGCCCCATGAATATAATCGGAGGGTCTCGTAATCTCCGCGAATGTTTTCTGTTACACGACTTCCGACTGTCCTGCATTTCCCTCCGCCTCTAATCTCTCCGTAAAAAGGCATCAATGATCCCGAATGCAAACAAGGAATGCGAGCGGAAGTTCGAGTCGCACGTGACAACCGTTCATAGCGGTTATTGCCCAATCATCGGCGCCTTCCTTTTTTTTTTAAGACCCGCGAGGCCCTCACAAACCCCTACGACCTCATATCCATTACTCTACCTTTCTAAATGTCCTCAGCTTGCTTTCCCTTTCCGGCGCGCGCTACGTGCCTCTTTTAAGTGTCCGATATTTTGTTTAGTTGCCCATTGGCAGTGGATGAAAGGGGCACGATTCTCGTCAAACGCTCGCAAAACTCCTATAATACTCCTCCCAAATGATATCCTCAATCGAATGCGAACTTTGGGTTTGATGGTTGTTTCTCTCTCTCGGATTGAGAGTTTAACTGAAAAATCTCGATTTATTCCCTCATTTTTCCTCTTCCTCGCTTTACGCGCTGCTCTTCTCCCGTTGCGTTGCATAACATAAACACCGTCGCTGAAATTCGCACTTGAGCGCCAATGGCCGTGATAATGACCCAAAAATGGGTGCCAATGGGCTTTTAAAATTAGCATTCTCACCTTGAAGTGGATGCGAGTGAGTTGAGCAAGTATTGAACGAGGATGTGCTTAAGTGATTCTCGCGCAATGTTTATGAATCGGAAATTCCGGACAAAATTTCGTCGAAATGGGCTCGTGTTGCTCCTTATCCGGTCGGGGCGCCCGAAGTTATTGGATATTAGTCAGAACGGTTAAGCCGTGCTCGAGAAACGGCGGCCTCCAATAAAAACGTAATTTTACTAAAGAATTCGATGTCATTATTCCTGTAGCTCAAAATTGGTATCATCTCATTTATTTTATCACGTTCATATGATGTATGACTGTAAGGATCTTGTTATTTCATTTGGACAAGAAAATACGATTTGCCAATTAGGGATTGCCGAAATTGAATAACGTTTGTCTTTAGACATTTGGGGTTGATCAATTTAATCACTTGTGTATTTGCAATACATTTCCGAGTCTTTATAATGAGCATAAATGGAATTTATTACGATAATCTGTGAGGAACACACATATATCGCCGCAATTCTACTTCTATTCTGTGTCTGCAGGGCATAAAAGCGCAGGAATCTTCTATAAAATCATAAGCTACATTCATTATAATCATACAAAGCAGGGCTTCTTGTAAAAGCCATTCGTTCCTGTGCAAGATATACCAACGAAAGAGTGTCATATGTGACATAAATTAAAAATTATGATACTGTGAGGAACTATATTCTGACGTGTTACCGCAGTTCTTTACAGAGATGGATCTGATCTACGAGTAACCCTTCTGATTCATTAATAGCTCCTATAATACTACAAGTATTCTATTTATCTCGTCATGTTTTTGTTTATTTAAAGTAAGGAGGTATTGTTCAAATACATTTACAAGTCAAGCTTGTATTTCATTATTATTATATTTTGAATTTTGGGAAGTGTTAGTGTAATTTATGCCTTGACTTTTATAAAATTTGTTACATCTTCAAAGACACTTTTTCGTTAATGCGGTAAAATTTTCACGGCTCATATATGTAATGAAAATAGTACGAGATTCTCTGTAAGTTATAATCAAGCACTTATTTTGCAAATACGTCTATATCATACAGTTTCAGGCGATAATACTAATAAGTTAATTGAATGATAGACATCATCATTACGCATATAATGCCCAAATATCCTTGTATACTGAGCCATAAATTCAAATCGAACCTCATAGAAGCTTACCGCCTCCGGGTTTATCTTACCGATTTTTTACTTCACTGCTACAAATTTCTTCTGCAAAGAGATCCTAGCTTCGAGAAAATCGGCAATTATCGGCTCGTATTACCCTTAAAAATTACGGTAATTCCCATTGAAGTACGAGCGGGCCTCGTAATACTTTTTATCGGCTCTAAGGCCGCACAACGACCGCATTCATTCCCTCTCCCGGTTATTCCATTAAGAATTTCAAATTCAACTTTTTCCATGCTCCGTGAGCGTGGCGCTGGAAAAAAGCAGAGGAATTTCAGAAGGCGAGGTTTGAATGAGAAAGGGCAGCGGAAGATCAGTCGAAAAAAATCGAGCCTTCTCTCGGAAAGAAAACTCTTCTGTATCGTCTTTTGGGCCTCCGACTGTTTATGCCGCCGCCTCCCCTACTCACCCATCCCACGCACCGCATCCATAAAACCATTAACGTGTGTCCGCTAAGAGGAGCCCTAGGAGACCGCTGCGCTGATAACGTTGCTTCAAAGTTGCTGGAATATGCGGCGTGCGATGGGAGAGAGGAGAAGACAGTGCCGAAAGGGAGACAAACACATGAAGCGGGTTAAGAAGGAAGGAGGGGTAATGCACAGGGACAAATGCTGTAATTACACGGACTTAAAAAATGGATACCAGATGTGTGCGAAAGAGAAAGAACGGAAAGGGATGAACGTAGAGACAAAGAATGGAGTCGGGGATGGATGGAGAGGTAAATGACGGACGGATTAACTGTGGAAATCGAAACCATAAGTCCAAACTCACGTTTGACCTAAGGGGTAATTGTAACAGAAAAAGGAGAAAAGTGGACTGCGAGTCCAAACTCACGTTTAACCTCTGGCATATTTTGAAAGAAATGTAGAGAAGGGCTCCGGTAGTAGTCATTTGCAGTCAGAATTAAACCTGGGGCTCCCGGATGGCCAAGTGGGCATGACTTCGGTTTAAGCGATCCCGGGTTTAATTCCCGACCATATATTATTATTATTATTCCCGATGGGGGCCCTCGTGCGAAATGACGTAAGTTATCGAAGCATTTTAACAGTACTACTACAACCTCATGCAGAATTAAATCTTTTTAAAGTTATGGAACCACATGCTCTATACAAAAACTTCAGATATATGCAATGCCCCGTTATTATTGTTATGACAGCAATTTTGTTAAGTAGACAATAATTGTCATCATATCACACGGCATCAACTATTGCTGCCGTGTGCAAGCACAAGTAGACAATTTATGCGTGCATAATGGCGAAGTAAATATTGAACTTAGCCATTGCTCGCATATGAAGTGATAGTTGTGTTGAAATGACCGATTTTAAGAAGGCAAAACGAGAAAGAGCAAGGAAAGGATAGGAGGGCGAGTAAGGCTTAAAGACGGGGAAAAAACAGAAAACAGTTTGAGCTTAAGTGAGGCAATGCGAAAAAGGGACAAATCAACGGATGAAATTTTTCATGTTTGAGGGAGAAAAATGGAGAGCAGGACAAAGCCGCCGAAAAAGGGAAAGTGGATTGGAGAAGAGAAAAGGAGGAAAAGTTAGAAAAACTGTAAAAAATATGAGGAGAATGTATGTGCAAGTGGAATAATGAAAGATATAGAGCGGGCGGCAGTTTCAGTTGAATCGTCAGAAGCCGCCGAAATGATAAACAAGTGAAGAGCCGTTGGTTAGAGGGAATGTTTCTTTTTCGGCAGTTAAGACTGGCGATTGATTGCTTTGCTCTGGCATTGATTTATGAGGGAATTCGGAGCAGTTTCCTGGTCTGTGACCTCTTTTCTCTCGCTTCGATCCCAAGCAATCAAGAAAACGTCATTTTCACTCGGTACGGTTATACTTAATGCCTATCATACACAGGAGTCATATACCTAAGTTAAGTGGAACGAAAGTCAGCGACTCCTTAAAAATAAAAATGTTTCTATGAAAGATATTCTTTAAACTTAATAATGATGCTGGGTCGAGGAAACGTAAGCCTGAAAATGTTCGGTGTCCCGAAAAAGTCTATTCATTGCTTGATATTTGTAAAAAATATTGTTGGACAGAGAGTAAAAGTATAATTCTCTTAAATTTTAAATATAAGTAAACGGTTTGTTGCAATTTAATTGTTTAATCTTTTCAAAGATTTATCACCCAAGAATTTTTTAAATTTTTGTTTGAAATTATACTTAAACTGCTTTTCCAATAGTTTGACTTGTACAAATTATTCTTCCCCTAAACATAATTAATGTAGGGTTAATTTTTAAGTAAATTCTATTTGAGGTTTTAAAACTCTCATAAAACATTAATGGTTAAAATAATTATGCTAAAGTTTTATTTAAGCATTGATGTTATGGATTTTCACAAAGTCACGGCTGATTCCATCGATTTTATCTCGTAAAACATTATAAAATTTAAGTTTAAAAAATAGTCCCTTGGCTCATTTGTTGAAAACTTGAGTCTTTACAAACTATATCGGTTATGGAAATCATTAGTCAACTGATATACGTATTTCCAAATGTATCCTAGCTACAGCGGTTGTCCGTCTTTTCGTCATAGTCCTCATAATCAAACCAAATTAAACTTAGTATTACTTATGTATTAATTAGCGCTGTAAATGGGACGAGTCTAGTCTTTTGACGATGAGGCAAGGGAAATTAATTCTACCAGTTGAGAAACCGAAGCAGGCATCAAGATGATTCATGCGGCCGTGAATAATCGTTTTGGTCTAGCAGGAAGTATCTCGGTTTCGTACATCTCGTGTTAGAGCGTCGATGAGCTGTGGTGCTTTCATCCTACCGCAGATAGCAGAGAGAATTTAAAACGTCCGCGTTGGGAACGACACCCATTGTGAGGAACATAGAGAGCCTTCAAGAGTTGGCGTCAAAGCGCTTTTCCTCCTGAATATTCAGAGTGCTCGTCGGCGGAAAATGCAAAATCAATTGGAGGCTTATTACAATGGCTGGCTTTAGTGTGAGAACCTCTCCGGATCGAGAGGTCGTCGCGGGGATTTCGAAGGTCACAGACCCCGGCTGCACTATCGTCCCCTGTGTGCACAATCTCTTACCACTTCGGAACCTTTTCTCGAATTCCGACGCACCCTTCCTCCGATGATGTGTGCCCACGCCCACTCTCTATCCCCCACACTCCTCCGCAGTCTGTTCCGTTACCTCTAATTAGCGCGAGGCCCAGAGGATCGTATTGACACGCTTATGGTTCCGTAGTTGTCTCTCTACCTGCTTCTTTTTCGGCAGACGACCGAGAGGATCTGATCGCCGTGCAATGCCTGGTCTAGGCACTCAGACGCACTGTGTCCCTCACGGACAGTGCTGGTTGTGCATCCTCGCCCGACGTGAGTGATACCTTTAAAGACGGTGTTGAGCATCATCGCTTGAGGCCTCATTTAGGGGTAGTTTGAACTGAATCTGGACTACGGTTCTCAGTTGGCGTTCCTATTCTGCTTGAGGAGGAAGAAGTTTCGGTGTTGTTATGTTACATTTGTGCTGGCGAAATGGGGATGTTGTTTCCAGTTACGTGCGAAAAGAAAGTGCTTATTATCGGGCGTGTGCTTCTATATTTAGGACTGCTTTAATTAAAATTTGAACATATGTCTTTTGTTTTATTAGGCTACCTATCGTTGACATATGTGGAGATGTTAGAAAAACTTGAAGAATTGTGGTTATCATTGTGTGTGTTTTATTTAAATGTATTTTTTTCAAATTGTTATTGATTCAAATTCGCTGGGGTTAATAAACCTATAACACTTTGCTCTTCGATATTCGTCAATTCTTTGCCAATTTTCAAATCCTATTACTGTTAGTTTCGGTGTTATATAACCAACCTGTAGGTTTGCCTACTAATAAACACTTTTGTGTCGTGTATCGCTTGTATCAAAAGGATGAAACTATATTCGCTGTCGCAAGTATGGAGAAGTATCGGAGGTGGAAAAATTAGCCAAACGTCTCCTTTTGTTAAGTGTTGTATTCCTGATTTCAAGTTTTCCCATTGAGTAGATTTGTCGGATATCGTAAGGGGGTTGAATTTGTATCTGTCTCGTGTCATCCTCGCCTTGGTTTCTTGGTTACACATCCCAACTTTATAATATCTATATTTACATAAATACCCTGTAAGCCACCTTTCGACATGTGGCAGGAGGTGTAAACACCAAGCGTTCCAATTACCTCTTCAGCTTATTGTTGTTGTGTGTCATTCGCGGAAAGAGGTAAATATTCAGGTAGAGGTGTATGTAAAGGTAAAGAGGTAAACACTCAGCTAATATCGGATATTCAAGGAAAAATTAGAAACACGCTCACCTTACGCGGTCCTCCGTCCTCACGACGTTTTCACCCCCGATTTCGTCGGCCCTCGCCCTCGCCGCCTCTGCAGGCCCTTTGCGCTCTCTTTCGGCGGTCTTTCTCTCCCGATGGCCCTCGCCTCACTGCAGTCGTTGCCTCCGGTGCCTCAGTACCTCGGTATACGCGGTTCTGCTGCTGAAATCTTCTCTCTTCTGCTAAAAAGGAAAATAAGTCCCTGTAAAACTTGTTCAATTTACAAATGATATTTCCTTTTTACTCAACATGCGTTAATTTTTCGTTATTTATTCATTTTTAAAGTAGCCTATTTGAAAACTCTTTCACCCTCTGTGAATGCCCGTATACATCCATGTAACATAGTTTATAACATGGCTCTTTATTTAATTCCTTTTTTAAACTGTAGCCATTATTTACTCTGGATTTTCAAATTTTAAATCGAAATATTGAAGTAATAAAGTAAAATTTTTCTTACATGCGAATATTGAAACAAAGAAGGAATAATAATTAGGAAATACTTCTCATTCCTATGTAATGGGCTTTTTATATGGACGACATTTTTCCTTCGACTATTTAAATAATTTAACAACCAATAATCCAGTAATATTTAAGATTATTATAAATATGAAATACATTATAATTTCTACCTGTAGGGGTTTTTCCTCTTCAGCGGAAAGAAAAATCAACAAGGCTTCTAGGAAAAAGAGAAATCTTCAATTCAGATAAAAAGTGAGTCAAAAAGTCGTAAAAGGGGCTTCGAGATATAGAAACTCATTCTCTGCCTTTATTTGAAACATTATTCTTCTTTATGAAATTCAACCTCTATAATTCAGTCTTCCGTGTGAGTCTGGTAGAAGTATCAATGTTTATCGTTTGGTTAAGTTCATATATTCTAACCTTGGAATTATTTTTCATTTCCGTATTTAAAAACAACATGGGTAAACAGATATTGAGTGCCCATTTAGCAGTAAAATAATTCTTTAAAATTATTTGTGGGTTATCATTATACAAATTATAATGTTAATGTTCCTCTTTCTGCCTTTCAAACCCATATAGTTAGCTTTGTTTCTCACTAACTTAGCACTCGAAATCGAATTACAATGAGGCATTTAATTTTGTTAGACCTCTTGTATAAATGAATAATTATTCTTTAAATAACAGCAAGGGTGCCTTCAAAATTTTTTACGTTTTATTTCTTAAAAAAAGATACTCCATCGACCCATAAGGATTCTCCTTTCTCATTTTGCGAGGCATTACCTTTACCGGTTCTTTTCATGTCGCAATTCTGAAGGCAATTTTGCCTTCCTTGATTGATGAAAATTGCTCTGTTTCAATCAATTTATTTATGCTAAGACCATCATTAATCGTAAAATGTGTCTCTATGTACGTCTCCACGAGTGAATGAAATCACTTACCCATAACTTCACTTCACTTGAACCATCTTTTCTCAACATCTGATTGTTGTATATTATTATTCTGATTAAAACAGCTTTTCTGAAGTATCATGCAGTAGTTTTGGTAATAGGAAGTCCCCACGGAGCACTTAGGCTTTATTAGCTAGATATCTAATGTAGTAATTACCTACCTGCCTTCCTTGGTGTTATGTTAAGCTCATAATATGCATCGTGCTATTCGTTATGCATTCTCGCTGTTACATGGGCTGTTCTGATACTGCGAGAAAAATCAGAGAAATATACGCTAGAACTAGTCGGTTCAAGAATTCATATTATCTGAGAACGATATTCGAGAGTATTTTATTTGGTAAGTAGGATCATGGTGCATTCACCCCCTGCCGCACGCCGAAAGATGGCTTGCCAGGTGCACATGTAAATTTAGATAGTTAACTTTAGGTGCCTTAGCTATTATTTAATTACTTTTATGATTGGGTTGCATGAATAAATTAGGCCTGTGAAATAATTTTTTTCGAAGATAATTTTTAGACAAAACTTACACGCCTATAACATTCTGGTATGTAAACAAACAATATACGAGGCGACAAAACATCAGAATCAGTGACTCAAATGTCTTACATAATGTTGGAATATTTTTATCTCACTTTTCTCCGCGAATTTATTTTTATAGCTTCTTATCACTATCGCAAAAAAATTTCGACTATCGTGTATAATTAACAGAAATTATTCGTATAAATTGTCCATAAAATATTTAAATCCTATATTTCAGAGTAAATCATGATACTGAGTCTGTTTTGGTCGCATTTTAAGTGAAGCATTATATGTTTGTACGCCCTGGAGGTCGCCTTCTATTTCCATAGTTTATTTCGGCATATTCACTGGGAATGATCTGAAATCATGGTTTTGAACTTAATTTCCTTATCAATTTCCCCGCTGGACAATTTTAAATCTTCAAAATCTTCAAAATCAATACATAATTTTACATAAATTAATGAAAATACGCTGCAAATATACGTAAAGTAACTTTCTCCAACTATAGTCTACAGCAGCATATAAATGCAGAAATCTATTAGCATGCTACATGAGAAATGATTCATACACACATTTTCTCAGAGGTAATAGTGGAAAAGTAATGAAGTTAAATAATGAATAATGCCGTTGGAAAGGTAACGAAGGCATAGGTGAAACAAAATTGGAAGAAATAACGATATTTCGTCACGTGTCCAACAGTTAAAAGGAAGAAAAGGGTTGTGTTGCGTTGAGATAAGAAAAGCGCCGACGAACGTGAGATAAGTATTCCTAGGGTTTCGGAAAGAGAGAGATAAGTTCTCTGAATTCGAGCGAACAGCACGATTAAGAAAGCAGTCAAATCGTTATATTACGAAATGGTTGCCGAACAATATACCACGTTCGCATCTGTGGAATGCTTTCAATATTCATACTTGGTTTACGAGCGGAAAATGAATCAGATAAATAACTATTCTCATCCCTTTCCCTTCCGCTTAATTTTCATAAATATAAATGCATAATTAAGCTACTTCATATCTTTAGAGGTTCCATAGAGGAACTTTTTAAGGTCTCTCTGTTTCGTTGCACTTTACTAATCCTATTTAATTCTCTCATGAATGTCTTCTCTGGTCATTCCTATAGAACGATGGTTCTCTAATTATCATAAAAATATACAAATGCACCTTGTTATTAGTTACTTTCCTGTCTACTTATTAACCGTAATTTATCGTATTAAGATCGCAGAATCATGTACGCATTCGTTAAATCAATCGCTAACAATTTATTTTTTAAATTTAATTTATTATGGCATTAGAAATGATAGCCTTACATGTAGTTTTGGTTAATCATAAACAAAGATGAAAAATTACTTTAAATACTTGAAATAATCACGTTTTGTTCTTCATATCAAACGGAAAACACATTAATACACCTTTCAGCTTAGATTCAATCCTGGCTTGATTAGTGCGCGATGTGGTTTCTCCAGAAGCTCGTTAGAAAAACGACGAAAGGAATAAAAAATCCATCACCCGCTCGCCGGATAGAAGAATAAAAAATGTCCCCCAAAAACAGCCGTTAGACAGGCTCTAGACGCCTTAATCGCTAATTAGACCGAGACATCGGCCTCGGCACTAATGAAAGGGAATTACCACATATCATCCTCCTTTGTATGATAGATGTTGATGCGAAATGCATGTTTTCTGGCAATGGCGAGGGAAAAAGTCGAAGGCGGAGAGCGGGAGATAAGAGTTTGATGGAGAGGGAGGAGGTGAGGGAGGGAGGCGGAGGAGAGAGGGCTGCCCGTGAAGAGACCTCTCACACAGAGGTAACTCGTCACGAGGAATAGACGGAGCGGCGTGGTTTGAAAGACAAGTGCCTTGCGACAATCGTGGAAGGAAAGGGCAGCAGAGTGTCCCTCAGTGGCCCTTTGGGAAAGGACACGTTCGATCGCCACGCCCTCCCCCTTTCTCCCCCCTCTTTCGCGCGCACACCCTGGGCATTTGAAAGTGAGCTCAGATTGGGAGGATAGTCGAGGGGTGGGGGTAAAGCTCTCTGCAGCATCGCCCGTTCCCGCAGGACCACACTTGTTCCATCTCCTTCGTTAAGAGCGGAGTTGCGGCGCGCATATCGGAGACGTTTTTTGCGACCGTCCTCGCCTCCTCTTTTGTTTTGGTTGCCTGTCATGTGCTCGCGCGTGCAGACCCGTGGTCTCCCGCGGGTGCCTCCGCGGCCTCCGCCCTCCGCCTGCCGCCGATCTGCTCTTCCGCTCTGAAGGCTCCTTCTGGAGGACTTAGCACGTCGGGACGTCGAATGACCCCTGCCCTTTTAGCGAGTTCTGCCGAAGGAAGGTGAGTTACACGGATTCATGATTCCATGGAGGGACTCGTGTTGACTGAATATGGTTGCTTGCCGTGGTGAAAGAGGTCATTAGTACTTGTGCAACCTGATCTTCGCGACTTCACAGTCTTAGCATTTATTGGATTGAAAATAAAAAAACTCTTTACTTAGCTGTGTTTCTGACGTGTAACACATTGCGGTACCAAATCGTTTACTTCAACGTTAGCGTTTCCTCAGTTGGAGATCCTGAACTACATACTTCCAGTGCGGTTGGATTCCATTCACACGTAACTTTTACGAAATATCTTTGATAGCAATTCAAGTTTGGACTTAAATGGATAAAATTGAAAATGTTTACATTTCGCGGCGGAAATTCAACGTCATTGTCGGGGATATTAATGATTCTCTTTAATGTCTTCCTTCTCAACGGTAGTCAGAAGTCTAAGGAAGCGTTTCATACTTACCGAAGTGTAACACAGTTACTAGTGTTTACCAGCGGTAGAAACTCGTGCAAGTAACATATGCTGTCCTTGATGCGTAGTTACCATAGCTCATTGGAAAAGTTTTCTTCTTGTGGTTGGTTTCAGTAATTACTGCCTTCCAGTTTGAGAACGGATTCCACATACCGTCTGCCGATTTTTGCGAAGGTTACCGACGCTTTCAGCCGCGGTACCGAATCCTGAGAAAGAGAAAATTTGTAAAAATTTCAAAATCATGAAAAGTAGTACTTTTCTTCTTCCCTTACCGGAGTCATGGGGTTTGGGAAATTAATTTCATTGGGGTCGAAACATTTCAAATGAAAGGCAATTGCAAAGTTCTACAGCTGAAATGTAACAGTAAAATCAGAAGCTGAAATGTAACAGTCAAATGAAATGTTCAGTGTCAGACTCCACTAAAATTCTCCATAAATAACAAAAGAACAGAGTATTTCAAGTTTTTGCTGCCGAAGTGAACGAAAATTATCAAAGAAATTCCGTAACAAAGTTCCAAGTTTTAACGTAATCTTTGAGTTAATTGTCAACTGAGATATTTATGAATCTATGAATGAGTATTGTAGTTAGAATGTAGAGTCTATTGTAACTATATTTTCTGAAGTTTCTTTGGTGACGAAAGAAAGAGGGAACAATCTATAATTAAGGTGACACTGATAGAGTTTCAAAGCAAGATTTTCTCATTTATGAAACTGGAGTAAATTTTATTTTCTATCAGCGTTAAAAACTGTGAAAGATTTTGTGGATCTTTGATATTTTTATTGATATTATGTCCTAAAAGACAGAATGACTTACATTTATCATCAGTTTAATCCTTGTGTATTTTTATCTCTATAACCATGTGATCAGATCAAATCTATTCAAATTTTGCTAATAAATTTGAATCAATGTTTTGAGATTCAAAGATTCAAAGACATGGCTTGGAAATGTAGCTACGACTTTTATTAATTAGGAATTGCTTCGGCGATAAGAATTTTCATTACACAATTTCTGAAACTTATTTCAGTGGCTTATCTTTGCGAATAAATTCATTGTGGCTGTTTGGGTTCAATAAAAAGATATATTTAAATTCTTTAAAAAATAATGTGCGCTATTATTGTCGGATTTGGCTGATATTTAGAAACTTTTGTGAGGTTGTAGTTCGATTGATAATTGTGATTAAATTAATTTATTAATTGTGATTGTAATTTACACACCCATCTTTTCGAAAAAGAGGCTTTAAAACATATGCTTACGTAAAGATTACGATTCCAGGAATACAGCAAGATAATGTCGACTTGGACTATTTTAAATTAGGAAATATAATGATTATAACGAAAATAAAATATGAGTTTTTGGATATCTTATGTCATATATGTTACTTGAAGATTATCAATGGATTAATCTCCAATATCCTTCAATAATTAAACTTATGCATACGATTGATCCAATTATTTCTGTCCAAACATACCCTCCAGCTTTTGTCTTCAATTTTGTGGCTAACAATTTTTTTCTGACGGTTCATGGTTCATTTACTTTTCTGAGCTTTCCTTTATCTCCCTATTTTGAAGTTTTTATTGACATTATTATCTTATTCTTTCTTTTTGGTCAGTCTTTACTGTATATCATACAGAAATTCATATTGCTCATCACTGGCGCATTTCTAAGGAATATAACATTCTTTACTCTGTCACGAGCATATATGCTAAAGAAGCCTTTAATCGTGTTATTTTAATATTAGTAAATGGTATTTCATTCTGCCAAAATTATTATATGATTTAAAAATACAATGATTTATATATTAAATTATTATGATTTATATAATAATTTAAAATGATTTATACAGAAGACTACAGTCATACATTTTTATTTACAATACGATGTCTATATACGATGAAATATTTTTATATCTATAAAACTTGATTAAATATTCCCACCTTTTCATATAGATTCTTCATGAGCCCTGTCCTTTACGCTATACAAGAATTTCAGCCGATGCAGTTTATGAAATGTTATTTCCGTGCAATTCTGCGGAGGGATTGATAAAATATAAAACTATTTTTACGCAGTAAAAATAATTCCGCTCCTAGTATAATTATCTTACAATTTCAATCATTAAAACTTATAATTTTATCAAATTAAGTAGATCACCACCACTGCTTACATCCAACAATGGTCGGCATTAATGATTAAATTGCTGTAAGAGTTGATAGAAGGAAAGAAAAATCAAAAAAAGCCTCAGAAGGGACGCGATGTAAACAATTGATATCGTTTCCACGAAGGCGGTAAATATTTTCAACTTCCCAAACCCCTCCCCCTCCTTAACCTAACCAAGAAACCTTCACAACCACACTCCCTTTCTCCCTCCCCTCCTAACAGCAAAGCTCTATGATTTTGTTTAAAATACAATTATCTCCCATACATATGCTTGTTTTCCTGTTGTTTGTGCCTGGTGATGGCCGTTTTGGCCGCAATCGATTGTGGTGAAGTAAAAACTTAAACAAGCAGAAGCTTGTTGGACGGACTTCTTGGTTTTATTCAAAAGTAAAGAACGAAACATTAGAAAATCGCACGGTAATATAGCAATATTTGCAAAACTATGAAAACCTCATTTTTATCCGATCACTATATCTAATCAAGCTGAAGAACAGAAAAAGAAGTCTGTGAGAGCGGAAAGTATCTTCTCTATCGATATAATGTAAGCACTACGTAATTTGTTCTTTTGACCATTTCCCCCTTCATGGAGCCCAATTAAAATCACCGCGCTGATGTCTTATAAAATTTTGACATTGTACGGAGGACTTGCATGATGGGAACATGTATTACTGGGAGTTGGTTGGTTTCTTTTTTAGACGAGAAACTTTCGGAGGCTGAAGGAAAAATTAAGTTAAATGTAGGACATCGATAATCTGCAATCTAACTCTTTGCCTGCACGTGTTGCATTATGAGGGTATATGACCGTCATGTCCTTCTTTCATTGTGAACAAAACAACCCCTTTTCCTTATTTCAACCACTTTGCCTTGCTAGAAATTTTGCCTTCGATCCTGGCCCGCTCGGTGTCTGCTTCCGGGCAATCACTTTTAATTCATGCAATTCACTTTTACTGAGGCTATAATTCACGCCGCACGCTTTTGTGGTCGTGGATTTTTAATGCGATTCTCAACGCGATAAAACGAGCATTGCCTGCGTTTAATCTTATTTACGAAAATGTCATTCCATAGCTGCTTACTTAATTCTGACCTGTGTAGTTTCCCTCCGAATTTGTTTCTTTCGCAGAGTTGTTGCTTAAAAATGAATGATTTTACGACAGGAATCAATATTAATTAATGCTTTGTTGACTAATTATAGTTGATTTTGTAACCAATGTTAATGTGCTGTAACTAATTAATTAAAGCATCTAAAGAAACCTTCAGTTCTGTGTGTTAAGATAAACAATTAATGTTGTGCTTATTAGTTTAAGGAGAATGCAAAAACGATCTCCCTACTCCTTTGAAATGGAGATTTTTCACCAATGGTCATGCAAAATATCTTTGGACATTTATTAAATGAGAAAGTTTCCATTCAAATGCAATATATTTTCGTACTTCCATCAACGATAAAAACTAATGTTTTATTTTTTACTAATATAAGTCCTGGAACAGAAGCTGAATCGGGCGATTTATCACCGACATCTGAAACGTTCTTTCATCTTTTAGCCTGGAAATTTATGTCAGCAAAACCACCATCTCTTTCACGCGAATGCTTGTGATCCCATGGCGTTCTTGCCGATAGTTATCCATGACTTTTAAAAATTATTAGCAAACCTCCGTGGCATGTTTCTATGAACAGATTAGACAGGAAACGCTGATAGGAAGATATAATAGAACTTTCCTGAGGGTTTTTCATTTTTGTCTATCGACGGCTCCCACAATTAGGTTCTACTTAAAGTTCTCCCACTTTTCCTTCCTAAAATAAAAAGGGAGAGAGGGTTGTGTTGATTGCACTTGTCCGCACTTTGCTATTCATATTCTTTGATGACAAACTTCTTTTTAGTTTCGTTTACATTAATCCTATCGTAGGTAAGTGAACCTGCTCGTTAGGCAAAGCTCGCGATTGTGAAGTATTTTCCATTCCTCGGAAGCGAAACCTATCGCGTTGAAAGAAATCCTGCGGGCAATCAGAAAGTTTTATCTTTCATTCTATGGCTTTTTACTAAGTCACGCCTCCTTGTATTGATTTCATGATTTATATGTATTCTGTATAATGATTTATCATCAGTCGAAGGCTCTTTTCATCGTCATCATCAGCCATAGCTCTACAGCCCGGTGTGGGCTTTCTCTGTTATGTGCCTCTATTCGATTAGCCTTTTTGCTTTCTATTACAGCCTTCCAACCCTCATTGTCTTCAAGTCCTCTTCAACATGTTGTAACCATCTTTTGCGTGGTCTTCCCCTCCTCCTAGTCGCTTCCATCTTGCTGTTAATTAACAGTTAAGGCATTCCGTTTTTCTTCCATCATTTCAACATGGCCCAACCATGGCAGTCGCAGTGACTTGGAGAACCTAACTAACTCTTCCAATATTTCATTAACTTCCCAGTTCTTTCCGATTCACCACATTTCTCCATCTTTTACTGGACCAATGATCCTTCCGAATCTTCGTCTTGTTTGTATAGGACCCATGTCTCAGCTCCATATCTAACCACTGGTCTTATCAATGTTTTATAAATTTTTAACTAACTTTTCCTTAGTTCCGAAGGTTCCTGTAACGAGGTTATATGTCAAACATGAAACCGCAAACCTTTATAAGTTATAAGAAACATCCTTTTTTCTACGGAGCATCAGTTTACCGGGATGGTGGAACACAAAAGTGATAGTAGCAATTAGTTTTCATGTTTTTTCATGAATGATACTGCTTTGTTTAGGGTACATAGCTGACATGCGATAGTTATTCTCTTATTCAAATAATCAGATTTCGTCCAAATTTGAGGTTTATCATTTGGGAAAGTATTTAATGATAACGTCTTGACGACAACAATGATTTAACATATTAAGCTAATTATGCACTGATTGGTCAATGGTCCTCACATTCATAGTCAATGAATTTAAAAAGACAAAATGACCTGAACGGTTAAACTATCTTACCTTCTCCGGGAAGGAGAATAACTTTCTTCTTTTTGCGTTACCTTCTCTCACTTAAAAATGCATAAACGCACAGAATATCGATATTACTCAGCGAATAATAGATTTCTGATTTGAGAAGAGAATTAGTTAATTTTCTGATTGGAGAACTCAGGTATGTCATTTGCCATACGATAAAGGTGATGATTAAAACTGCCAAGCACGAAAAATCTCAATCTTACTTCATTTCAGAAGAGTAGCTCCGTATTTTTATATCGGAATTTCCAGTGTTACTAAAACGACGTATTAAACTAATACGATCATAAACACCGCGGAAACTTATGAGATGAAACCCCTTGGGCATTAAGAATAGGCGTTGAATATACTTTATATTTACAAGTGCCGTGCAAATGCGTTGAAAATGGATTCCAATCTCCTAGAGAGTAAGTATATTCCTCTTGTATTAAGAGAAGTTAAAGAGAGATGAATACTATCCTGGAATTACTCAGCCATCAGCATATTTAGGGGAAATGCCGTGGATCAGGGGCGCCATCCGAGTTTTTTTCCCGCCGTATGCGGCGAAATGTTTTCCCGCCCACCAAAAAGCGCCACCGCTCCAAGGTTTACCCATCGGCGGTCTTCGGTGGCGGGGTGTGCCGCGGTTTGTTGCTCATAACAGGGCAAACACTTTTACTGCAGCTGTTAATTTACGAACGATTATATCCCAGCTCGCTTTCATGAGGCGAGAAACGGCACGCTTCAGGCAGTCTGCTGGGCGCCCAAAATGGTCCATTCTACGCCCTTAGTGACGATACGCTTTTATTTCTTACATTTTCATACAGTGAAACATCTTCTAAGGTAGCTCATCCTTTTTTATGGCATCAACATCGGTTCTGTTTATATTTGCGATTTTTGCGGCTTATCCTTCCTCATACTATCAGAGTTACCAATTTTTCATTTATTATTTGGTAGGCATGCATGCGGTAGATAGAAGGACGTATTTATCGGATCTTTAAAAATTTATTGCTTCAACCATGGCTGAGGGCTTACTAAATGAAACCTGATGGCTAAGTATGACAATGCCTTTCCGGTACGCCAGTAAATTGTCTACAGAGCTATTTCTGCACCTCACGTATGTTTGTATAATGAAGTCTTAATGATGATACAGCAATGGTTCTTAGGGCGGCAAAGGGGAAACTTCTTGAAACATTCTTGAAAAGGTAGCCATGTTGCCATTGTATCCTCGGCCTTCTCCCAGGCAGTGTTTCAGCGTGTGGCGTCTCTCTTGTCACCGATCGATATCTCGAGCGTTTGCCCTGATAGGCTGCTACAAAGTAGGCGGAGTCGTTTGTTCCTATTCGCCGATCAGATGACGTCAGCGCGATGGCTGCCGTGGGCAGGACAGGTTCGAATGGAGCATGCGCAAGATGGCGGACATTTGGGTGGATTTTATTGGTTAGTTTTCGAGTTCCCGACCAACGGGATCCGGATCAGTTGGACAGGTTGTGAATATTTACGACCTAACGGTCTTGGGTCTGCGATGGCAACAGAGGGTCCACGTAGTTCACGCAGCATCCGTTGACGGCGCTACTTCCGCTCGCAGGCGTGCGTCCATGGATCTTCCGGAATAAGTTTTTGGCGCGATTTGGCTCATTTTCAAAAACCCCCAAAGGAAGTAACTGCGGAACATGTGAGTTTCTGGGGAATCGTTTATCTATAATTTTACTTTTGTGGTTTCTAGGGAAAGATTTAACTAACGGCTTCATTTGATGCAAATTTTTAGAGTGTGAACTCTAAACTTCTTGTTTTCAGAAGTTATTACAATTCCACGGTTCATAATCGCATAGTAAACTTCAATTTAATCATGGAATTGATTTAATTCAGTTATAGACAAGTTTGATTAATGATTAATTAAACGTTGTAAGCAAGGAACTGGACGCAATTAATTGATTATTTGGACCGAAAATGAGCATAAATTTAAGAATTTCATCGGAACAAGTTATTTTTTCGTATAGCATCATCATTCTCCTGTGTAATAATGTAATTAGATAAAGTATAAAGGGCATGATCGGTAATAAAATTCAAAATTAATTTACTTTTTATGGTAAGCGTGGCAATCCCTATAACTCTACTCAGTTACTTACGAAATGCACTCTTGAATTCCGGTGCATTTTTTCCTTGCAGATTCACTTTCGCCGCGAAAACGCGACACTCGACCTCTTCAAATAAAAAGGGCTACGTCGTGCGTGGGCAGGCTTTTAATAGGTCCATAACTGCGAGAGATGCCGACAGGTGACGGAATGGGAGTGGCCCGCGGGAGAGAGTGTTTCGTGAGAAGGCCCCTAACTACCTAACCTTCCTCACCACTCACTTAGAGTCCTCATTCACCCACTCGTCTTTTATTTATACAATATACATGTTCAACGACGGAAGGAGAGCTTTTATATGCAATAAAAGAAGTCGTTGGAGCTGCGCTGTATTGTAAAGCGCCATTTTCGTTCCTTTTATCCCGCGGGCCGTTACGATTGAGGTATAATCATAATGACTCTCCCACCCTCCGTCCATCCCTCCATCATTCGCGGAATCGTGTGGATCGCTTCCAATGCACTCTTCCGAGTGAGTTACAGCCGTGATTTCGTCGCGTGCCGCCTTTTTTTAACTGCGCTAGAGGCACGACCTTCCTCAATTTTTTAATCTCCATTGAAGACGGTGGTCGTTACTCTTTTAACGGTATTTAAGGAGGGCACTCTAAAACGGCTGAGTCACGAAGGAAGGAATGGTTATCAAAAGTGACTCCACAGCCGTTTATGAGTCGTTAAAGACGTGCGCCTTTTATTTATACAATTAAAGGGCGTAATTCCGCACCTGTTATTCCTATGTGTCTGTGAATGGGATTATTTTATTAAGCGCCCCCTAATATACAATTGTAGGGACGGAGTTTAAAACTTTCGCGCCAATACGTTGGAGGGTTGTTTTCTCCTTTAGTTTTTAATGCTGACGCTAGGGTGTAGCTCCTACCGCACCGCCCTCTTCGTTGCAGTTCCTTCCATGTGCACGAGAGGTCAGCCAAGTCGATTTTCTTTTTCGGTTTCTAACATTGCTTTCGTCAGCTAAAATATTGGTGTGGTGTGGACTTTCATGAGTTACAGCACTTACATTTAGATGCGGCATTGATTCGTTTGCAAGAGGAATGATTCTTGATAAAAAATCAGGGAATGATTTTGTGTTGACGCATCATTCTCCCCTATTAAGTTGTTTAACTGAGTTTATAAAATAAAATGGTGGTATTCAAACCATATGTAGAGGTTAATTATTTACCATTAGTAGAGTAATATCTGAAATTCACAGTGTATAAGTTGTAATCAATATTGCAGTTAATCTATTCAAACGCGCTTGGGGTTTAGAAAAGCAATTCCAAAATAAATGTTAATAATTAACATATCCTTGTTGAAATTAGACATATGAGTCTAAATATGTGTAAATGAATATGAAATAACTAAAACTATGTGGCCGCACAATGTTACACATATTACTAAACATCGATGAATGCGACGATTAAAAATCATACTATTTTTCTTACAGCTCAAACATGCATTAGGGCGGTGGTAACGTTATCTTCAGATCTTAATACCAACTTCTGTATAGACTACTTCTTCTGTATAATTGACAGCCACGGTCTAAATTGGTGGAACATGTAACACAAGTCAGATAAATTATGTGGATCTTTTATAGTCTTGTATTATATTATTCTTGTTTTAAAGCTATTTCATATCTGTATACAATTACGAAGAATTGTTTGAAATTTTATAATCGCTCTTACTTCAAATTACTGTTATTAATTTTACGTCAATCAACTGTTATTTAAAATTTTTTGCATACATAAAAAGGACGTAACTGATGAAATTTCATCCCTCTGATATCGTTTTTTCTCTTTTGTTACACTGTTTGCGGAAGCGTCCTCTAATTTATAGACGCATGGAAAAGCAATCAAGATTTTAGCGAGGCCATAGAAGAAGGGTGTCTTACGCCGTCATTAACTCCTTCTCCTCTTCACTTCTTAGACCCTTTCGGGTTTTCTTGTCCTCTCTTTTCACACCTCCTTTGCTTTCATTCGTAACGACGGAGAGGAAACACTCGTCCTTCATTTGCGCGGACCTTTCTGCCTTTCAGTCCTCTCAAAACACATTTTCCTCGCTGAAAGTTGCGAGAAACTCTATTTTGGTCCTCAAAGAACCTTTGTAGCGTAGCCATTAACGCAGAAAGTGGGAGAGACGGGCCAAAGAAGAAAGCCTTTTAAGTAGCGATTCAAATGCAAATCCTTAGATTACTCAAACTGACGAGAGGTAAAGAAAAGGATGAACGCTCAACCGTATGGAAATAGATCTGTCTCTTCGATTGGGAAAGACAAAGTCTTTCAAAGCTGCTGAGCGTTAAGTAAATTTGGGCTAATTCTGAAACGCTTTTCCGAAATTGATTACGAAACTACGCACCCTAAATAAGATGAATTATAATTTCCACAGCTGAAAGTTATTCAATTTTGCCTCAGCTTTCAATATAATAGTTTTCAAAACATTAATTTGATCAGCATTATCTATTAAAACAGGAGCGGAACTAAATTTTCATAAGGAATGTGCACTTAACCATGCAACTATATGGAACTGGAAATATCATTGCGCTATCTCGAATGGCTACGTTTGCATAAATTGTTTGTTGTATGAGCATTCCTTCTTTGATGCTGAGTCTCTAAACGATTTTTTCCTTTATTCATGAGTACAGTGAACTCGTCGTTAACCCGAATTTATTTCGTAGCTCGTCAATAGTTTTTTAATGAGAGATAAATACTAAGAATTCGCATATAAATATATATGATTGAGCATCGCTCCAGAATTTAACTTTAGATTTAAGATCTACAACTTGAGATACGCAGCAGTTATAGCAGCAATTTTTAAAAGTGCTTCGACAGCTAACGTCATTTCTCACGCCTTCTTTCACCGAAGTCGGTGAAAGAAGTTACCCATGTGGTTATCCGGATTACCCTTAATTTGTATCGAATTAAATGTATTGTATTTTATTAAAATGAATACTGGAGCAGCCTCGCGAATCTTCATGGAAATTATTATAATATAAAAATACAAAGCAATATAAGTTTCTATTCGGTAGGAGGTATGATGAATAGCATCATTTGTCTAATTCCTACTCTTTCAGAGTTCCGTAAGTATTATCTCTGAGCTGACCCCTTTAAGACCATTTTTGTTGACTCGAGATGTCCTTCAAGAGAATAAAATTATTTATTAGGATCCACAGGGACGGCAGAAATTCATAGTTTCCTTATCCAATGGACTTAGTTCCTTATTACATTTGCTTCAATCCGATTCGTCACTCCACTTATATTTTTATTTATCTTGCTATGAAAATACATGTGCATTTCTGTTGACTTTTCCAAGATGGATAAAATCCTTTAGATTTCATTTCGGCTGAAAATTTCTTTCCCTGTTTCAGTCCCTGAGGATGCTATCTTGGATAGAAAAATGCGCATTTGACGGAATCCTAACTTTGATGGTTTATGGAGTACTATTAACAACTGTTAATTTAACCATCAGTGACAACTTCCATTCTTTTCTGACTCGAAATTGGACAGTTGCATGGATTACCATACCTTTTTGTCATCTTTTCATCTTTTTGACCTGAGCCCCTTAACAAGAAGGAATATAAATACTCTTGTACTACTAAATACACAATAAAATAAATTTACGAATGCCTTTAATGGAATGTTAGTGATAAACTTTGGAGAATTTGACTATAGAGCTATTTCTTTCTTGTCTTGTTCCATGCATTTCCAAAACATTCACAACATACACGTAACATTCATTCGTAATTTTGCTGGTAGGGGAGAGCTTTTCTGTTTCATATTTAATGGCGATGTATGGTATGATGCGATACAATGAAAGCATTTCACATAAAACGATGTTAATATTGGTATTTATAATGTTGCTACAGTGCTGTTAACAATGTTAGTAGTAATATAGTTCCCTCCCTCTTCTATTCTATTCTCAAGCCGTCCTTCGCAATGATCCTCTTCGTGAGTTCTAGGTAGCTTCCATTCCCCTCTCTTTTACGGCCTCAAATAAAATAGAGAAGCCTTCAGAAGACAATTCTTTCCTCACTCTACTTTCATTAATAGTAATTCTTTTGACGGTACTGAGTCAGGCAATTTCGGTCCTTCGTTTCAGTTTCATTTTGCCTTGCATTACTTCAGTTGGGACGCACACCTTTGGAATTAAGATTCGATGTTGGGCTTATAGAGAGTGCGAGGGAATGGAAGTGCGTGCTGGGACTGCGCTCTCCCAAAGGAAAGGCTGAGCTGCTACGGGAAATGGGGTTTGCGTCGTAAATCCAGATTAGGCCGAGGTGGGGCGCCAGGGTAGAGGATATTGTGTGGAAACTAGGAGATCAATTGCGCCTGGATCCTGACGCTGCTTTTTCGAGGAATTTCACTCTTTACTACGATTACAATTTACATGTAAAGATTTCACTTTCTATCCACTAATAAACACTCGATAGCTAGAGAGCTAGAGATTCTCATCTGATATAGAAACATCACTTCGTCTTACAAAGCAATGTTGATATGTTAAGATATAGAAAGATCTTCTGTAAAATACAATTCTGCAGAAATAATGAAGTATCTAAAGGCGAAGTTAAAAATGTAATGTTACCTCTTCATTTTTATCTAATCGAGAGAATAATATTTGTAGTTAAGTTCCAGAATAGTGTTGAGATGCGTATTTAGTGCTTAATCCTTCAGCGTACGTGGTAAGGACTTTCGTCGTACGTGGTAACGTTTTCTTTCCCTAATCCGAGGGTCCATACATGGTGCGGTTCACTGCAGGTACTCATTGAATTCGCCATATTTCTTGTATTGATGATAATTTTAGCAATTTCGTTATTTTATAATATTTTGGAGATGTGGTGGTTGGATTATCGGCGCACTTAAATTACTGTAGTAATTAGGTAGGTAGGTAGTTTAGGTAGTTGCGTCATATGCTTGATATCTGAAATAACCCTTAGTACCCTTAGTTAAACCAATTCGGATTTTCTTATGTAGCCAAAATACAGAAAATGTTTTTGGAGATCTATTTTATCGAATTAATTAATATTTTGCAAAATGCGAGTTTTTGAAAAATCACAGTGTTTATTTTATCTCTCATAATCCCTTCGTTTTTTGCTCTTGACGATAGAAATAAATCCAACGTCTAATATCTTCCATTTATAGATAATTGAACGACAACCTATTTTATATGTTTAAGTGTTCAATTCATGAATACTGTTGGCGAAATTTGACATCTAATATCTTCCATTTATAGATAATTGAACAAGAACCTATTTTACATATTAGTGTTCAATTTATGAATACTGTTGGCGAAATTATAAAATTATTATCATATATAATGAAATATGTCAACATTTCTCATGATGAATTTTAAAAATCGATGCAAAAATCGTGCAAAATTTGTTAGCGTTTATTAGTGAGTAAAGTGTACTAAATCAATGTTAATTACCTTCATAAATCAATTTTCTGTGGAAGATTCCGAAACAATCCTCTTGGCTGAGTCCAACTTTGCGTTCCATGAAGCAGTACACAGTATCTTTTCTTACGATATGTAGGTTTCCAAATCACTCTAGCTGCTAAAACTACGAATTGTTGTCTCTTGTACTATTCCGTTAGCAAAAACATGCCAATAATTACATCAATGTCGTATTCGTTGACAGGTTCCTAGGAATTCATGTGAGGGCGACTCGGGAAAATACTACTTCTCTTTTCCATCCCTTGTTACGCATATCTACTCGTTTTATTTACTACAGTTTTAATTAGTCCTTGTGAAAAGCAGTTAAAAACACTCAATAACTTCTGGTATGCCATTTAATGCAAACCTTGGGCGGCACGATTCGGAAAAATCTTCTGGTCGCCCTCGAAAATTTTTTACGCTCTCCCAAAAGAAATCTTCCCTTCCTTCCATATCATAAGCAATTGGCTGATTCATTATAGTATCTATCACCGAGGATCACAAAACACTAGAGCCTATTCCATCATCAACAAAAATATCAAAATCACTAAATTTTTCCTAAATCCTTTGCTCTTCTTCATCAGTCACGCTAATGCTGCTGCTGCTAGCCATCATTAAGTTTTAAGGTAACACACACCACAATTTCAACGAAAAGCAATAATAATATGGCAAATGAAACATTCAATATCGCCTGTACTTCAGTATTAAGTCCTCAGTTAATACAATCACGTAACCACGTACTGTTGTGGAGCTGTCAAATCCGGGTAGGTTAGCACTGTAACGAAACAAAAGTTCAACTGCGAAGGGTTCGTCTTGAAAAGCTCTTTCGCTGCAAAGAAAAGCAAGCGAGGCATAATGTTTACTAATAATAACTCCTACATCACTTTTCTCATTCTACTTTCATTTCGTTCTGAGGAGCGCTTAATTTCCCCGAGACAAAACAATCTCGAGAGGCAATTAATTTTCGCTTGTTGCTGCTGATTTCGAGGGTAGCACTGCACTCGGTATTTCGTAAGCTGAGCAGTGACCAGGGAATGTGGGCAAGAAAGACATTCCTTCCCTTTGTTAGCTGTCTAGATACAATAAAGATGATGAAAGTGTATAGGGTCTGGCTCTTAATCGATGTTTATAAAAAAGAAAAATGCTAAGCTAGAGGATAGCGAGAACGTCAGCGTGACTTGCTAATCTCAGAAGGAGATATGAAGCGTGTAAAATCAAAATAATTTCTCTGTACCGAGAGCTATTTTCAAAATAATGGGTTTGGAAATCTGTAGATAACTACATTTTTAAAATTTAACGTTTCTTGACTTTAAATTACAGAGGGATATTATGTTGTGAATTTTATTCAGAATGACGATTGCTGTGAACAGAAAATTCAAACTGTAAATCTTCTAACATATTTAGAAGAATAGGTATAATTTTACAAAGATTTCACTGTAAAAATTACCGCTGCCATTTAAAAACCAGCCGGTCGGACGGACGTTTCCATATAAATTACTCCCGTCGCTGAAGGGTTAACTAATGAAAACATGTTAATATTCAACTATAACATTATTTGATTAATTAAATTTGACTCTTAAGTGAAGAATTACTACCTTCAAATTAATATAATTGGAAAAATCAAGCTAAACGAAGTTTCAGAAGTTATACAAAAAAGGTTATAAAGGAAGAATCAAACTGACAAAAAATTGATGAGAGAGGTGAAATACTATGTTGTTTGCCAAGCTAATTGGTTGTTACTGCTAATAAACTTGCAAAAGGCATAATTTTTATCATACCATAGTTGCATGAAGGCAAGGACTACCGACAAATTAATATGGAAGATGTTCTATGATGAATAAAAATTCATTATCCATAAATGAGATCTATCACTTCATTCACTGATTATTCCTTGGGATTTTTTCTGGGTGCGTACCATCTTGCGCAAAATCACCCTTGCCCGTATTCCTATGATTCTTTCCTCTTATTTTTCGTGGGCTAAATCTTCAGGTAAAGAATATCCGGATTTCCCATCGAAGATTTCACCCATAAAAATACGAAATCGATCGCAGAAGCGACTCGAATGGGCTTAGGATGATTTAAATCATTCGCGGAATATAAGTTCAGCGATGAGGAGAACATTTTTGAGCGCGCATCTCCTCCCCAGATCCTCCGACAAAGAACAGGAATGCAAGCGCGGCACGTGTTTCGCATTTATTTTACGAATCTCCTCCGACCAGTTTTTAAAAATTCAGCTCTCGCTCCGCGCCACACACGAAGCTCGCCCTCTCTCATTTCATTTTCTCTTCCTCCCTCATTACTCGCGGGATTCATTGGACGACTCCCCATCCCCTCAACCCTTTTCCTCGTCTACTCGCTCCTTCAAGTCTCCCCGCTGACCAATCTCCGTCTTCTTCACTCCACTATTATAACTCAGCGACCGCAATCAGGTGACCGCCTCCCGCCGAATGATCTCCGCCGTCCACATTTTCTCCTTTTCATTTCTCCCATCGCTCGCGGCCACAAAACCGTGAGTGGACGTGTCTCGGGTTCTGAAAAGGGAGATTTTTCTGGGCTGTGTCTCGGGAGCATAAAAGTAACGACTACCCCGGATGGAATGAATAGCCCATGCATCTCTCTCCTACCCCTTCTCATTCTACGGCGACTTCGAATGAGTTAATACGGGGGTGAGAGGCGGGCACAGGTGTATCCGAGCCGAAGGAGGGAAAAGGAGGTCCTGTCTAGGGATACCAACCTTACCGAGTTAAAAAAAACAGTATATCTCTGATATCGCAATCGTGTCCCATCCTATTATTATCTGTACCAAACCAGTATAACACACGCAAACGAAGCTCGGAATAAAGGGCTAATTTACGACCTCTTTATACACGGGTAATTCCTACAATTTCAAATATATTCTTGGTTATTCTTCAAACGTTCAAAATTTAAATGTTTAACAAACATCAACGACTGCTTAAAATTCTTTGCGGGGCCAAATCGGGCCATTCAAATTGTGTTTTTCTAGCTCCCAAAGCGCTTAACGCCCTATGTTGTGTAATATATATTTTAAATTATGGGAAAGAATGAAAGCATTTTTGAATCTAATATGTGCAAGCTCTACTTTGTGGAACGGCGCCATACTGAATAAATAGGAACGGACACTAAGTGATTTTCACAGCAAATATTTTAATTGGCGACTAGTTTCTTGTACATGCAGACATCATCACCCCTACCTTTACCTCCCACACCCAACACTCTCTCCCCCTCCCTCCTCCTGTACTTAAACATCGATTTCCGATGCCGGATGATGTCTGCATGTAGACGGAACTAGTTGCCAATGAAAATATTTCCCGTGGAAATTACTAAATGTTTACTCCTATTTCTTTAGAATACATCTTTATTTCGTTGCTTATTATGCTCACACATAAATAACCAACATTATTTGCATTTCAATCACATAAGCTCTCCGGTCTGCATTAACTCGGATAATATATGCTATTGTAACTCGATTCTCTTCCGTTGGTGGAAATATGCTTTTTCAATAGTATGATTCATCAATCGCGCATGTCGCATCGTGGACTTGATTGACCGACTTCGATAGTCCTCATAATTTCCAAATCTATTTCGAAATTTAGATAATTATAAAATTGAAAATATTTCGCGGTCTTATCTCGAGTCACTAACATGACACAGAAACGTTCTCCATTGTTTATGCGTCTCCCATTAACGAATGAGCATGAGCATGAATGATAATACATAATTACAATTGCGACTTCACTGTGTAGAATTTCAATAAATTAAAGTTAAATGTAAATGCTTCCATAGTCTAAGAAGACTAGACTAGACTAGAGTAGACTATGGAAGTATTTCCATTACCATGATACGCATATATATATAGACAATAATCTTCTGTTATATTAGTAGTTCTGAGGCGAAGTAGGTACCTTTAACAAATAAAGGGTTCAGACGATCTTCTTAAACTGACAACGAAAATAAATGCCATTTTTTTGTATTTGAAATTACCTTTAATTATCCTCGCATAAATCACCTGTGCGGGTGGGACATATTGTATCTCTCAGTTGATGATTTTTATAGGTACTTTTCCCTTCGCCTTCAGGCTCTCTTCTCTTATAGGAGTGGGTATAGTTATCTCGGAATTTTTTCATTCCGAAGTGAAGATGGTGTCCTCGATTGGGTTGGTAACCCTGTTGGAGGCGGAGAGACGGGCGGGAACTAGTGGCGGGTGCTCGTATCCCTTCCAGTAGGCCTTCCCTTCCACGTAATTTTCGATCGTTTATATGCTAGGGCCTGAGCACTCCATCGTATCTCATTTGCCGCTATCTCCCTCTGCCTCTCATCGTCTTCCTTTCCTTCTTTTTATCCATCCGAAGATTCCCATTAGAGAGGCACATTTCTGGAGGAAGGCATGTGGGCGGGCAGTGCTATCTTTGACGTTCTCTGGGCGAAGTGGTTGGCCCTGTGAGACGCGACCTTCGTCCTCTTCCCTTCCTTTAAACTTTCTTGCCACGCATTTCATTATACTCTTTATGGATTCTGATGTTGACTCTCACACCCGAGCAAGTCTGGAGTATGATTTTAAAATGAGAGGAATTCACTCCGAATATCTGTTACTTTTTGCTGTAATTACGGTCAGATGCGGCTTCAAGATGCTTGGCCGCTCTGTGACAACATCGCAACAGTCTTAATTGCTGACTGTTTCCCTCTAAACACAGATCATAACGTCGATTTCATTACGAAACGCGCGTTATTGATTCTGTGATCGCTATAACTTTTGTTTTGGATACTACGTGATCGATAGGATGATGTCAGGAGCAATAACAATTCTGAATCTTCAAATTTTTAGTTTGTTCATATAGTTTCATATAATATCCCGATATTCGATTATCGGCGCACTTAAATTACTCTACCTTTAGGTAGTTGCCTCATGTGCTTGATATCTGAAATAACCCTTAGTGCCCTTAGTCAAACCAATTCGGAATAACTAGCTGCTCATTTATCGGCTTTGAAATGTTCGTATGGCTTAATGTTTGGAAAGTCTCAAATCGGAAAATGGTTCCTGGTCTATGTTTAATTGCGTTCAAATAATTACCTCTCACTTTTCAAGCTCATCACCCATCGCAAATACCTCCCTTCTCGTATTTAATGATGATTGATTTACGTGTAAATGAAAAATCACCATCCCACTCTAAACTTAATTGATTCATCAAATAATTACAAGATCAATTTAAGTTTTATAATTCGAATCCCAAAACTTTATTATATTTTTTATTCATCAGCTTCTGTATGAAATATCGAGTAAAGTACCGAAACCATCCTACCTGAAAAACCGGTGATTTACCTTTTCAAAAACTGAACTCGTATGTTTGTGTATTAAAGACATATATTCACAATATACCCTGCAGTTTGAATATTCGATTTATTGGATCTCCTTTTTTCTCTACGACTTTGAATCACGCTTGGATTGCTATATTTATTCAATGGCAATGGCTTCCCGTCGCCTCTTGATCTCGGGTTGGTTCAGGAATCCCACGATAGATGGCAAAAGCGATGCTGCTGTATATTCTCTTCGTACAACCGGTGTCTTCTCTCGATTAAGCCGTAAGGATGATGTAACGTTCATTGTATTTCGCCCATATTTCACTTACGTAGTTTATGAGTAGAAAATAATTTTCGTATATATTAATTTAGAAAAAGTAAGTGATGCATTAAAGCTGCTCTGTTTGAATTGTAATGTCTTTCAAATTTACAAATTATCCAGTGCTTTCCCGGTAATTTTGTCGGATAAAGGCATCTTTGAAGTATGTACAACCGGGTTGTTTCTTCGATTAAAACCGTACTTTGGACTTCTGACTACGAAGGCATCTGCAGAGTGAAGATTTAATAAAGCAATCAAGGGTTTGATAAGGATAAAAATGTAAAGATATTTAAAAGTTTGAGGATTGAAACAATCAGGTAAATCCAACATAGGTGTATTTTTATCAAATCTAAAGCACATAAATATCTGTTGATTAACCAATTAGTGTATTAGAAACATTTCGAAATATGGGAAAACTGAGGTAAAATGGATTTGATCTTACCCCTAAGGACTCGAAGTTATAATCTAAAAATTGATTTATTTTTAATTTCCCATATTTTAGTTCATACCTTTAGTGAGAAATCCGCTGACAGATGGGTCTATGCTCTTACTAAAGAGCAAACAAAGATGATGACATGCGGTGAAAGAAACGAGGAAGCTAGAATCAATAAGGGAATGAGACAAGGATACTTTTCATCACCACTGATCTTTACATTGAAAAGGCAATAGATAAAGTCAAGATTGAGACATACGGTGTACCATTACAAGCAGAAAAATAAAGTTGCTGCTGTTTTCAGACGATATAGGTATAAGTGGACAAAAGAAAGATTTGGAAAAAAGAAAACTGTCCTCTAACAGGAAGTACAATCTCAAAATAAAGAAACTCAAAATCAATGCGACGTTGTGTAGCTAAAAGATGGAAGAAATTTGCCTGGTAAAATGAGAAATGGACGAGCTTGAACCCGACGAAGAATTTTAGGTTGTCAGATCACCGGCTATGGAAGTAGCAAGATGTGGTAATTAATGAGTGTAACGTCTTAAGGGGGAATTCTACCAGAAAAAAAGATTTTTGATAGCAAGCAGTACAAACTGGTATATCTGAAGACGGTTTATAAAATTTATGAGCAATGAGTATTCCCTTGAATGAAACATGGAGAGTAGAAGCTGTGCAAGAGGACCGATTAGAAGCAATGGGAAAGTGGAGTTACGAATGGTGATAAAAGTAAATGGATTGACTGAAAAACTAATGATAAGGTTCTTTGAAGAGCAGATGCAGACTGAATTCTTCGGAAAAGATTGATAATGGAGAAGAGAATTAAATTGGAAATACACCTAGGTACAAATATTTCCCGAGGTCTGTAATTAAAGGAATGAAAGAAAGGAAGTATGGAAAAAGACAGGTCTGTCTCCGAAATATAGACGATGGTATGGGTTAGATTTAGGAATTCTGAGGGAATGCAGTGACTGGCATGGAAAATGATGGCTTGGAGTGCAGCGAGAAACAGTAATTCGAATTGATTACCTGTAATGATGGTGATTGCTTTCAGGAATTTGGAGAGACAAAGAAATAAAAGATCATTTGTTAAAAAATTTTCTGGGAGTTCATTCATTCAGTCAAAATTGGAGTAAATGAGATAATTTTCTCGAACTGTTGTTAGTTTGTAAAGGGCTTTAATTCTTGACGGGATTACATGTAATAAACACGATGATAATGTGTAGAGGACTTGGAAGTATGGGCACGAGACGTTTTTAATGGGTGGCCACAAGTTTAATGGTCTAGCATATTAAGTTTATGACCGCAGAAATCCTAAAAATAAGATTTTTGCTTGTCTCAGTACCTAACAAGAATAACCTTATGTGAATTTAGGATTGCTTTGGAGTAAAGACTCCCTTAAATGACGTTTCAGAAGGTCAACTTTCCTTAATTGTTTTACTGCGTAGAAAGCCCAATTGTCGTCCTCTGTGATTTGTAAAAAATTGATATGTTTGTAAGAGGTAATGAAACACATTGTGAGAATTCAGGTTTTTAAAATTCAGATTCAATTTTGTCAAAATATCAGATAAAATCACATAAAAGTAAGTAAGAAAAGTGAGGGTATAATAAAATATTCATTATATAGTCATTTCTCTATTTCATACTTAAATTAAACCACATCCCTCTGTCCAGCGGCCTGATAGTCAATGAGAAATACGTGTGAGGATAGTAATTAATCGGTTGAGGATTCTTATCGATACTTCCCCGTTTTAAATGGAGCGATCGTGCTTTCCTCCAGCGTGCTTTCGCGACCAAATGAAGCTCACTCACCGTTTTCATAGCGGCAGACAAGTGCAAAACTGCTCAGAGATGTGTATCTGAAGGTCCATTTGGCCTTTTTGAGAGGGCGATCGCGATGGAGATAAAGAAGTCGCGTAGGTCATAACTCTGACACGCACTAAACGGTGCAATAAAACGATTCGGCTCTTTCCCACGCACCATTTCAACCGCTTCCTCCCATACTCTTTGTGATGCACAGATAAGGGTTATCTTAACGAGGAATGCGTTTAATCGTCTCAGTAGATGAATTTGATTTGAGGAGAGTTCATTTGGTATCTAATGATGTAGACAAAAATAGTGAAGTTGACCGCCGATTTTGCGCAGATCGGCGAGGGAGTAATTCTCGTTTAATTCTATGGCGGATTGTAAGAACGTGTAGTTGGCATTAAGAAATATCATCTGCTAAGTTAAAGAATACAATAGAATACTTGTTTATTCAGGGCGAGATTGAGAATATACAGTCTCCTCTTTCATCCAACCCTTCGTCATTTTAAAAGTGGATAAAGATAGAGAAAAATAGCAACGAAAAAGAGGAAAGGAAGAAATTGCAGAAAAGATAAAAAAAAACCTAAGTCACGTAATTAGGAAAAATTGTCCACTGCAGGGAAACACCCGCAAGAAGGGGGTGGATTCGATTTGGCCTTGAAAAGGCGAAGCAGTTACTGATGAAGTTGAAAAGGAACAGTTCCGATGCAACCGAACATTTCATTTTCATAGATAGAGAAAAATGCACGAAGTTTAATGCACGTTTACGGTAGTTAACACAGTGTTTCTATCAGTTAGTTTAATTTATGGGATATGTCTATAAAATAATCAGCCCGATGGTCGGATGGTACCTCATCCCCTCTACCATCAGCTGCAAAGAGCTATGAGAGGGAAATGAGCTTACTTGGCAAGATGAGGAGTGAGGTAGTTTGCCCTTGCTTTCCTCACAGAGCCAGAATGCTATGAGCAGAACAAGCCCACGTTAGTGAAGCACGATGGCTCTACGAGTGCACTTTTCGTAACATTCAAAAAGGAGAATCCTTAAGTAATGCTATTATTCAGTGTAACTCATACCTCAGTAGCTTTCATGTCATCACAGCCATGAACAAGGCTGCGACAAAAGTAAATAAAAGACACATATTTCTCTATCCTGTACCAAAAGACATATTATAAATATTTCATTCATCAACATATGGTAGCAGGACCAATTTATGAGATGGAACATGTAAAACACCTGGAAGAATTACAATTTCTGAGAACGTTATTTGCGTCACGAATGACTTCCAGCAATCCACTTGACCAAAACACAGCCCTTCCTTTTAAAAGATTAATCTAACGGATTACCAGAAGCTTGGAAAATAGAAAAGGAGTAGCCAAGAACAAAAGCGTGAAAAGAGCAAACTTCCGGAGAGTTAGTTTTCATCTCTTTGAGTGCGTGTTTTATGAAAGATTCCGCCCCTGACTAAGTAAGTTCAACAAGACGGCGCAATCTCCCGCTCGCTGTAGATAAAGGGAAGGCCCGCGTTTGAGAGGAGAATGGATAAGGAGATGTGAAATATAAAAGAGCGGAGTGGAGCGGGGAAATGGAGAAGCGGAGAAAGAGTCCATAAAAGAATTATATGGCCCTCCTCGTCACGTGATGTCCTCCTTTCCTCCCAAACTATACACGCACAAATACAAACACAGACACGGGCTCGCGGGCACACAAACTACGGACCATAACACGAGGCGCACCCTCGCTAGAAACACAAACATGTCTGCCGCTGCACGGCTGTCTTGCGGGCCCCAAACAAAGGGCTTTTGTGGCGAACTCTCGCAAAGACTCCGAAAACCTTAATAACCGCTCATCCGCTTGTTGGAGCTCATTAACACGCGGTTTTAGGTTCCGTCCCATATTTTACTCGACGAGGATCCGACGCGCGTGCGTTATGTGGTCGCTTTTTATTGTAAAGGTCGGTTTTTTTGATTGCGCGCATTTCGTCTATTTAAGTATCGTTTTCGCGCCTCGGATTCCTCGTAAACTATGGCCGTTTGTTTTTTCTCGTGGAGACTTCCAATCATTCCTTAGCTTCGAGTTTGGAAAAATCGGGGTAAATGAGATAATTTTCTCGAACTGTTGTTAGTTTGTAAAGGGCTTTAATTATTGACAGGATTACATGTAATAAACAGGATGATAATGTGTAGAGGACTTGGAAGTATGGGCACGAGACGTTTTTAATGGGTGACCACAAGTTTAACGGTCTGGTATGTTAAGTTTATGACCGGAAAAATCCTTCAAATAAGATTTCTGCTAGGCTCAGTGCCTAACGAGAATAGCCTTTTGTGGATTTAGGATTGTTTAGAAGAAAAAGTTCCCTTTAATATCGTTTCAGATATAAAACTCAGGATTTTCTGAACTTGCACCAAAGAATGGGGTTATATATAATCGGTAACCAAAACTTTGCATTGTTACCTTTTATTGGTTGTTACTTACCTTTTTATAATGCCTTATTTCGATTTATTGTAATTACGATCTCCTTTGTTCTTTTACTTGTTTCGCTATCACCGAAAAATGGTGAATTAAGTCAGTGAGTTATTCTACTGAGCGAGTTTCTTTAGATTTGTAATAGATGCCTTTTGAGGTAAAAGTTCATTTGAATTCTAGAGGTATCATTTTCTTCTCCAAAGGAAATGTATTATCATAAATAATATCGTTGGCAGCTATTTATAAAAAGTTTTCATTACTACGTCAGTACTTCCTAAGATATTTTCCAATAAATTTAAAGGCTGAATTAGTTAAGCTCGCAAACTTGTCCCTCCACTTTTATATTGCTCACATTTAGCCAGTGGAATCATAAATCCTTTATTTTAATGAAAAATATCTAGAAAGAGATGACTCTAAAAGAGTCTCATACCGTAAATGTTTCACTCAGAGCATTTTCGTTCTTTGACCTCCTCACCGTCCCTACGAACATTACTTCTTGGTTCTTTTCCCATGCTTTCCCGCAAATTGTGCGGATGTGGCTTCCCCAAGTTATTTGTGAGAGTATCCCTGAGATATTTCACCGACTTTACTGCTTCTAAGTTTACTCTTCGGAGGTTATGCATGCTTAAAATCCTGACTCAGGTTGTTTCCTTCCAAGAAGTTTATTACGGAGCATTTTTGAGATTAAGTTTTGCCTTCCACCGCACCATACTGACATCTCATCAGTATATGGAATTTCGGATGAAATAGAATGCCTTTTATGTAAGTGATCCGTCATGTGGTAAATTAAAGATAGATCTGTTTCTTTATCATCTTTCTTTTTTTAGAAATTTGACTGTACTACATCATCAAGAGTAATCAAACGCGAGTGAAAATTAATGAATTGCGATGTTTTAAAATTTTAGCTACTTAGGATATTATATTCAGATTCCTTTTTGAATTGTTTTAGCTTTGGTGATGATTTGTTGCAATCATCTGCAAAGATATATCATTTTCGCTACTGGGTGGAGATACGGTTATTTCTTTTCATCCTTTGTTTAATAATAATGTGTATCTGCTGCCTTTTCAACTTTCAAATCTGGATAAATTAGACAGCCGCACTTCGTACTTTCCACCGGTCGTTTATAAAATTCTTGTTAAAAGTACGAAATGCGGTTGGCTTATTTATTCATAAGGCGTTCCACGAAATCCGGTCATCTCAAATCAGTTTTTTTCAAATCCGTATTTCAATGCTGTTTTTATCTAATTTTTCTACTATATCTCTCATTATAGACCTCTCAAGCCTTATAGGTTTTTCTATTCTCAGAAATACGGTACTTTTCAATCCCTTCATATCGTTCAATACCTTTACTTCCTTCTGAATCCCTTTTAAGTTTCTATGATCAGAATCGTCCTACTCTACTGTAGAGGCCCAGAGCAAAAGGTCTTACTCGATTATTGATTCGGATTTCGGGTCCGTTTGTTTACATTCTCTACACTTTATTTCTGATTATCTGCAATCACCCGGCTGATTGCCGGAAGTTGATCTTTGACCCCATTATTATCGTCATCAGAATGGAATTAATAGCCGTTTCGTAATCGAAAGTTCAAAAGGAGACACATAAAAATTCAAGTAATTTATCGTCGTGAAGTTAAACTCTCCGTAATCTTAAGTATGAAGGAAGTACAACAAACATGCTCCTGGGATTTCTGGAGGCACGCATCAAATATCGAGAGATAATGCAATTATCGCGCGTGACTCACGTCTGCCGTTCCGGAGCCCTCTGACTCACGCTCCGCGAACTTGATGGACCGCCCTTTCGGAAACAAACATGGGGAGAGAAGATCCACTCTCGTATATCTCCACCTCGGCAGCCTCGAATATACATCTCCAATTTCAATCCGAGACGTAAAGTTCATCCCCCTCCCGGCCCGGAATCTTCCGTTTTTTCACATCCAACTTCTCATTTTTGCGTTTCGTTACTCCGATATGTAAATGGCGAATCCCTGGAGAGGGTTCGGGGCATCAACATTTCAGCCCCTTTCATTCTCGCCCGGCACATTTCCCACCCTTGCGCGGGGAACTTTCATTTTTTCCATTTTTATAACTAGGGTGAGGAAATTTATCTAAAACCGTGGCGAGGGATGGGGTAGGCCTAATGCGAGGGGGTGGATTATTTGATGGGGGGAAGGGAAAGAGCTTTCTGCTCGTGGGGGGAAGTGCGTGTACGAAGGGGTTGTAAGGGAGACTACTTTGCATGCGCAGATTCGAGGCATGGGATTGGACGAGGGGCATTTCAGCTCGGTGGATTGCCTCCATCCCGTTTTCAAACCCTCCCACTCCGATTCCCTTTTCCATTCTCCTTCCCTCTCTTTCTTTATTTCCTCTCTCTTCTTCACTTTCGTCATCTCCTCCCGAACTCATCTCCCAGCTCACTTCCTCGCGTATCTATTCTTTCCCATCTCTACATCATTATTTGCTTATCTCTCACGGGGCGTCCATCGATTTTCTCATTAAGGAACCCTCTTCTTGTAACTGCCTCTGTCTTTTGCGCCGCTCGATCATCGACTCAGATTGCTTTGTCAGCTTCTTTTAATTCCTCTTGCGAAGTTTAGGTATTTCGAGTCGATTTTGTCCCGGAAATTTCTTCGGGGTTCGTTAATTGTTTTCGTGATTGAGTTCTTCGGGAGATAACTGCGTTTCTTTGAGAATTTCCGTAGTCTTAAAAGGAAAATGAAATACGGGCGAAATTATGGAGAGAGGGATTGATGGCTTTGTCTTTGTCTCTACGTTTTTAATATCTTTCTCTGTAATATCTCAACACAAACCTATGCCGATGTAAATGTTACGCATGCATAATTCACAATAACGTATTACATTTGCAGTATTTTCTGATGAAAAAATATAAATAATTTTATAGTTATAAAAATTTAATTTTATTACGCTTGGAAAGAAACAGAAAGCAGATCCGTGTTGCTCTGATGCTATTATTGCTGTTGCTTATTATTGTATGTACTATAGGAAAGAAATTTGGCTACTAACACGATTAATGATCTTACGTAATTCGTGGCGTATTTGCTTCGTAGACTGTGCTAGTGTATTTGCTATTAATAAAAATTTACTAGAGGTTTTTTTTTATTTGAGACACCTATTTTTCTCTTCCTATTTTACATAAAAATAAAATTGTATATAAGTGATAATCAGCTCGAAATAGTTCTAAAACTATGCTGAAAAAAACCTTAAAGTGGAAGATTAGAAAACGTATATATTAACGACTTTTCCTAATGGAAGAATATCATTATCCTCCAGTCGATTATTACATTGATATACGTGGTCACGTGACCACTTTGATCTTCCATTAACATGGTCTAGGAATATCTTAGAGCGTCTAATCTCATTTCCTGCTCCAGCGGATGACATTTCTCCAGTCCCTCTATGTCGCAATCTTACAGTTTCGTCTCACAAAAATTTAGAGGCTCCATCTTGGTCTGGAAGAAGTTTCTGAGGCGGAGTGCAATTCCTTAGACACGCCTCGCTTACCTCGTCCCGGGAACGCCGTTTCATCTTCTTCCCTCCCCCACTCATCTCCTTCCCTCCCCCACTCATCTCCTTCCCTCCCCCACTCATCTCATAACCTCATCACCCCAGAGACGATCCTCTCCCAGTTATTTCCGCAGCCACCCTCTTCTCTCCCTCATTCTCTCCTTAATTATCTTTCCCTTCCATGTCTTCCTCTTTCCCAGTGATGTATTACATTGAGTAGCCATTCATTCTCGTGTTCTTAGCTCGCGTCGCTCCTTTCGACCTTATTTTCTATGTTGCAGGAAAGGAATAAATTAGTGTTTTTCCAATTATCTGATTGATTTAATCTTGAATTTCCTATCACATTTTGAGAATATTTCAATTCAACTGAATATATTTCTACGATAAGAAGCGCATGATTGAGTAAATAGATTATTTCGCTGTCATTATGCCTGAATTTACCAGTAACGAGTATTGGAAGATATAAACAGAGCGTCAATATCAGAGTCCATGCATGTGTATCTAAATTATTTAGAAATAACGAGATGACTAAATCAATGTCTCTGTCTCCATAAAATCATAATTAAGAAGGTTGATGATATTTGTTGGTCTATTCATATATAATGTATCTTTAATGTTGTCTGAACGCATCACGGTTAATTTTCCTTTAAATTAAATTGCTCTTCTCTAGCGAGATTTGGTGGAATTCCATGGTAAATTTGAAATAACAAACATACCTTTTACTTTTCCACAAATATATTTGGCTTTTTTACCAATGGTTTTGAACTTTCCTTTTGAAATTCCGAAATCATTGGTAGCAAAGCCAAATATATTTGTGGAAAAGTAAAAGATGTATTTATCATTTTACTTCATTTTCTTTAAATATTTGGTTTTTGAAGACATATTAGTATGCATTCCAGTCCTTTATTTTTTCCTTTTAATTCAATAGTTCAACCTTATACAAGCTTTGAGAATAAGGGAATATAATCACTAAATAAGTATTCCCTTCTCCTTTACATTTTTAGTTTTTGAAGATATATTAGCATGTATTGACTATTGCACTCCTCTATTTTTCTTAAATTAAATAATTTATAGCTTACTTAAGCTTAAAGAAACAGAAAATATAATCACTAAATAAGTATTCAATTCGAGCTTATGAGTGACTCTAATTGGTCACTCCAAAATATCTATTCAGTACGAAACATTTCGTCGAGATACAGCACAGGAACATTCAAAGTAAAAATCTGGTAAGCATTTTTCTACAACCTTGAGACTGAATATTTTATGGCACCTAATCGTCTTTTCGACCTATACCTTCCTAGACTTCCCTCCCACCTTTTCGATAAGAAGGCGGATTCGTTTTCCACTTCTCACAGCCCTTTTAGAGCACGGCGAAGCAATCGGAGATGGGATTTGTTTGGGATTCCGAAAGCGTGGAAGAATGCAGGAAGACGAGGTTCCATTTCGACATTTCTCCCTCTCTCCCTTATCTCTCCTTCGCAACGAGCGCCTCTTATCTTCCTCTCGTTTGGCGTCCCTCCCACTTCCGCCCCCGCCCACTCTCCTTTAACGTCCCTCGTAACTACCCTTTCGTTTGGTCACCATTATCTCTGCAACCCCATCCCTTTGCATCCGACCCTCTTACCCCTTCTTCCGTCCCCTGCCTCCGTCCGCCATTATCAGCTCCGTATCCCTGAAATACGCCCTCCGCATCCCTCCCGCATTAGCCGCTATCTCCCGGTGCGGCATTTACCCGCTCCCCTGCGCCCTATTACGTTCTCCACTCCCGCGCTTCCTCTCCATTTACATCCTCGCCGTGTTTTAATGGGAGGCAAACTTCAGTAATTGAGGATTGGCCATCGGATTTATGGCTGCTTACATAACTACCGCCTGCATTGCTCCTACTCCCCAGCGACACTGTTCCGTCTCGCGCGACCCTTTCTTCCCTCGCTGTTATCCTCTCCCTCGCGAGCCCACATAAGCCTTCCTCCGCACCGTGGCTATTGCACATGCCCGCAGGTCTCTTTCCTCTAAAACTTCGTAATTCGCTTTATTCGTAACGAGATGATTTATGGACTACGAAATTTACTCCACGGTATCACCCTCGGAACATGTTTTGCGTCTCCATGTTTTACCTCGATACGAAACTCTTCCTGCTTCCATTTCTCGGTCGTACTTGAGAGCGGTTTTTCAGAAATTTTATCTCGATTTCATACCTACTTCGAAACGACAACCTTCTATGGGTGAGAATATATTTGATGCGTGATTTTAGCATTCCTGGAGACTTCTTGCCTGCATTAATTTTACGCTAATGCCGCGTTGATCGTCATCGTGGAAATGTTCTCAAAAAACTCTAAACATTTATTTTTTAAGAGTCAAAATTCGTTAGAACTACGTTTATATCGACAGAATCCAGGAAACAAGAATGTAGACCATTCTTAAGGAAAATACTATGTTATTAAGAGAACAGTGATCGATAAGATTTCAGGATTTCTCGATGAATAGATTGCTGATGGAATACATCACGGGATTCTAACAGTGTTACTTCACGGTGTAGCAGCCAAAACGTCGCTCTACACCAGCATCCCGTGAAGTATTCCTTCAGCAACTATGATCAACATCTTAAAAGAAAGAATACTCCATAACTTCCACAGCAGATTTTTATTGACTATTTTCGTCAAAGAGTTGACATCTTCAGGTCAACTCGTTGACGAAACAAGCCAAAATCTGCTGTGGAAATTACGAAATATCTTTCTTTTAGGATATGTGTTGAGTTCCACGAATTCACGCTGGGGCATATTAATTTTATTTTAGTCTTCATGAGCCCTATATTCTACCGAGAAGGAATTAGAGGGAAGAAAAGACTATTTAATATCTTTTACTTATTCTCATAACGGTAAGTTCACGTGGTAAACACCAGGAAAGATGTTGGTTCATTGTGGTGGGTTTCATATGCTTGCATTCTCAAATTATTGCAATCGTAATGACAGAAGTAGTTTCAGTTGAGTGCATTTCTGACCGATCTCGAAAGGCCCATAGAAAATATTTAGTATACGCCGTGAGGACAAAGAAACGTGGATACCAGGGGTCCCATCGTCATTTTTTGATCACCAATCAGGCATCCCGCATCGATCATCCATCTCGTATTTCTTTTCTGGTAGTTTTCTCCTATTCTCGTTTAATTACCACGATGGCTACTCGTTGCCGAATGCGGGGTCTTTTTTATTCTTCAAGATCACTCCAATTCGTGCGTGTTCCCTTATTCGTAGCAAAGAATGGGAAGTTCCCTTTCACTTCGAAGAGAGCGACGGAAGTGGTCGGTTGGCTTTCCTCTTCGCAAAGAGCATCTTGCTTCGGTTTCCTCTCTTTCTTCCCTCACGAACTGATTGGATGAGATCTTGATGCAAAAGAAAAATAAACGTCGACGAATTTATTCGCATTCTTACGTTCTTTATACGAGAATCTTTTTCCCAGGATCATCAGGTTCTCTTAAAGTATTTTAATTAAACATATAACAAGGAATTGAAACAGGGAATAAATAGAGGAAATAAAATCAGACGAGGAAAAGTTGAATATTCATTAATTATCTTTAACTTGTGCATTGAATATCATTTAATTGGACGGAGATTGACATGATTTATGATGAAACATAATACGAGACGAATGTATCTTCAATCTAATACTCAGTAGCCATATTGTGTGATATAAATCTCAATTTAAGTTGTGGATAATGACTAACATAGATGTAAATAATAATCATTAACCTTTCGAAAATATAATGACATTGTATTATATTTTAATTACATTGGATATCATACAAAATTTAAAGGCGTTTCTTAGATTGTTATCAAGGACTTTTTATTCAAAAGTTAAACTCGAGAAATGCGATATCTCCATTGATTTAAGCTAGTCTCTAAAATTGCTTAAATCTCCGATAAAAGCGCTTTGTTATGGCGTAAACATGAGTGCGAGGAGCATTGATATTAAAACTTAAGTGGGTATTGGAGCGGATTCAAGATGCGCAATAGATGGCTGTTTTGCCGTTTTTACGAGTATATAATTAATATATAAGCTCTGTACTCGTACACTGTAGCTACATTCCTTCAAGTTAACGTAGTTACGAATATGCCCTAATTTTAACATTCAAGATTTCGACCTGAATATTTCCCTCCTTCATATTCTCATCTCCCTTTGTAATTATAAATATGGAACATATATTATAATTGGCAAGTATTGCGAAAACGAGTAGCCGAAATATTTATAGAATGGCATTCAAATCATAGATAAAACTATGTGGGAAATACTCCGTTAATCACTACTTTAATACAAATTTCACGTATCAATGGTTCAAATCTAATATTATCACGTATAATCCATTAGTATGTTTGGTGCTATCATAGAAAAGGTTTGTTATTTCTTTGTTTTGGGTGCCCATGTAAGTAATTACTGTACTATAGTAAGTGCTGTATACTCTACAATTTAAATTATTAAAACTCCATATTCAGCCTTTCAAGTTTGCTAGAAGAGGAGCATGTACAGAAAAAAACTTGGAAAGTAGTAGAAAAATAGGTGGTAATCGGGTAAGTCATAGCATGAGATTTGATAGATAAGACAAGTAAGTCGGAAAAGGAGCTTTTCTAGTATTTTACAGAATTAAATAAAACGATACAGTTCCTCGTAACTTCCACAACGTTTTTGTTTAACGACCGGTTTCCGTCAAAAAACGGCTACGATCAGGTCAGTGATAAATGTAAATCGAATTGTAATTGAATATAAAATAACGATAGTTAACAAAACAAAAATTCTTTGAAAATGAGTTATTTTATATCTAAATGAATACCTACATAATATTAACTCGCGGCGAGTCGATTGCATTGAAATGCTACTGGATGTAAAAGATATGACAGAAAGGATTCTATCCATGGATCTTTTCATTATGTCTAACGAATATTTAAGTGCTTTTACTAAGTAGGTATTGAATTCCTTGAATTGTCATCCAGCACTCCTTGGTAAAATCATCAAATTCATTTTATTGCTGTATTTAGTAAATGGGCAGTTCTGAGTTAGTCAATATGTAGTTTAAAACAATATTAATTTGAGTAGCACTGTAAACAGTGATGCTTGGTATACCATTAAATCATTTCCGCTATTCATTCGGTATGTTATTAATATGAAGCAGTCGTCAAAATGTTATTTTTACAAATGTAATAATCTAATAGAAGTGCTGATCTAATTCATAAAAAACGCAAGTAATACCTTGTAGTAGTAATTTTAGAATTACTTCGAGCTGAGATTGTTTTGCACGCGAATTCCCACTGGGAATCGAACCCGGAATCACTTTCACCGAAGTCAAGGTAATATCGTATCAGATTTCATTCTATCATCCCTTGTTTCCAGATAAACGAATCCACTGATGAAGCCCAAATAAGCCCCAGATGTCTGCTGACCATCGCTTCCTTTTTCTTTCTTCTAGAAAGACGTTAAGGCGAAGGGAAAATTTAGTTGCCATTTTCATGGCGTTGTCGCCGAGTCGTGCATGTTTTCGAGAATAAATATCTTTTCTTTTATTATTCCTTCAAACTGAACTCTTTCCTAGAGATTGGATTAATTCAATGCGGCATGCCTCCACTCCTGTCCCGCATAACGTCCTCGGCTTTATTACTTACATTCCTTTTTTGTGAATGAAAAAGTGAGCGTATAAATTTTACTCTTTTTCCCGAACTTTTCGAGCTGCCACGGACAGGCCGAATTGAAAAAGGGATGAAGGGGCCGTGGGAGGGCGTGTGGGTGGGTAACATTTGGGATTGGCCGGGGAGTGGGAATTGCCGGCCGGGACGTGGGAGGAATTTGAAGAATTGCGAAAATCTTAGCTTCTCGACTTTAGTGTCGCGCGTTTAAAGCGGAAAAAGGGACGCGCAGGAGTTAAGCCTCCTTTGATCTGCATATCATTACGTCCTCCCCTTCAACGCCGTCCTCATCGGGTAAATCTCCAGTAACAGTCTTCTCGGTGCTTGGAACGGATCCTTCCCCGATCACTTTTCATCCCTTTTTTATATAAGCGATTCCTCCCCCTTTTCTTGCCCTTTCCTCCTCTTCTCATTTCCACTCATCTCGCATTCCCTGGCCTTTTTTATTTTCACTCGTCCGACATATCTTCTGGAGAAGTCGCGTTTTCCATTCCGTCCGCCCGAACTGTCTCGTATCTTTCGCTCGCAATTGGACTTGCTCTCCCAACTTTACCGGTTCTGCTACGTCTTTCAGGAGACAATTAGATTTTTTTTGCTCCGCGGCTCCTCTTTCCATGTTTCTAAACTTTATACCTTCAGCTGCCGTCGGAGATAGTGCGAGTTTATGAATACATATATATTCGGAATATTACGGCCCGACCGTACATTTAATGCCTATCCTTGATTTCATGGCCAGACTAGGCGAAACGTGTTTCGCTAGACCTTGAATTTTATGTTTTTCGAAAAGTTTTTATCCCTGCTTCGGGATTATATACATATATGTAGCTCTGCTGCGTTTATTCCGGCGCTTTTACGTTCGAGACTGGGGTATGCAAAAGTACAGGAACTCGTGTGGCAGTGAAAAGCTCACTTTCTGGAGATTGTTGATAAGTGAATTGTCGGGTGAGAAACGGCATTATTTACGGATCAAAAGAATGTGAGGAATAGTTTATATCCATCTCCTCGATTAGATCTATTCGTTTTAAAACATGATGTGACATGAAATGGGAATCTGGAGACAATGTCAATGAAAGCCATAAGTCAGTCTTTATTCTGTACAATTTTAACTTTTGTTGATCGCACTTACCTCATGCTTCTTGTGCAGGGGATGTAGTTGTTATCTTTCAACACCTTATCCAGTAATAAGTTTATATTCTCATCCAGTGTTATATTATGAATGTGAAAATATTATATCATCATCATCAGCCATTTTCAATCCGACGTCGGATGTAGGCCTCCTCAAGCGCTTTCCAATTCTCTCTATTCTGAACCTCTCGTTGCCATGTTACTCATAAATACTGAATGATGTCTCTGTTCCATCCTTGGTCTTCTTCTTGGTCTCTTCACATCTCTTGGTATCCATTTCAGAACTGCTGATATCTGTCGGTTGTCGTTTCTTCTTGCAACATGGCCTGTCCACTTCCATTTCAGTGGTCTTACTTTATCTATGATGTCTGTCACTCTTGTTATCTTCCTAACCCAGGTGTTGCGTTTCCTATCTCTTCTTGTGATTCCAAGCATACATCGTTCCATACTTCTATGTGTAGTCTGAAGTCGCTGGGTTATTGCTGCATTTAACACCCAAGTCTCACTTGACATATGTCAAAACTGGCAGAATCATTGGTTGAAGATCTTTCTCTTCAAGACCATTGACATTTTCGACTTCAGAATATGGTTGTTTCTTCCGAAAGCACTGAATCGAAGAATGGAACTAGGGTGGAGTACTAGGAAAATATTATATATGTATTTATATATACTAAGGGTAAGCGATAATATAGGTGGTACGAACCTTAGGGTATGGCAGCATTGGCCATACGGTTTCCATTGGGTATTCATCTGGGAAAACCATCCCCAGTGGAAGATAAAAATGGCGTACTCACTGTCTCACGCCATATATGTAAATAGAGCCAAAGGGGTTATGAATGCAAATGGAAGAAATAATTCAAGAAGACGAGTGTACTCATTATAAAGCAAATAAATTTACTTTTACTGCTGGAGATCCCCATCGTCACTTTTATGGAAGTACAGGATTCTGAAATGTAATGAAGACTTAAATGCCATTCCTGCTTTTCGCGTTTTCATAGAGGTTAGTGAAATATTAAGAGGCGAATTTTTACGACCCATTTCCAATTTTCTTAAGGGATCTTTCTTTAGCAACACTCCTCCATTGCTGAATAAACTCTACTTGGACAGAAGGTAAATTTATTTCTTGAACTTCATCCGGCAAGATGGTAATTTAAGGGAGAAGCTCAAATATTTCGATGTCTTGCAGATCCTTGTTTTACGATTGGCAAACGGTAATATAAATTTAATTGGTTCAATTTCCATAATTTTATTATTATTGTCTATAGAAGCATTGCATCAGATTTGTGTGATTCTAATGCAGTGCTTACCAATCTTGCCTTTTTCTGCACACCTACTGCATTTACTCAAATTTTGCAGCACACTGAACCACAAGTTTGTTGGGTTCAGCCTTAAATCCTGACCTTATTGCAAAATAGAGCTGTTATATAATTCGTAATGCGAAAAAGGTATTATCGACGGATATTACGCGGTACACCCAGAGTTTTGACACGGGACATCGGTAGCGGCACTGGTCTAATGGGAAGATCATATCTTTCAAAAAGACCACAATAGTATGCAATTTTCCCGGAGATTCTATGATAGCTACGTTCATAGCAAGGGTACTTGCTGCGGGGATCCGTATTTCGGTTGGAAGAAAGAACCCTTTCTGGCATTTTTCATATCCACACGGCCATTTCTCCACGCCTTATCTGGGTTCCTCCCCCTTTCCCACTACTCTAACCTCCACCCTAAAGGCTCCATTTTATATCCACACTCCAGCGTCCCGAGATTGGGGGGTCCAAAAGTTTTGAAAGCCGCGCTTAGAGATCGAAGGGTGTCGTCGTTATTGTGACTTTTTTGGCGTTGGCAATGGGGATGACCTCGCATACAAGAGGCCCTTTCGGTGAGGGGTTGCTTTCAGACACGTGGAAGAGCTACGGTGGGGGAGTTTTTTCCGCAGGGGATGAAGGAGGTAGAGTTATTTTATTATACTTTTTTTAGAGTCAGGTGCCTCTTATAGAGCGTGGGATAGGAATTTCCTGATGCAGTACTCTTTCTGATGTTCAATGGACCCGGAAACCACTCCATTTCACCACGGGATGCGTCGCCTGAAAGGCTCGGGATGGCAAACGAGTCCTCGTTGCTGCAGCTGTATCTAATGTACTGAAAGAGAAGCGCGTAGGAACGTAGCATTTATGCCGAAATGACGAGCGGAAGGCGACGACGCGGTCGTTAGAAAAAATCTGTGATTCGATCAGCCACTTTGGATGAATCCGAGCGAAACGCACCGAGAAATAATTTCCGCTACACAAATCAAATCAGCATGCATCGGAAGAAGGATCGAGTGGAATATTAAGAATATTTGAGAAATCATTTCGAAGACATTCAATTTTATCATTATAAATATATTGTATTTATATTGAGAATAATGGATCTTAAAAAATTATCCATTCGCGATTTCTCACAGACGTTGTTGTTGTATGGAAGAAAGATATTACTCGATTCATCTTATTTTGAATTTTAAACACGGTGAATTTAGAGAAATTAATTCCGGTAGGGAATAACGGATCATAAGAATTGATCCTCAGGATTGAACGGGGAAAGTTGTACGACTGTTTTAACATTGAAGTAACCGTAGTGTGAATATAATAGTATTCTAAGCAAATTCACAACTACATAATTTATCGCTAAACACAGGGACTTATAGGGGTTGAAAGTAGGAAGCGAGAAATCACGTAGATAATCCTGACATGTAGTAACGAATCTGTCAAAATAGATATGATTGGAAGAAAAGAAATTAAAAAGGCTATATATACAGCTGTTCTCACATACAGACTGTATAATATAATATAGATGGAATAAACGATTATCCAAAGTTAAAACAGATTATAGATATCAAATTCCAAACCAAATGAGTAATTAAAAAGTGGAGAATAGCTGGTATTATCCAATTAGTGATAAAAACAAATGGAAAGATATCTCCAGTAGAGCAGTAATTCTACCTCCTAGCCTTGAAAGATACTCTGCTAAAGATAAAATATTTTACATTAAATGCACTAAAGATAATTAGTTATCGTTAAGTTTATAGTTCATATATGGTTAGAATCAAGTTAGTATCAAGGAAACGAAAATTGCAGTTTATTATTCCCTTTTTAGTCAAAAATCCAATTCACTTCGGCAGAATAAAGAAGCAGCCGAATTATACCAAGGAAAGGAAGAGGAAAACAAAACGAGAAGAGGGGAATCAACATCAAGAGATGCATCGCAGTGAAAAAATTGATGATTTTTCATACTGACAAATGGAATTGGGAGGGCAGAGAGATTTTGAAGAGGGCGTAATGGATGGGATAGAGCGCGGAATATCTGCTGACCGATGACGGAGACTGGCCAATGATACAGTGGCGCCATTTTTACGCTTCTAGCTTTTATATTTCTTTCTGGCCCACGCGGCATCGTTCCGCCTCCAAATCCCCCGGGACTTCTTTTTTATGAATATAATAATGATCTCTTGCACATCGTTCAGATTGGCTCCCCAAAAGCCTTTCCGCTTCGATGCGTCCCTTTTCTCGTTCCAAACCCTGATTTACGGATCCACTCCCCGCGAAAATAACTCACTTTTACGGGGTACAATTTATTGAGAGTGACATATACGTCATAATGGGATTTTCCATACCACTGCTCTTCTCCCTCGCTGTCTTTGCTATGAAGTTCTCAACATTTAGATGTTTCTTGCCAACTTTATTTGCATTACGTCACCATTTTAAAGTCATCGTGCTCCATCCCTACGGCGTTCAATTTTAAAACTACTGAAATACGAAAATAAAAAAAAATGCTCCAGCTTGTGAATACTGTATTGAGAATTAATATCCAGTCATTACCTTAATTGACATCTCGTTCAATTTTAGTTAATTTGCAGTAACAAGTCATTCCGTGGCACGATCCCGCATATATTCCGTTAACCATACCTCAATTGGTAATTGATGAATCTGTACCGATTATATTCAAACTTGGCGTCAAAATTCGGAAATCTAACACTCTTTAGTCTGCCACGATAACTGATACCTCCAAACTGCTAAGATAATATTGTTTATAATTCGTATTTACATCGATAAATATCTCTTTAACTGCTAGGGGGAGTAAGTTTTATTTAAAACAATACCTCTATTGTCATGATTTTATTCTAGCTATCTTTGGTCTATTATATCACTCACTTAGGAATAAAATATTTCTTACCACTTAAGTTCATCAGCTTCATTGTTAATTTCCTTTTCTATCAAATTTATTTCTCTTATACTTTACAAAGGATGGAAAACGTCCCTTTGCAGACATTTAGCGAGGAGGTTAAGAGACGTTGGACCAAACATTCGACTTCTACGTGTGAATTCTCCCGTTTATCGATGTTGTGTATTTAAAAAAGAATTTACTTCGTTATTACAGCAGTAATATTATATTAGTATAATCATTGAGATCACTTATGTCATAAAATACGCTTACATTTTCCATCTGATCATTCTTGAATTTGGATGCAGCTAAAGCGATAATTTAATACAAAGGAGATGAAAAATAGTTCCAAAGCGGGCAGTCTGTGTACAACTCGACCTTCGAATTGAGAAGCTCATAACGTAAATCATCCTCCTTTAAGCATAATTTATACCTTAATCTGATTCGGATTTGGGTGGCCACCGAACGCTAACTTTGCCTCCATAGCCTACATCATCCACTTATGCTCGAAATCGATTTCCATTTTATTGTAATCAACCGCACATTTGTAATATATATCGTAATTTAACGGGTATAAGGCATTCGCCGGAGCCCTCACGAAAGTTTTATATTCCCATCGAACGATTTATTTTTCGGATCATTAAACGCTCGTGGATTCATCGAACTCTTGTGATTAGGTCGTTTAAACTCGGGGGAAAAAGGGACTCCATGCAGAGGGGAGGCGGTTCGAGGAGAGAGAGAGAGAGGTCAACATATTTCATCTAGTTGAGCAGGGACGTGACGGGGGGAGGGGCATCGGTTGGGAAGAGCCGAAAGGTATTCCCCCTGCAGGAACTCTGCCTATGAAAAATTCAGCGCGCGACACTCGTGTTACAGCCTCTCTTCCGCTCCCATTCGCCGCTTCTCTGCAGCGACATGGGGAGAGAGGCCTTGTTCTTCTCGGAAAATGGCTACGGGATTCTCGAGGGGGAGGAGATGGGGCGGATTGAAATAGTGAGATGGGACGAACCAAGGGTTCGCAGCTGGGAGTCACTAAGAGCGGCAGAGGTAAAATTATGAGATTGCCAGTCTAAAAATAAAAGTCCTCCCTTTTTTCTCTCTACCTTTCCATTTTTATGCGCGCCTCGCTAAGAGGGCGACTTCCACGAGCATCGCTAGGGAAAAGGGGTGCAACTGTCGCCCTTTCGTCTTCTCATCGGAGCATTCACGCTTCAAACCAGTTCGGGGATGTTCACCCTTCCTTTTTGCATCGAAATAAGATGGAGTTGGGGCGTGGACTCGATGAATCTGACGAATAAATTTCGGTTTTTATCTCCTCCAGACTAAAAAATCCTGGCTTACACGCGCTACTTTTAGCGGGGTGGTGGACGGCGTCTAGTTATAGCGTCGCGGAGTTGAGAGGTACACGCAGCGCGGGAGAAGGGTAATTAAATGCGGGAATGATTTTCTTCCAGATGTGGAGAAATTCCAGTGGGGAGTGCTAAGAAATGTGACACGGTTGTCCGAGCGAAGGTGGAACACGGGAAGTTATTTTATCTTTTACGTATGCTAATCGGATTTCTTCAGCGCTTTGCTCTTCTGTAAATATTTATTTCATTGAATGGTAATTTTTTATAAATATGCTTTACATGAGGTAACAACTGATATTAACTTTCTAATCTAGAATTAGTTTGTCTGCGATGAGAAAAAATTTGTTTATATCGTTGAAACATTTTAAAAATTACCGTATATTTGATATTTCTTCCGGCGAAGTTTGGTAGAAATTCGTATTTAAAAACTTCTTAAAAATCATGCCTTATACCGTAACTTACTATACTATAATCTGTGGACATACATATTGAATGCTAGGAGATATCAAAGAATTGTGTAGAAGCCGGATTTGTGAACTATTTAGACGTGATTTAATCACGATGTTCAGAGTTCATCTCGAGGAGACTAGTGTCCTTTGCATTTCATTGGAACGTGGTCTGATTTCTTGAAGGCATCTCCATTGGCGTTAGAATATATCTCAAATATTGAAGTTAACATTGAATAAGTTGTTCAATAAAAACTAAACATAATGCCATACGCTAAATGAAAATAAATTAACAAAGAAATATTAAAATCCTCTTGAAGTAAATTTCCAGCCATTTTAGAAAGATTTCATTCAAGATACGTTAAGTGAAAGAGAGAGTCCCTCAGCGAGCATTACGATAAAACTGCTTTCACAGCTATCTGGCGAATTAAATTCTCTTCGAACAATTTTAAAAGTAAGCAATTAAAGCAATTGTTTTTCAAATTTCAGTAGAAATGAAAATCCATTCCTATGCAAGTTTTATTCTAACAAGTAGATCTCCATATTTGCAGGAAATAAATGCTTCAAAATTTAAAAAAATACTCGTTTTGCATCAATTGTGATGATTTACTTTGCTTGGTAATATCGTATTCTACCCGTATATACCCATATATATTGTATAATACCACCAAGATATTTTACTAGAGCAAGTAGTAGCAAGTAACTTACGAAGACGCAACCAAGATGCTTTGGAGAGGAAGTCAGAAGTTTCATTTCAGAATCAACATAACTTTGCAACGGCTCATTCCTATCGCAAATAACACGCTATATTTACTATCCCCTCGTGTTTATCCCCAGCTCTTCCTCTCTTCGGAAAAGTGATTATTTACATTCGTTTCGGGAAGGAAATAAATAAGAGGAACGGATATTGAGGGGACGGAGCCCACTTGGTCTTTCAAGGGTAAAAACACTACGTCTTCCCTCTCCTGCTTCCTCCCCCCCCCCTTTGGCTCGCAACCCTCCTGCAGAGGGTTAACTGAGAAAGAGATATGCGGCTGTGTCCCCGCTCGGAGATGGAAAGGGCGAGCGCGTATATATATTTCCGTCGGGCATCCGAAGGGATTGACGTCGGAAGGGAAGCTCAAGGAAGAGACGTGCTCGGGCCATATTTATGCTCCTCATTCCCTTTGCCCTTCCCTCCGCCGTTGAATTCCGAGAGTAAATCCGCTCCGTTTATCTTTCTCTAGTCTAGTCCTTATTTCGTTCTTAGATAAAAAATCTTAGAGACGAGAAGATCCATTTTATCTACGGTCGCTGGACTCGCCATCGTTTCTTTATGATGCAGGTAGCGTGCGCCAGAGGTATTTCTGTGAACTAGGATTTCCTTTCACTCGCTACGTGCTTTTTGAACCTATAACCTCGCTTACTCTCCGTGAATTAAGAGATGCTTAGCATAAGGGCGAAAGGAATTTTTACGCTCCCATGGAATGATGGAGTTTCGCCGGAAGTGATTCTTCGCTCCTAGTCAGGCTTTCCATGTTTCAAATGCGTCTCGTGCGGATGGAGCTCTAAAGATCTCATATGTGATAGGTTCACGTTTGGTGCTCGCGTGCCCGTTTATATCACGCTGTATTTCTCTCGAAGTACAGGAAGAAACGAATCCAAATGCGATACTATGTTGAAATTAGATACTTATGTATGATGAAAATATGTATTAAGGACATAAAAAATCGATTTCCATGTAATGTAAACGCCGTAATAATAATATCCTCCCTGAGAATCACACATTAAGTTTTATGTAATGTATGAATAAGAGTTAGAGTAGCCAGAAGCTGATTGCCAAGCATTTTTGATGAAAACTCAAGAATGCACTGTAGTGGATTACCTTAGCCGATTTTCCATTATGGCTCTCGCAGTTCGATACTTTTGTCCCTTGCATCCTCTAAAATCAATGACAATTTAACTATGTTGTGCGTTTATTTTTCCCAATACGATTTCTTTATGGCTGAATATTGCTTATTTCTTTTGTATAAATGCTTTATAAACTTCAAAATATAGGGCGACGTTTAATTAAATTAAAGGTAAAAGAAATTAGGCAAAGGAAACTTCTAATAGTATATTTTCTAAAACAAAATCGCTTTTTTAAACAGAAACCATTTCCTTCATCTCATGCTTCTTACATTCCTTAAAATATCTTTCCTTTTTAATCGTTTTATCATTACATTCTCATTCCTATCCCTCTCCCGTCATAATGCTCCTATGCCATTTAAGGCTTGTTAAGGATATAATTTTTTAAAACATTTTTTATGGGAAAATTACCACTCAAAATACGTGTTTTTTTGAGCACGTCAACATTTTTAGTGTACTCGAGCATTTTCGGCCCTATTCCATCTCCTTCGTTCCTCTGCTTTCCATCCCCTTTCTCTTACACTGCATTTGGCTATTTAAATTCGGAGGGTCGTGGTTATTGCCCGCCGTGGGCTGCTGCAGTGGCCAATACACCTGCTCCCTTTCTCACGGCCTTCTATTCCTCCTTTCTTTCTTTCACCGTCTCGTGACGTTCCTGGGGTCGTAACTCTTGCACAAACCACGCCTTCTACTTCTGAGAATTCGATTCTCCAGAATATATTGTGATGTCGCCTAAGGCGATTCATGAATTTATTATGCATTTTCCGTATTACGCGTTTGTTGCAGGTTCGTTTCAACTTAGAATTTATGTGGCAAAAAGAAATAAGACTCTATTCCGACCTTGGCGATAAATGCGTAAACAGAGAAAATCTTATATGGAACTAGAGCTAGAAACGTATCACTTACTAGTGTTTGTTAGAGAAAATTATTCTACAACAGTGTATTTCTCGTCTCGATGCTTTTTCGTTGAAGTTATCAGTATTAAATGTAACACTGTTCTGAATGCCCTTTGCCAGAGACTTTGTGAAAACGCTCAAAATACTAATAGTCACCATGTTCCAAGAATCTTATAGGAGGGATTAAGGAAATTTCGTAAATAAATAAGTAATTAATAAATAATATATAAGGAATAAATTAAAAGTAAAAGGATAGGTTCTTAAATGGAGTATATTTCCAACGCATACCGGAATTAATTTACAAGTGCCTGTAGATATGCAACCCACTTAACTGCGTTTCATGAACGTGGTATTTCATCTAAGTAGAGTTATACTGTCGAAGTTTTAGCTTCGAATTGGCAAATATTTTATATTTTGTAACTTAGATAACTTTTGAATGTATTAATATATTTATACTTATAACAAAGAGCTAAAATGAATATACTTATATCTAATTACTCTATTTTATAACAAAATTTGCGAATTTTATGTTTCAAAGCTGGATGTTTTAGACGAATGCTTCAATTAAAAATATATTATAAAGTCGTATAAAGATGTTATATTAATCTAAAATAGTTTAAGATAAAATTGGCACGTATTTCTTGATAATAAAACGACAAAATAATGACGAAAATAACATTAAAGATGAATAGGAGCTACTTCCCTTTATTCGCAGCGCGGTTTTCGTAAGAAAACTTAATTCATGTTTGGCCAATTTACCGCAAGGAATCTTATCACGTAACACACTATATCGACGTCATGTAATCTTCGTATCGACATTATTTTCCTCCAAAACAGCCTAATTACTTTTGTTAGATCATCTTTTAAATGCTCAACTGTTCGCATAAGCAATAAAAGCGGGAAAATTAGGTAAAATTACGATCCTGCCTTAATTGGAGTAGCTGGTTCCTGGAAAGTCTTCCACTCGAAACAGAAACTTCATTACGGAAACCTCAAGCAGTGGCGTAAATCGCTTTCCCTGAAGGTCAATTAAGCCCTCTGCTCCCAATATGGTGTCCACGGCGGCAGCTGCGCTCCCTTGTATCGAAACCATCAATTCCCGCCTTCGCCCTCTCTCTCCCATCTCCCAAATTCCTCACCTCACGGACACTGCAAACGAAAAATTGCACCCCAAGCTTCCCATGGTGCACCGCGCGTAATTGGCTCTTTGAGAGGAACACGTGAACTCATAAATCAGCGCCTCTTAATTTTCTCTCCTCTTCACGACCGTCTTTTCCCTTGTCTCCCTGCGATGCAAAGCAACATTGCGCCGGAGAAACGGTCCGGCACTTAAAAAGACAATGTGCGCTCGTTCCATGCTTTACGTGTTCGTTTGATTTTAACTGCGGTATTCATTTCGTCTTGTATGCGGTAATGGGAATAGCAGTGGACTCACTTAAAAGCGGCGTAAACGTGATGAATTTCTCCGTACCCTTTTAGTTCAGTCTTTGACTGTTACTTTAACAATTGGGCTGGGTTGCAATAAATATAAAAGAAGAGTAATTCTATGTATGTGAAAATTTCTGGTCACGTTGAATGCGACGAAGTAAATAAACTGCTGGTTGAAAATATACGAGTAACTGCGGATGGGTTTTGCGGTGTTTGAAATTGATCGCCAAGAGATGCTTAAGTCCGATGCACCTTGGTGAAATTTGTTGAAAACGGAGATATATTTCAGAACAAAAAATGCAAAACGTGTACTACTTCTCAATTCTGGAGTGGAAACACTTTGTCCAAATTGCGGAATAGTACAGGTTTTGAATTTTCTTTGTTTTAACATAGATAAGTTCGCCCAGATGTTACCGGAAAGCTCTATATTTGTCCGAAAAATAGGTTTGAAACTTGTACAGATACTCTGGTGAATGGTGACAGTTAGTAATCATGATACCGACGTACTTTCACAAAATTAATATACAAATTACTTTCAAAATAATCTTAAAACCGGTGCATCAAATCGTTTGTTTAGCTAAGATTATTTCAGTATACTTATATAATAATAATACCTATGTACGTTTCAGTATGTTCATGGATTTTTGTTTATGTTCGAGAATGCAAGCCTTTAAACAATAAAATTTGGGGGTGTAGCTGTAGTTTAGGCTCAAGATCGACGATTGATACAATTCAATCCAAGGTCAACAGCGGGTCAAGGCGGCCATAATAAAAAATGAAGTGTAGCATTTTCTGTTGCCTGTAGAAGTCATCTCCGAGCATGGGCCCCTGGGGAGCATATCTCTCTGGCCCTTTGGCCCCCGCCCTTATTTGCCCCCAAAACCCCGTCCCCGCCCACTCAGGAGTGCGATAGAGTTGTGCGTTTTACTCATCTTGTCAGTTGTAACTCTATCCTCATCCCACAATTCATCTCCTTCCCATTCCAGCTAACCCCACCCGCTTCTTCCCACTCCGCGCCCTTCGGTCCACAGGAATTTCCTACGCCTTGCTATATACATATTGAACCCTTGGACGCGTTTATATTGTGGTGTCCCGCACAGATGTGCCTAGTCGCTTAGTTTACAATGAATATCCTGAGAAAACATCGAGAGACGGAATTAAATTTGGCAACGGGTAGTGCCCATTGATAATTTCAACACGGCGCGTTTATTTATAAGGGTAACCTTGGAGCTTACAGAACTCTATGCCATCAACTCATTTCTGCGTCTATTTCTGGTCGTTTCTTGGCTACTAATTTTATTCCCAAAATTTAGCAATCCGTAAACTATGTATAGCGAGAGAGGTGGAACTTCTCGTTGAACAAAAAGTGGTATATACCTATACTCTATAAATAGCAGTCTATACTCATCCGAATATTTATTATCCGTTGCAACTCAATGCAGTTTGTTCTAAATTTACAAATAAATGTGTTATTTCATAGTATTGGAAAGCAAAATATGCCTAATATAGCGTAAAGACAGCATGCCCTTCCTTGTTAAATTCAAGATAAAATTTAATACGTCGCAATTAAGCGATGATCATGTTACCTCCCGCATTAATTGGCCTCTTAACCGTTCGCGTGGTTTAAGATATGAAATAGTACAGTCGTTTAATTTGAATCACTTAATGACACAAAGTTACACAGCGTCCCGACGTAAAGCTGGTAATCAGGAATACATTTCCCCAGCATCCGTGACCACCTTTTTTTACTTCACGATGCGCACGGTTTAAACTTCTAAATGGCTCCCTTATCTTTATAATCTTCACGCGCATGTACAAATTATGAATTTAATTAAGGCTAGGGATCATAAAAGACGGCCAAGGGAAAGGCGGCTTTTATTGGTCGGAGTTGTGAGGAGAGGGCAGCATCGGTGTAAGTTCCATTGGAAACAGGAGAGGGGGTATAGAAAACACGAGTGAGATTCGAGCGAAGGCCAGGGACGGGACGTAATTGCATGGCGGACGTGCCGATGAGATCAGAGGGCAGTTGTGAGACCCTCCGCAATTCTCTGCCTTCATCCCCTCCGTAGCATTCCTATTTGAGGGGATATTGCCTCAGCTGTCGTGGAATTTAATGAAAACCACAAATATTACTGTGAGGTTTATTTGTATTGGCATAGATATCGAAGTGCTTCGAAAGTTATGTTGGCGATTCCATCCCCTTCGAATCACTCATTCTTGTATTTGTTTTCTGGATCTAAAGCCTGTAAAATGAGGTTTAATCTGCGTATAATAATAATTACATTTTCTCGAGATGGAATTCAGATTAACTTTGGCGTTAAAGTTATTAAATTCCGTAGCTTTCATTTTTCGGAAAAAATTTAATTCCATCGAAATTGGAGATTCGTCCGGAGAAACTTAATCTCACGATGAATAAAATTTTTAATCTACATATTTTTTCTACAGATAATTAAATAAATCATACATTGCTTTTATTAAATTCCATTCAACGAAATAAGATCTATTTATCCAAAGTCAATCTTAACGATGCAGAGGTTTTGACAATGGAGGATATGGCTGATGCCAAATAAGAGATGTCTTTGCTAGTTTAGGTCCAATATTACTGCCATTGCGGCTTCAACGGCCTGCGGTTAACCCCTGCGAAATGCAACCCACAATGCACCTCGGAGTGCAACCGAGCATTTTTAAAATCTTAAAATATTCATAAAATGAGTATTTTCTTTGGATTATTGAGGTTTATAAAGTAGAATGATCGAAAAGATCCCTAAGTCATCAAAATGTACGTTTGTATATAGGGTGTGCTTCCACCTAAGACACTGCCTTTCAAATATCTAGTAATGAAATATCTAATGAAAATTTTATTTTATCACATGCTTGCATAATATATCAATTTACACTCTTACGTGTACATTTATATTGACAGTTTAATTTTTTACACTAATGGAGACTTACCTAATTGACCTTGAGAAATGTAGTTATAAAATTTTTGCTGTAGAATTCAGTGAATTATGTATTTTGAGTTAGATGTAGCTTTACCGTTAGAAATATAATTCATTATCAACTCATCATTCATTCATCAAGTTTTCATATAAGAGAGAAAATAGCTATTAAAACGCTCCATTAGATTGTTTAATATTAATAATTACCACAAGGTTAGCCCTGAGTCTGTATCGTTTAAAATAGCTATTGTTCATTTACTGCCTGAGCTGTGGTTATTTAATACTTCCTTCACGGCATAATGACCTCAGCTGTCGAGGAAATGTATAAACACAATACTACTACTTCCTTTACGGTAGTCAATAAATTTGAGATACTTTCTAATCCTAAACACTAGAGAAATGCCAGTAATAGCACATTATTTCATAGTAAGGAATTCGAATTTTCTAAAATCATAACACCAAAAGCACGATATTCATATCTTAAAATTATTATGATAATTTAATTTTCATACATTCTTTTGGTTTCGAGTTTTGATTGTAATGTAACACATTCTATGGTAATATCGTACCTTTAAGCAATGAAAAGTGAGAGTTTTCTATGGCTGACACAACTGGCTTAGGACGCTATTATGCACGGAGAATTAAGAAACTTAAGTAGTAAAATAGGTGAAAGGTGGCATTTTAAGAGATAGTAAACGTTTCTCTGGAAAGCACTAATCGAGGATAGAGATAAGACGCTTCATCGCATCTCCTGCTTAAGAAATCTTTATCTCCAGGCCTCTCTCCGTTTTCTCTCTACGATTCCTTTTATTTTCTCTCTCTCTCTCTCATCTATTCATCTTATCAGTCGATTGCTTCAGTTTCCTATCCTTTTTCATAGTTCTTCGAAATGTAATGTCGCAATATTATTATCACCAAAAGTAACTGCTTAAATCCCATTCTGGAGTTCGCCTGAACCGTCATTTCGCTCAAATCCGAGCCATTCCGCGAACCTGAAACATGATATGCTTCTCATTTTGAACCAAGATCTCACCTAAACCAGTTAGAAAATATCCTTTCAGAGCATTGGCATCGATGGGCAGTCGTAAAAGCTTTTTTCCTTTTTATTTCTTTCTGTTAGTTGTTCGCCTAAAGGAAACGGAAAGCGGATGAACGGAATAATGTAAAATGCGGATTAATAACGGTGAGCATCTCATCGAAGAACTTCTTTCAATCGAGGATTTTTTCTTAACTTTCACTCATTTAATTGTTGTTGAAAAACTCCAAAAACCATCAAAAATGTGATTCTGCCCCACGTGCATCTTTCCATCCAAAAAGACATCCCGGAAATTATACATTCTTGGATGGGCAAATGCGTATAGTCCAGAATCACATAGTTGATGGCTTTTGGAATTTTTCAATAACAATTAACTTAACCGTGCAGAACCTGCTTCTGAAGAAAACGCTCTAGTATTTGTAAAGGTCTTAAAAATAGTGAATAGATAAGGGTACTTAGGAAGAGTGAGAGGTTGGATGAAACCTAAGCATGAGTAGCGTACTTTATTGGACAGAGAAGAAACAAGACAAAGATAATATGCCTGAAGATTTATCATCTATTGCTAGTAATGTTATCTTAACTCTAATATGAGAAAGATTATTTCGAATAATTCCCATAGAGTAATCTTTGGGTAAAATTAAGGAGATAATTTAGATTATTACAGGAAAAAATATAAAAATTAAAAAAAATATGGAATATGATTTCAGTACACTCTCTCAGTCGAGTAATGATTTTCATAATCATTTAAACATGTATTTGAGACGAACAGTACAGGAGTTTTTTCGAGATGTGAATCGTCAAAGAAAACTGGCTATTTTTTATTTTAGAACAGGAATTCTTAGAAGTCAGAATATTCTCAGCGGAAATAACTGTTTCCTTTTCGGTGACAACTCATTTTATGGAAGCACCGAGTTAGATGGGGAGCTGAATACCAATTAAGAGTTTTCGAATCTGTGAAACAATCACCCGCGGCCGTTATTTCCGCCCCTTAGGAGTCGATCGTTATCTTCGATCCCTCCTCGTCCATCCCTCACTCACGACAACAATGGAGACATCACCTCCATAAACCCATATCCTCTTCTTCATTCTCTCTTTCCCGTTCGACCCTATCTCATCACCTGTCTCTTCGCCAACTCTGGCCGACAAAATCGACTCGACCTGACCGAAGATGGAATTTTGACCTCGGATGCCCTTTTTGGGGCGAACGGGAGAAGGTCGCTGGGGTAGCTATCGAGCGCTGTTGCCTATTGCTTTAGAAGGTTGGGCAGATGAGAACGGGAGGCTAACGGCTGCTCCATCTAATGAGACTCCCTTGCCTCCCACTTTCACGCTCCCATTCCCACACGGTAACTTCATGCTTTTTTTCTTTTATCGTTCTCTTTTGTCTTTATTATAAACATCTCAAAAACGTAATTCAAAAATTGAGGTGCTTGAGAGCCCTTAAACTTAGAGAGAAAATATTTATGAACGGGTATTTTGGGGACGGATATTAATGATGAGTTCTGCGAGGAAATATATAGGTTTTTCCATTCATCCTGCGGTTTTGCGGCTAACCCCTGCAGAATGCAACCCACATTGCACAACATGTCGAAAAATGACGTAATGAATAACCTACTTCCGATATCCGGTCAATCTTAACGATGCAGAGGTTTTGACAATGGAGGATATGGCTGATGCCAAATAAGAGATGTCTTTGCTAGTTTAGGTCCAATATTACTGCCATTGCGGCTTCAACGGCCTGCGGTTAACCCCTGCGAAATGCAACCCACAATGCACCTCGGAGTGCAACCGAAGAAATGAGCTACTTGAACCCGTGACAGCGTAGCCTGTGATAGATTTTTTAGTATAAGACACTCTATGACTAGATCCAATTCCGGATTCAGTTTTTATTACGGAACAAAGGGAAAGCTAAATACATCTCTACTAATTATTTCTTTTTCACGGGAACTTTTTTAATAGTGGCATATACGTTATCTGCCCATTTTTGATTTTAAGTGATAAGAGTTAGTCTTTCTTCATGCATGTAAATTATCACTTTATTGATTAATAAAGCAATTATTATTTATTATTGAGGGTTAACTGAGGGTTATGAGGGTCTAGTAGGAACATTTTAATCGATGAAATCATCAGAACATGTATGAAAGTTTTTCGAGAATCGAATATACCAGCTTAGAGTAGCCACCTTCTTTTTTCGATATCCTTTTGCGAAAAGCGCCGATTATTTTGTTGCAGCGTAGGAAAGTGTAACATAAAGCGACTATTTATCGGACTCTTAATGGCTTTCTCGTCTGTTTAGATTGGATGGATGTATTAGATTTAAATCATTCCTACGTAAATAGGTCTCTTGTGGCTGACGTAATATCCGAATCCTATTTCCTCCGATACTTAGTGCATTAGCCGTTTATGGTTTTGTGGTCCGCAGGCAGGTCATTAACCCCGTTATACGCGGGGGATTCATTTACTTCCTCTTTCCGTCCTATTTTTGATATTTATTATATCCCTAAGCTGACATTTCGTTTGTCCTCATTTCTTCCTGATCGGAAATTTCTCTTTTTTCTTCAATGGCGTAAGGTTTTCTTTTGGTTTCAAATTCGTTTCTTCTTATACTTTAGATGTGCCCAACAGCAAGTTATCATTCGAAGTTAGTTAATAGAAGAAGAAATTGTTCTCATTTTTACGAATTCTTGTCTTAGTATTTTTTGCTGAAGTATCTTATACCATCGTTCCTTTATTTTCCATGAAGTAATGGTCTGTATGGATCGTTCATTTATCTTCTCTTCTTATTCAAATTTTAACTATTTCCTTACTATCAATAGCCATCAATAATGTTTTATGATATGAGAAGATGCGCTAGTACAGAACTGAATCTCGGGCTTTTTTCTCTGTTGTATATCACTGTACAGTATTCATGTTTACTATAGAGATAGCAATTCTTTTACTATTACTTAACATTTATCTGTCGGATTGAAGTATTTACTCTTTCAAAATCACTTAGATGCATGGTAAATGTTAAATCATGGATGTATTCAGCGTAAATATCAGATTCGCTAAGTTTTACAATAGCTACTTGATTCTATATCTACTTTATCATACGAGATATGATATGATGGGTTTTAATTGTATTGTAGATGATATTCCTTTCACATGTTATGTACGTCAGTGTGATTTATATGCATAACTTCACAAAGACATTTTCCTCACTCTTAGATCTTTTAAAGTATGAGCTCGCCAGTCGCAATCAATCCTTCCCAATGCGAATATCGAATTATTTTTTCAATCGCGGAACCTGTTTTTACTGCGACTCGTAATACGGTCTGCGCTTCGTGTTTTCGTCGCACGTCCGATGGAAACTCCGTTAATGACTTTTCTCCTCCTTTATGAGAAGCAACGTTTTAATCCTCCTCTTCCGAACGTCAGAAAGCAATCCTGCTGGGTCCACTTTCTGGTAATCCATTGCCAGTGGAAGTGGGCTTTTCTCTCTCTTTCCCTCCGGACCAAATGCTCTGGCGTCTTCCGAAGGATTAAACCCGAAATGGAGACCACAGCAGGAAGAAGACGAGGAAGCAGTTAAGAAGTTTTTTCATCATGCTTACTTCCATCTATTTCCTTCTTGTCTCAATCCAACCCTCCCCCCTTTCTCTTCTGCTCTTTTTCCAAAGCCTTGTGTTTATTTCGGCGGGGAAAAGTGGAACTTCTATTTGTCTTTTTTTTAAGAATCCCGGAACTTTCCTTTTGGCACATACTCTTTCCCCTTTCAATCCGGGTTATTTCTTTTAATTAATAAATTAAGCTCAAAAGTTTAAATGAAAAAAGTTTCCAATCTACTAGGAGATCCTATTCTTTCTATTATCTCACTGGTTTCTCGCTTAAAAATAATCTTTAAAGGGAAATCGAATCAGCGCCATAAGTTTGAAATGCGCCTGGCTTTTTGAGAAAATGAGGAGAGTTTCATTTGTTGTTTAGTTTCAGCAATGGTCGCCAAGATATCACGTCGATTTTTCTTTTACGGAAGCTTTTTGATAAGGAAAATCAATTATAGGTGGAGTTAGTATTCAATGAGTTCCCGGATAGCCAAGTGGGGCAAATCCCATGTTTGATTCCTGGTGGGAGCACATATGTGTAAAATGCTCCCAGCTGTCGAAACACTTTAAACAATATTATATACTGAAAGTATTCAATAATCAGTTCGATATATTAGAATGAACAAAATATGTTCAATTTTCTCCTTTCAAATATTTGGTGAAATTCAAATTACATATTTTGAACGAGTGTTATTATCTTGCTTTCTTTAAACTTCTTCCTCTCCGTCATTTTGATTTAGATGATGGGAATTACTCAACACGTTTCGTGTTCCTAGATGTGTAATCGTTACCTTGTCAATAGGGAAGTGTTCTTAGCTGAATGCTAATGCTGATTTAATATAAAATAACTCTGAAATTAATTGTAATAACAAAGTTATATGAGCTACAAAGATTATACGATATTGCTCTATCTAGTTTCACAGCACAGCTTACAAGGTTGTATATGAAAAAAATTTATTCATGGCCACGGGTACCATTTAATGTCGTTTCCTTGAAACTTAAAGTATTCTTCGAATACACCGCAAGTGATCAGTTATTATGTTATTCCGAAGGAATTAGTAACTCAACAATCGACCGAGGTGGAGCCTATAACCGTATATTATCCCGACAAGAAGACAATATTTTGCCCTCGATGGAGATATTTCAGAGGATGGGCTCCCCTTGTCTCCTCTCAGCATCCATTCTTCTCCACGAAAAATATAAAAACAAAATTACGGCGGGACGTTGTATGGAATACTCCCTGCTGACTCCCCGCCGAAGTTGAGGGCTCCAGACAGACAGTGGGAGATTTCTCTTCTGGGAGGAGACTTGTACCTTTGAGTATTAGAGATAAGGGGGATTGGGACGAATGCACGGCAAGCAGAGTGCATCGCACGAGTAATGGTCCTTCCTTGTGTCGCTTGCACCGAGGGCAAGAGAAGTCTCTCAAAGGGAGTAGGTAGAGAATAATGGGCGAAGCTATGACTCGAAAGAATTTATCTCTATTCCGGGGAAGCATAGAAAGGATAACTCTTTCCAAGGCGACCTATTTCTTCGTTCGGAGCCTCTCCCACGTAACCTTTGCAACCACGCCTCTACCGCTTTGAAAAGATAGAGCGTCGTTGGAAACTAAGTCGATGAGAAATGGGACTCCGTGAAATTATAAGATATTCCTCTAGTGGAGTTTACGTCCCTTCATCTCACTGATACATTTGTAAAGGGAAGTAATTCATTCGCGTGAGTCATTTCACCCGGTTTGTGCGGAGGTGAAACGTTAGGAATTATGAGCAAAATTACAAAGATAGTCATTCGGCATGATATAAATTTAATGTTTTATTGTGAGCTGGAAATCTGGTCGTAACTTAGCTGCGCGAGGTTGCAAGGTTCGTGGCGATGTCGTCGCTTGCAGCATATTATTGGAAAATTCAAGCATAGTGAAAATAAAGAAAGTGAAGGAACGAAACATTCACTCGACACTTATGGAAGAGCGTAACATTGTATCAAATATATTACAAGTTGGTATACTAAATGATTTCATGTTGTTTACCCAGCAAATGAGGAACATTTGCTTTCCATTATTATATACTGAAGCTGCACAAAAATTATGGAGGCGATTCAAAGTAAAAGGGGTTTTCGTAATAATTTAGATGTTTTGCTAATAAGCTGATACGCTCGTCGAGTTCACCAGCGAAGTATACATAAAAATTATTAATCTTATTGAATAATAAAGAAGATTTTCATCCATACACATGGATTCGAAAAACTTTTGATTTGAATTAACTTGATACGAGTTAATTTATGAATTTATTATTAACAAAGAAAGATTCATTCTATAGCTATTTCAGAAAATACGCAGCACAATTTGTTTTGAGTAAACTTGGGTACAATGAGTTAATTGGGGGACAACGATATTACTTCGACCATCATAACAATACAAGGACTTAATTTAGCAATAATTGAGGCAAGCCCGAAGAAAATATTCTTCTCAAGTTTTTCTTTTATGAGCGTATGAAATTTGTCGAATATTTATTGTATTATACTCTAATACAATTATTTGTGTGCCCTAATTTCCGTGAGTGTGTCCTAATTTTCAATGCTTTAACCGTCCTTTAATATTTCTATCCACACTTATTTTATAGGTGGAAAGTTAATTGATTGAATTGCAGATTATTTTAAGCTTAATTTCGATGATAGCCACCATTTCAAACTATTTAAAAGAGTAGATAATAATGACACAACATACATAAAGCTTGGAAATAAAAAGCTGAATGTTTAAGTAAATTCGCCATCTGCAGTATATGTAGCTAAGTATCCTATAAAAGATCTAATAAGGCCTCTAAAAAACAGGCGACTTCAGTTCTGAGTAAGCGGTGGTCGCCATTTCATTTCTCAGAGGATATGCCTGCCATCTCGCAGTCTGTTGCCATGCGCTCCTCGGTTGGTTACTGAGCAAGCGATAATCAAGGACTACAGCCTCAGATATAGTTAAAGGATCGCAGTTTATTAGAAAAAAAAACCAATTTTATATTATGCACATCTGAACCATTGGAATTCCCATCGGTTCTATTGATTTATTGTATTTGTCTTCTTAACGCCGGAAAATAACCGAGGAAAATAGATGACAGTATTCCTTGTTTTGTTTTATTTCCAGTTTATCTATTTATAAAGTCATGATTAGCATATTAGGTCACATGGACTACATATTATGTTGATTATCATTTTAGCTGAGTTATTTCATAATTTTCATATGGAATAATATGATCGCGAAAATTAGGTGAGTTCATTTCTGATTGCTTACTTATCACAGTGTTATCTCAGAGAGAAGTTATTTGAAAGCATTCAACTTAAAGATAAGACATTAATAATCTGTTTTGTTTTGTGTATATGAACGCAGCTCTTGGTGAAGTGATTCGTTGTTAAAACATCCTATAACTTAAACTGACTTAATGATCAAATGTTTTGAATGTTTTAATACCCTGTTTTTAGGTAACTTTGGTGCTTTAACTAGGAATAAAATGATAGAAAGATTTATTATAACACTGTCATGTTATAGGATACTTTGCATCCCTTGAGATTTGCTTTGCAATGTCGTAGATTCATATTAAACTTCGCAGATAATAGATTTTTTTAGTGATTCTGTCTAAATGAGCATTCCTTTTTATGCCCATATTAAAATTATATTCCATTGTACTACTTAATACCTTTGATGTAGTTTTCAACTCTAGGCTGGGACTCCTCGATTAGCGCGGTCTAACTCATTCGGCGATCCCACTGGGCAGCTGCGCGGGAAAATTTATGCGTTAATTGGGAGTTAGAAAACAATACGATAACGAAAAGTAAAGCAATTATAAATATTTATTAGAGCTATGGAGCATATTGATTAATTATTTTTTTATATTTCCGTTTCGCTGTAAATGATTCAGTGACCACTCACATTGCAATGATCTTTTACGTATTTAGGTGCGCGAGGATGCATGAATTTAGCCTAATTTAAAACCTCACTTTTAAAATCAAATTATTTGTGTGTTAGCGTTGTATTACTGTGCCATTTATTATATTGTGTTAAGATATAATAGCCCAGTTTAACATTATCATCCTTTAAACAAAACCTTATCGCACATGGTATATTTACAATAAGTTTAGTTATCCTTTACGTGAGAAATACATATTAGCATATTCACTTACAAATTGCACTATTTTCTTTACTGCGCGACCTATGTATGCAAATATAACAACAGATAATCAGGGTGAACTGAAGACGTTTATCAGACAGAAAAGTTCATAAAGCAGGTACGTTTTCCAGGAGAAAATTTCGTGCGACTTAGAACAAATTTAAATGAGAAGAATAATCTATGAAGTAACAACCTGAAAATGTAATGCATCACTCAGTGTAATATCACAGAAAACTAGGCAACAATTATTTTTTACGATGAAGGTTAAAACTTGCAGTTAATATTATTTCTTAAATATTTGCTGACGATTGAATTACTCATCAAGTTATGGGTAATTATTTATTTACTTGTTATTTGTCTTGTTATTTTCTGGACCTCGGTGAAGGGACTACTTAATATTTCTGTAACTACTGCCTGACAAGAACAAAAAGTGTAAAACGAGATTCAATATGAAATACGGTGAGATTATCACTAACTAATAACTGTGTGTGAAAATTGTGTAATCCATCAATTCACAATTTGAATTTTTTAGGAGCAATATGATATAAATGAAGAAATTCGCGTTTTTGCGACAAAGGTTGTGTAAATCATCAATAATTGCTTTCGACAGAAACCCATTATACCACGAAAAGTCATAATATACGATAATATTGGTTCAAATTTAATCATCACCGACCGGATGTTACGAAAAACGCTACACATTTTTTCACTCATAAGATATCCTATTTCTGTTTACGGAATCGCTCCATTGTTAGCTTAATCCAGGATTGTGCTCCATTTGATAAATATTTTGCTCCCCTACCCGTGATTACGTCATTGTAAGCCTAAACACGGACTCTACGCCATTTCCGCGACCCTCTGCAAGGAGGCAACCCGCCACCGCCGGGTTCTGGCGACCGGCCAGCGGATGAGGCATCAGCCGCCTCTTCTTGGCAGTGTGCTCTCCAAAGTCTCTCAGAGGCGAAGGCTGGCTCAGAGTACGCGTGCTTCACGGCCGCACCTTGTTCAGTGTGTTCCGCGAGTCATTTAGTACCTGCAGTGAAGAAGTAACAACTGCGATATGCCAGGTATCGGAGGGTGAGGAGATTTTTTTCGTCTATCGTCGCCTTCAAGTTCGGTGCTGAGTCACGTGGAAGAAATCCAAGTGATGAGAGCAAGAGCTGTTTTTATCAAGGAGGGCTGGAGAACTGGCGGATGGTACGGTACTTATCATAAGAATGACGTGTTTCTACGATAATTGATCTTTAAAGCCGCTGGAAGTGAGAATCCATCTTCCGAGGAAGGCCTTTCAAACTCTTTGGTGAAATTTGCAGAGTATATAGTCATGATATGCGAGATTATACGTCAAATTGCTCTTACATAGACCAAAGTGAAATATTGTTTTAGAAAAGTTTATCTGTGAATCCTAGAGTTATCTAGAAATGAGTTTGTATGGCTCGCCTATACTGTAAGCAAAAGCTGGGAAGCGCCCCCAATCGAATGGATAAGAATCGAAAAGCATGGTGTTGCAGTCAATTATTTCTGATTCATTTTTGGTTCACTTTAATTTACGTAGTGTTCGTAGTTAGGAAATGAGTCAACGTGGCTCACCTTTATCATAAGAGAAAGCTGGAAAGCGCTCCCACTCGAGTGGTAAGGAATCGCATGATAGTGTAAGGCGAGTGTGTAAACAGACCGAGGATGAGATCTCAACAAGGGAGAATACTAAACAGAACGTTTCGTAATCAGTATTTGTTGACATTAGCATTTGAACCGCGAACAGGTCGATCACCCGTGAAGAAAACGTACGGAGAACGCACCGATGTCGTTAAAACACGGGTAAGAGAATGGGGCGACTGAGATAAAATCACTATCGGGTGGCTCAACGAATGCAAATTATTGAGAATGGAATTCGTACTTTACCTTCACCACGCTTCCGCATGGCGATTTCCTTCCCCTCCGGTTCCCGCACACCACACGCGATTCACGTTTCACTTCTTTCGATATCACAAAACATTCTTCGAGAGCTAGAGCAAGTTCTCGGGATCACGCGATTTTCGCGTTCACTTTTCACGCACAGCACTAGATGCACGCATCGGCGGGCGGCGTCGGACGCGTGGAGGGCCTCTGGCTTTCGGCCGCACTCTGCTCTCCGCCGACGTCGCACTTCATTTACCTCCCAAAAGCATTTCATTTGTGTGTTTATACATAAACAAACCAACACTCGCGGTCTAAGGAAACTCCACCCCCTCAAGAACTACCTTTTATTTCCGCTTCACTTTTTTCCGCACTGTTTTTACCTCCCTTCCATGTCCTGCCAAATCCGGACGCTGGTGACAACGACCGACGCTTTTCAAACAAATTGCTCCTAGGCCGTTTAAAAACGAATCCCGACAAAGGATTTTTGTACCATTTCTTCCCAAATTGCTTGTAAGTTTTTTCTCCGGATCCAGCGAGTGTCTTTGACCTTGCGAAAAGGGTCAAGCTGTAAGGGTCCGTGCCGGCGGAGGTCGTTGTCTCTTAGTCAGAGTGCCCGAGTGCATTCAACCCTGCACTTTTTTGCTGCGATTCCTCTCGATTCTGCTCTTTCCGATTTTCTACACTCAACCCTTTTCGAAGGTACCATTTCCCGTGGTAGGTCCTGCGTATTATATTTCTAAATAAGAATATTCTCGATCAGGAATATCTTTTCTTAAAGTTTTGACTTATTTTCACTCATTTCTCAAATTTTTGATTTGTATTCGAGAATTCAATTACTAACCGAAAGCATTAAAAAAAATTAAGCCGAAATTCTTTCAGTCGGGTATCGTTTTGTCTTTAAACCTTGAAAATAAGACTAATTAACTACTGTTCCGTTTTCTTTGGCATTATATTCCGATTTGCGAAATGAAAATCGTGAGAGAGATGATATAGCATCTTGTGAGAAAAAGTCTTGAGCCGTGAATAAAATAGATTTTCTTGCCCAAAAATATGTAAAAACTTTTTGAGTATTAAATTAAATCCCGAAGGTATTAAAAAGATGTAAGACGAAATTATTCATTAGTTGGTCAATGTATGGAAAATGATAGATATAAGTTAACGTTTTAGTTCATTGTATTTGGTTTTTCGTTGACTTACAGCTTCAATATATGATTTTGAAATTACAGCTTCAATACATTTTCTACACAGAAGTTGGAAATAAAGTAATGAAGCATATAAATATTAGTTAATTCATAGATACATAAAAATTTATTATTTTTATACATTCACGAGGTGCATATCATAGTAATTAAGCAAAGTAATTATTTGGCTTAGTAATGTAAGTCACATATTGAAAAGTTAAAACTTCAAGCAGATTTTAATATTTTTCCTTGATCATTTCAAGGGACTATGAAGGGTAGTTGTAGCCAATATGAAACATATCAAGGAAAAAATGTATATCCGAATGAAATAATATTCGGATCGCCCTCTTTTTTTAAGGATCAACAGAAAAGTAAACAGAATAGTCTTTTGGTATGATATTCTTGTTAAAATGTCTGTTAGAACGTACAGGGCCATGTCTCAGCCCTCAGCTTATCCTTCGTGAGCCCTGGCAAATATCGTCTTTTTTGCTTTATGGTTACCACAACCCTCTAGATCACCCTCAAACGTTCTGTCATTGCCCTTTCTTGTCAACTGGAGGATTCCCATTCGTCCCCCGCTCGCCATTCTCCGTGGGCTCTTCGGTCGTGAGGTCGTTCCTCTGGATACTCGGCTGCTTTCTGCCCAGCCAAGGTTCCTCAGATTCGTCCTGCTCTTCTCCGATGGCCGCCCAGTAACATGCAGGAAAAAAAGGTGGCGTTGAGCAAAAAAAACCTTTGCAATCCAGTTTAAAAATTGCTCCAAAAAAAAAATGGTTTCCGACCCTTTCCTGGAAACTCGAGCATTGCCATACCTCAGAAGTATTTGCGGGTCCTCTGAAATGTTTATACTTCATAAAAGGAGTTCGAATCACTGAGGAAACGATTCATGTTTGGATCCCCCAATGAACTAAATTAATTTTTAAATTTCAGTCAACAAAATTATTCTTTTAATTAAAGTTTATTGCTCCAGTCTTTAACTATTCATCGGATGGGTGGGTATATTTTTGACTTTAGAACTGGGGGAATAACGAAATGTTTATTTTTACCGAGATGAATATTTACTTACCTTAAAATACTCTGAATTTAAGACTTTTTTGGTTAAGGTAAGTGAGATGGAAAATATTCATCATATGGATGTTTGTTCGCCATTTCACGTAAAACAGTTTTGCTAGAGAGAGTAATTCGCCCCTTGGGGACATTATCAGTCTGTCTTTCAGATTGGGAAACGTTTTTCTTACATTCAATATCATACGATCTATTTAATATACAAGAGATTAGAGAGGGTCTTTTGTGGGCAGTAGGGATTATTCGCAGTAATTATTTCCAAAAAAATGCCAAGAAATTCATGAGAAAGTAAGACAAACAATAAAGTACACAAAAAGAAATATATCTATCCCTATACTGTAAGAATTATCGTTATATTATAGACTTCATCAACCAATATAGTGTTTTCGTTGAAAGCAGAAGCTTGTTGCTAACATAATTTTATTTTCAATGTGGGTTTAATCAAGGTATTCAGCAAGTATTGCGAAGGTAATTCACATGATGACGGCAGTCATTTACCTACTTCAGTTAATAAAATGATTATTTCGATATTATAAGGAAATAATTACTTAAGAGTTTAGAGAACATATTGAGTTATCAGATGAAACTTATTCTTATTTTCGATTTTTGATACTATCCTTACCCTATCAATCTTAATTTTTGATGAACATTATAAGCGATTAAGACTGAAATAATTTGCATTTTGTTTTAACATATAGGAAAATTTCAATTTGATAGAGTCAGCATCATTGTGTCATTTAAGCATTTCACGTCTCACAAATAGAATGGCAAATACTAAGATATGTAGCATATTAATTCAATTTAAGGAGAGTAGCCTTCCATTCAGGTATTATTTTTGTTTAAACCTTAAAAGTGTGACTAACTAACCACTGCTCTGTTTTTCTGGCATTGTATCGCAGTTTGCGAAATCAAAATTTTAGACAGATGAAAAAGTATCTTGTGTGAGAAATTCTTGAACCGTGAGTAGATTTTCTTGATGAAAAATATGTAAAACATTTCCGAAAATTGTAGAAAATGCAGTTTAATAAAAATTATTATAGTGGCTATATGATATAGTATGAGGGAAATAAATGGAATGGTTGGGGACCAAGTCGGGGATATCAAAGGATTGCTGTAGACTGCGTAGTTAGGAATGGATGGGACGTGAAGAGGTGGAGGGACAGTGGTAAAGGGTCAAGGGCTGTACGGGTGGAATCGTCTTCTTTACGTTAGCAGAGGGTGATTTACGAGTGGAAGAGGTGACCATTGGAGGAATGCGAACGACGAAGACAATGGCACAAGAGGAAGATGGCCGCTGAGGGCCAGATGGTTCTCTTCACACGAGAAAATGGCAGAGAAAAATCCATTTTAAGTACTATGACCCCAGGGGCGATTTCCTACCTCCAATAGCAGGGAAAACTTGGGTAGGGGGTTAAACTGTCTCACGTGAAACTTTTTACAGCATACACGGGGTTCTCATGGGGTTGAATTTTTCAGCAAATTGCATTAGTAAGTATATCGGCCATTTTAAAGAGATCTTGAGTTTCGAGGCACATTATTATAAAGGAAGAGATTGGAAATATCTTTGCTTAGAATTAAATAATTAGCGTTATTTTTTTTTATATCACCGATGGAATTAGTTGGAATCAGAACGTCCTTCCTAGGAAGAGTGAATGAATATTCATGCTATTAAGAATCATCTATGTACATGTTTGTATAAATCGAAAAATTGTGGTTATTTTATTCACGATTCTAAACATATGTGTGATCTTTTCCCTGTAAGAGTCATCTTTATATTATTATAAGATCCTTGAGAAACTTTGAATCATCTAAAAAGTTTAAATTACATATCATTATTCATTCCTGTTTTGACACTCCTGTAAAATATAAAGAAAAGTAATACGATGATTAAATTAAAGCGTTCTCTGATGAGATAAACGATTTCATTAAGAGAATTTTATGAAGTATGCAATATTAAAGCATTTTAGCGATGGTTTACGTTTAATTTAAAAATTTTCGTCATTAGATCATTAGAAATTCTTGAGTTCTGTTGAAAATATTTCTGTTTGGATTCTTACATAATTAGTCATTTATTACTTATTCATACCTTATGATTTTTTGGAATATTAAACATTTAGATCTCAAGATTAGTGGTTTCTTGATATATAATTTCTAAAATAATTTTTCTCCAACCTAAAATCAATATTTGTATGGACTTTAACTAAGTTAACTTTTTTTTTGTTCTACAGTTTATTTCTAACCGATATGTTCATGATGATCTATTTCTATATTTTTATATTTTTTACAGCAAAATTCTCAAGACAAAAATTTAAAAGAAAAGTGGTTTATTTTGAGAAAATCATTTTTTAATTAAATGAACATTTTGGCGAAATAACAAAGCTTGCAACTTTCCTTGTTACAAACCTAAATATCGTATATCTCTTAACACGTTCACTGCGGATCACTCCACCATTGGAGTGACAAGTACACTGGAAATCGAGGTATCCTCAGTGAACATGCTAAAATTATAAGTACATTAAATTTTTATCGTAATGAAATTAGAACTTCGCTGAGATTCTCAATGTTTTTCAGTTTGCTCACTCTATCCTTTGTTTGGTTTCAGGTTATCCTTCGAAGCTGTTCCCCTTAGTGAAGAAAGGATTCGCGGGATCGAAGGTGAGTGAATCAGGGGTTTCGGGGTTTGCCCTTTGGCCGAACCCAATAGGGGATCCTGCGCGTGGCTCCTCGATGCGTCGGTGGGTCATCAAAGCAGTTATCGGTCATCTGAAACCCATTCCTGTATTAAGACTCGTTACATCTGTGTATAAGGTGACAACGGAACTACGCTTTAAAGGCCCCTTAAAATAGCCGTTAAAAAAGAGGTGATGGTCGGGAAGGAGAAGGGAAAGAAACGATATGACGAGGAGGGTGAGAAAAGCACCACAATAGGGAGAGGTATTAACGGCCTCTGGAAGGCATTCTGTGTTGAGGAGATGGTCGTTTAATTTTGCGGTTCCATCGAACGAAGAAGAGGTGCCGTATTTAACGGAGCCCGGGATTGAGGCCTTTCCGAGATACATGCGGTCTCGGGTGTTATAATTATTATCATCGTTTAAGTAACTTGTTATGTTTGGGAATTTTTGTGGATCGCTCAGAATGTTTACATTTAGATATTAAGTTCGATATGCGCTGCACGGAAAATGCTCATCTGTTACAATCTAGAATGTAATGGGGAAGACAACTAATCATTCAGGTATTGATTTACAGTACGTGATAAAGAAATAGGGAACGTATCTAAAGTACGCCTGCCTGATGAATCGTTTCAAAAACACTAGATAGCGTTTCAAATGTTCAAGTTCTACCTCTGAGGACTAACGAGATAAACAGAAAAAAAAGTTACATTAGTTCATGAATTTCTTTCAAGTGGAGGGTATCTGAGCTGGTTTCAACTCAAAAAAGATTTTTCAATCGATAAAGTAGTTAAATGTCTTTTATTTCAAGCCTACTTCACTCTCGATTATCCATAAAATACTGTTCCGTATCATAAACCATAATAAGCTGCATTCCGATTCAAGATATATTCAACCGTTCCGTCCGTCACCTAAACAGTTACTCAGCACATTCCTATTTTTACGATCAATAAATCTTCAAGTTTATCAGAATTCCGAAAAAATTCAGTTTTATCAAGGCTTGTTTGCCAAATCAAGGGCTCATGCTACTTTCTATTTCATTCTTATTTGTAGTCATTTATAAGAATGTGGAGAGCTTAACAAATTCCCGAAGGGAATGTTGTCTTAACGAAATGTGAATTTTCCAATGTGAAGCTTAGGCTGTTTTAATGCTAACTTATTAAATTTTCTTTTCCTAATTTGATAATATTTTCTGTATTTCCTTTCCGTTTTTCAGAAAATTTATTTATCTATTCTTAGTCGGAAGTTTACATCCTATTCCTGAACAGATAAATATGTCTAAGTTAATTAAATGATGAAATTCAATGTTATATCTGGAGCAGATACTAAAAAGGTTAATAACAGAGGATATAAAATCTTAATATGTCGGTTTATGATGAAAAAAATGATGTGAAATTGAATTCCGTAATATTTTGGAATGCTTAAACCTATTGGTTTAAAGTAATATCACATTCAGGCTATGGCAGAAACGGTAGATTTGGTTTAGCTGCTTTATACCCCTTGATGAAACTATGGACGCATTTAATTATTTTCTGCAAAAATAACAAAAGTATAAGAGCCCACTAAAATTATTTTTATTGTATTAGTTAGATATCCGGTTTTTTGTTAAAGGGAGTTGATACAACGGAGCTCGTGTGCTAATTTCGAGCTTGGTCTCTATTTGTCCCTCTTATAATGAGTTCCTTAAGATCGTCTCTGTTCTCGCTGATCTGGAAAATTGCTTCGATATCTCCACTTTTATGGCTCTCGTTCCGCACTTCCTCCGATTCTACGAAGGATACAATCTCAGTCTCGCGGGAGACTAATCCAAGAGATTTAGTGGCGTTACTGAGCGGGATAACACGTGAATCGTCATAAACCGTACAGAATTCGAGGTGGGAAAGGAAACAATGGGAATATCAAGAACGGCAGAAGATGAATTGCACGATCATTTTTCCATTCACGCACCCCGCCGTGAATTACGTAGTGTAATTTCCTTTTGTTGCGATTTTTTTCGTTGAGCCACTAATTACTTGGTTTCCAGTAGCAAATAGGGATTGATGTGAATTTATGGTTCCGAATCAAGAGATTTTAGCTCCATTGTTTATATCAGATAATCAGCTACAAAATGAGTTATTACACTATCGTATGGGAAGGTTTATAATTTCTGGTTTCCACAAATCTTTAAAATTTTTGAAGTGATGATTCATTACTTTACATCTACATTAACCTATATCCTCTTTTGAAGAAGGGCACTAAACTGTATCTTTATTTTAAAATTTAAAGTAAATCGTTCGTTTGCCGGAAAACGTTTCCTGCTCTCTTAACGACGCAGAATTTGTAACATTTCAACGCACTTGTTTTAAGTACTGCTTTACATCAATCTAGTGCCACCCAATTGTAAATATACTTTTATTCCCTATTTGAATTTCTTCAAAAATTATAATGATTATAAATCGATTAGTGAAAATTTAATTTTTTCCGAGTTTCCTCATTCCGGTAATGAATCAGTGACTATATTTCGGACCCCTATATCCAGAATATGTCATTATAAACTCTTTATCCTTTATGGCTCGTGATTTTGAGCTTTTTAACACAAAATCGTGGTTCATGAAACTATATCCCGTTTATATGTCCTAGGTATTGCGCTTGGTGTCCGTTATAATTCGAGCCATGTGTATTAGTCGTTTCTCTGCCGTGTATTTAGAAATCTACTAATCATTATAGAATTGTTGAAGGTGTACGTACTTAGCGAAAGGTTCTTCCGATACATTTTAGACCGGGTCCAGCTTCGGAGTCTTCCCCGTCCCATGCGCGCGCTGTTCGGGGCGGCCATTTTGCCCACTTTCCGTCCTCCAATCAAGCGAGGGCATTCTAAGGGTCGATGCCGCTCCTTCCCCTTCCGTTCCCCACCCTTCGGAGACCCTAAAGAACCGAACGGTCCCACCGAAGGCAATCCCAGGCGGAAAATAATAGATTCCGTGGCGGCGATTTCATTCCGCGAGAGAGGAATATATAGTACGAATCGCCATCTCCTCTCTTTCGCCAACCCTTTTTTTAGAACCGGTTTAAGGAAGTTGCCTTCCCGGCGTCCCTCTCTCTGCGCGGTAGCTCCGGATGGCCATTATCGCTCAGCTACTAACAACTTATCCGATGGATCCTACTTTTTTATACACCTCCACCTCATTTCGATTCTTTTGGGGCCTTCCGTGCAGTCCGATGAAGATGGCCCTCATCGTGGAACGGTTTTCGGACGTGTCCTCCCGCCCTTTGCCCGCTTTGGGCGGCGCTTCCTCGGGCGGGGTCCCGCCGCACTCGCCCTGCGCCGATGCTCGGGCGGCCATAGTTCCCGCTTTGGGGACGCGCGCGCAGCACACAAGATGGAGGCGATGGGCGCTTGGAAGTCGCTTCGTATGTATACCCGCTGAGGAATATCTCAAGTTTACAATTGCGGAGAAGTAATGATCCGAAAATGAGAATGCGATTGAACTTGGGATTAGAGGGGTACTTTTTGTACGAATCTGCTAGGTGTTCCAGCAGTTATGTATATATAGACATATCAATAGAACAAGATGCATAGCTACGCATGAATTTTCCCATACCGATAATTATTTCCCTTTTCATTGACGTTCTGAAAATTCATGCTGCTATAAAGAAGATGTTTCTCGGACAACACGTCTACCGAATTCCTCTTGATATACTCAAACTCCATTTTTTCACTCTACGAACCTCACCCTACTTCTTGGAATTGTCAATATCGCTATGAATTTCCCAGAGCCATTCAGAAATTGAAAATTTTATACAATTATTTCAGGGGGATCCATAAGTTGGTAAATAGGTCTGAACTTGGGCGCTCTAGGACTGTGGTTACTGTACAAATAAATCTATTAGCTCAAAGTAATGCCAAACAAGCAATCGGTCGAATTAAAAATTTTGATTTCTTCACTTCTGACCGATTTTATCACCCTGATTCAAGCTGAAATATCAAAATATGACCAGTAAAATTATATTCTTTAAATCTGTGTACATTTCCTATAAAGTTATTTTTATGATGGAATGTTTGCATAAGTGTGGGTCAAGGTGGGTAGATTTCCTCTTAGCCAGATGGGCTTAACAAAGATAATTGTAATAACTCGTCCTATGAGACCATTTGATTTTGGGAATCTTTATATACTATTATTAATAATCATGCTCATCCGTACCACATTTCCTTGATAATTGTATTGTTTGGTTGGCTATTATTGATATAACTTAAATGAGACTACCATAGTGTTTCTCATCTTTTTATAGCTATATTATCTAAATTCAAGTTATTTCATGTCAAACATAAATATGAATTAATTTTATTAAGTTGTAAGTCACAAGGAAAGAATGTGACCACAAGAATCAGTATCAAATCTTTCAGCTGATCGATCTTATCTTAATCAAAATCCTTGAATTCCTCTCGCTTTTCATCCTCTTTTCATTCAACCTATTCTTTTGCTATCCTTACATCACATCTAGTTGTGAAACTATACTAGAGCCGCTGGATCTTGACCTGTGCTCCGCCCATTGTACCCTTGTCGATGAAGAAGCGCGGTTGCCAAATTTCACTTTTTGAGATAAATGAGAATTGACTAAAATAAAGCATACGCCAATGTAATGCGCAATTAATCCCTGAACAGTTTTTCTTTAGTACTGATATTTTAAAAATACTTCATTAGATTTTCGCCAAATCCGTATCTTATTTTTTTCCGTCATTCCTAAAGTCATTTTGGCAAAATGGTGCATGTAACGAAGTTTAAAAATTAACAGTAAGTTGTCCATGTTCTTAGCTTTCCCACATATGTTACTTTTTTTAAATATGTTAATTCGTTAGAAAGATAAAAATATTTTTATCTTAGTGGAACACAAATTAGCATAGCATAGCATATCATACCGATAACATCCTCCGAAATGTTCCTTTCCCCTTATCTCCAAATTCAATCGGGTTTGGCTAGCGAACAGTATCGCCAATTGAAGGTAAATTTCTAGTCAAATCGGTTAAATTACATATAATCCTCAATATCGTTTCGTCAGGGGAATTTGATTTTAGTATATATTCAATGTAAAAAAGTATGAGACTGATTCGTTTGCCAAAAACTAGATATGCTTTAACCCTCGGAATAATTATTTCTTTGAAACGTTTGAACAATTACAAAAAATCAGTCTTTAACTCTGCCGGGAAATAATTCACGCGGAAATGTAATTTTTATTTTTAAAGTCTTTGACATTTAATGAATGACGTTAAGGTGATAAAAATGAGATCGAGATCGGTTTGGAAGAGTATTTCAACAAAAATTCTATTTAAAAAATAATCAATGTTTATCTGCTTTAATTTTTAAATATTCCCGCGACTAAAATCTCAAATTTTATAATATGAGGGATAAAATACTGCGTTACGTAATTCATTAAATCAAAGCATGTGGGTTTTTAAGGTTAGGATTTCTAAGGACCAAGGCATATAGCTGCTGGTACATGAAAATCTTTCCAAACGAAATTATTTGGAGCACGCACGGAGCATTTTAGGAAAGGAAGAATTCTTGTGAGGGTGTATATCCTTTCAGAGGATCCGCCGGCTTTAAGATAGCATCGGGGCTGGGAATATCCAGTTTCTCTGTGGAAGCTATCTTCATATTTTCCTATCCTCGCCTTTCGCTGTCACATGTCAGTTCGCACATCTTCCCGCCGTAAGTTGTGCTAGAGCTTAAGCCAGCAATTCTCCCGCTAGAGAGCCTTTCTCCCTGAAACGTTATATATGCGTCCGGGCGCGAAAAGTAAGCAAGTTGGTAACCCTATCTCCAGCGCTTTTATTCCCTCCACGCCCTTCCCCGCCCACTGCCTCCCGGGGATCCTGATTAGCCTCCTCCGGAAGGATGCGAGATTAGAATTTGCGGCAGGAAGAGATTTTCGTATTCCCCCTCGGCAACGAGAATAACGTGGATTAAGGCCCTATCTCCCTGCGCGTAACGGCCTCCGTGTCTTTTTATGCAGATTACCCCGTATAAGCGCATGTCTCGCAATTTCCGAGGCGTCCTCCGTAGCGGGGCTTATCAAAACGGCGAGAGAGCTTTCCCGCGGAACGGGGAATTGCCTTTCACCCCTTTCACTCCCCCAACGCGGGGTGTGAATTACTTATTTTTACGCGCTGCGTGCCGCCTCCCGCGTACAAGCCTCCTTTTATATTCCCTCCGTTGTTTTAAAGCCGTGGGCACCGCGGGAAGGGAGAGAGGCGCCGGGGATGCACGGAAGGGATCCGCCGTAATTGCCTCAGCAAAGGCTCCCGGGGAAAGACTTCTATCCCTTAGGCACTTGAGTAGCAGGGCCCGTGCATTTTCAGCAGTACGCTGACTTTAAAAGCGATTCTCTTGAACAGGTTGTGCAAAAGACGCATAAGAGAGAGTAATCGCGAGTTCTGCTTTCGATGCGGGTATGGCGTAGAATGGAGAAAATTAGTTGTGTCGCTAAAATAACAAACTCAGAGGTATTAGAGATGATTGGGGAGGAGGGAGTTTTAATTGAAGTAATTTAGCGTCGTCAGAGGAAATGGTTGGGTCAAATATTAAGATGAGAGGGATTGTTGAAGAATTTAATTGAGGGTGGAACAACGACAAGGGAAAAAGCAGAGGGAAATACAAAGACAAATGTTTTTAGATGACTTAAAGGGTGGGGTAAATAACCAAGAAACGAAAGAGATGGCATTGAATAGGGAATATTAAGACACACGAAGAAGGTAGAACGCTTACGATGATCCTTAAGCACACAGAATACAAACATATTTATGGAAATATTGCATTTTTGCCCGCTTCGTTGGCCATGTAAATACATAATCGTCCATGCCTAAATCATGAAATTATGAAAAGGTGTGATACAGATTGGAAAATGTTAGGCATATTTATGGATACCTTCAGCAGGAAGATGTAGAAACTGAGTACAGGGCTAAATAATTATCCTGTTAACTATTACATATATAATTATAATAATCACCCTAATTTTGAGTATATACTATTTTCAAGACAAATTCTACTATTTCTTTACGTCAGGAATTTTGATCACCTGTAAAATATTTATTATTACTTCCGCATAATTTTGGTCTTTCGCTACTTATATTTAGCTGTTGATCATAACAACGGCCAATTCATATTCGGTATAGGATGGACGAGGGTCGCATTTTCTTAGAGGCTTGCAGAAAATATGCTGCAATATAGCTTTCTAGATACAAACAATACTAGAGTAGTTAGTACATACTAATAAGGTACTTAATCCGGATCGAATCGAGCCTTTACCTCATATATATCTTCGGAAAAGGTATGAAATATTGTAGGACAGCCTAACAAACTTTCTCTGAAAACATAAGAAGTTTATTTGAAATCTATAGAGCTACACGTGCATTAGACAGTAGCAGGCGTGAAATGTGTTTATGAGATAGTTAATCATTAGGTAGGTGATTCTATAAGAGAAATATTTTATTCGGAAAACTGCTTTTGGCTAATTATATCTATATATGATACGCGGTACATATCCTTCATTTCCTTTTCCTCTGGTAAAAATTACAGGTTACCAACAAACAAAACTTGTAAATATTTAGCGCTTGTAATATTTTATTTCCTTCCACTATGCCTTGTAGAACTTTTTCTGGAATTATTTCAAATACATGAGCAATAGGCTACATGAAACAATTTCACGATTCACAAGGAAAGGCATTCTCAAGACAAAGCGTAAAATAGATACCGATGATCCTATCACCAAATCTTAAAGCGCAATGATGTGAACAGAATATTTTCTCGTATTTTCTGTATTCCGGATAACATGCCGACAAGTGAGCATTAATAACTAACGACGTGTTAACGCAGCATGACAAAGATTTTGTTCCGAGCCATAAACTTTCGCAATTGGCAACGACTTTTAATCGCTTACCGAAGCCTCATTAACAGTTCTAATTCTGCCCTTGGTGTCACTTATCCAGTAACTCACGCCACGTTATTTTTTCCTAACAAAGATTTGCTCTCCTCATAGCCCGAATGATTCTCACCTTCGTAAATCAATGCATTCATGGAAGCATTGAGGAGGAGGAATTTGATGGATTTCCTGAAATAGGCTTTCGGAGAAAGGAACGCTTACCGACGGAGGATCCGTAATTATGATATTGACGTTGGACTGTAGTGAGACTAAAGCTCGAGGCTTGATTATGCATGGTTATAGCTGTCTGATATCGCAGTGAAAGTTTTACGATAGGGTTTAAATTCTAAGATTGTTTCCTTAACGGCTTTTCTTAAATTAACTGAAGATATATGAACTCGGTCATCCTATTTTATATCGGTATCGAATGAAACTTTGTGTAAATTTATTCTTTCCCATCGTAAATAGTTTTCCTCATTACGACTAGTTCGTGAAATTTATTAGGGAAAAACGTTGTTCTTTCTCGCGGTTCCCTGTCAGTTATGATGAATTATCTCGTTAAACAATTCTTTAATCTTTGTGTGAAAAAATTCTAGGTGGATGTTTGTGAGAATAGATTGTTGGAAATCGAGGGGGCATAGCTCATGTTAGCTCACGTTATAGGAACATGAGCTATTGGGGCAAAAATATACGCATTGTCAACTCTATCGAAGCATTCTTAATAGTACTAAAGCTCGGAATCTGGGCACAATTTACAAAAGGAAGTCCAAAAGAATTTTAAAATCTAAGTCGTCAAAACTGTGAGGTCGTTATCGTCGTGAGGAGTTATCTCATGGCGTATCCCCAGGGTAGTTGGTCACATAGACGTTCAATATTTAGTTTATCGACGTATTTCACCAGTCAGTGGACAAAACATTATTATTTAAAGACGTGATATTTTGGTGTAGAAAGATGGTTGAAATGTAGAGGCCGTTAGGAAATAGAGAAAAAGGAAAGAAGAAAGTGTAACTAAGAAAAGGATTTTTTTGAAATGTTATACTATATAGCTTAAAATCGAAATACCAACGAATAAAGTATATACATGTAAAGGGTGATAGGATAAAGTTTTGCACCGTAGAGCAATTCTTATGAGAACCAATAAATTACGACGACTTAAATGTGGCAGAGGAAACTGTCACCTTTTAAAACGAATGATTGGGCTCGAAAACGAATGAAATACGTCCCATTAGTTCTAAGTAATCAATCGAGATATCAGATAAGAAAATATTGGAAATTTAATCGGAGAATAATTCTCCTCAGAAAACTATGAAAACATGTTCGGAAGGAAAAGGTATTCACAAGAATAGGATATCGCATTGTGAGTAAACAAAGCCATGCGTGGACGATATGTATGTTCGTATGTGACGCGATTTTTCCGGAGAACTCATTATGTAATAAGCGATGAATCACACATAATAAGGATGAAAATAGAGAAAGATAAGCATGCACTTTACGAGATATGACAAATGCACTCCCCAGCCTTTCTTTCCCCTTACCCCTTAGTCTTTAGAGTGAACACCCTACGGTGATAACACCACACTGTACGGGAATAACAGTTACGTAGAGCGTTATGCTACAGTTAGAGGCAGGGAAAGTGTAACGGGCTATCGTAAGACTTACCCTTTTGGTGGTTCCGTTGGTTCTCTTTGCCGATGTGCCACTGACTATTCTCCGGCAGCGGCGGAAGGTATCCCCCCGCATGCCCTTGGTCCTCCCCCGCGTCTTCCCTGCCGCGTCCTTGGTCTAGGCGACCCTTTTCATCTTCCTCTTCCATTCTTCCCTTTCTATGATTCGACCTTGGATGTTGCAGTCTTCCTAGGAATTCTCGAAGCGGATGTATGAAAAAATTGTGAAGTAAATTGTACACTTTTGAAAGATAAGGGATGAGCGAATAATTCTGAAGGATTTGGTTTGGAAAATAATTCTGGAAGATTTTATAGTACCTAAATAAATATTTCCTTTTATTATTATTACCCACATTCATGGAGTGTCTAACTTCGCCAATAGAGAGTAAATCTATCCATGATATGTGTATAAATTCAAATTATTATAATGTAAAATATCAGACGCTTGAGAATCTTTTTTAGTTAAGATATAATAGAATTATGGAGGAAAGGTGACAAAATTCCTCTGAACTATTGCCATAGACCAAAGAGAACTGATGAAATGGCAAAACTTTCTTTTCGTATTAACTTCTCCAAATTTGCGGTACTTCAATTCATATTAGTAATTTTAGAAACTAGTTTTGCTCAGCTACGATCAGTTAAAGTAGATTTTCTCAAGAGAAATGAAATATTTCTTGCCTCAACTTTTTGCCAGTAACGTTAAAAAATTTATTTAAATTCCATAAATAGACAACAAATCGCTACACTAGCATAGAAATCGACGGCAAAAAAGTCGTATCGTAATTAAATTAATATATATCAAAATTAATATCAAGCGTAATTACGTCATACATAATAAGAAAAAACTCAGAAGAAATCAAATGAATGGCATACTTTCAGATGTTTCTATTTGAAGTATTAGAGAATGGAAATTCCTATTTTCGACGAAAGAAACTATTCAAGGCTTCACATCGAATTGCACAAAACGGCATCACGGAACACTTCACTTAGAAGATAAGTGATGAATTTTCCATTTATTTTGCGGTGTTCGTGCTTCAGCCAATTCCTTCCATACATCAGAATATGTATCTTTTTCAATACTACGCCATTTTCAGAAGAAAATTCGGTATTATTTATCGACCTTTCTTCCGGCACTGGTAATCTTCAATGTGGCTATGGAGGTCTTTTTCTATTTCTCGGCATAAAACTGTCAATCTTCGTACTCCCATTGGGTAATTTCAATCCCTCTGGTGCATCACTTCCGCTGTTTTCTAATGCATTTATCAGCAGCCGAAGGATTCCTGTGCAGACGCCTTGTGTTTTTGCAGCGGTTGGGAAGGGTTCCTCCGCCCTCAAAGGGTAGAACCGAAAAGGTCGGCTCTCTTACTCTCAATTGCAGGGAAAGTGTTGCTAACCACTCGAGCACAAAAAATACTTAGGAGAGGGAAATAGGGGACCCTGGAGGGAATTTCGGTTTCGTTTATACCCTCTAATGCTTCAGAATTTCTTTAATGGTTTTAGTGCCACAGGCTCATCACGCTCATTTTGCTTCGTTCCCAGGGGATTGGTGTTTTCAATTATCGAAATTAACAGGATGAGAATACCTCAATGTTTGGGAATCAGAATGGGATTCCATAGAAAGAACTCTCTTGAATTTGTGATCTTTGAATGAGAAGAAATGAGTTTAAATAATGTTTAAGAAGTAATGTCCCAGTAATCTTGACTATACTAATTTAACACGGTGCTTCAAAGAGCACAACTTATGTTATTCTCTCAGAGGGTATATTGCTTGAGCAACTGATTATTTAGCTATGTGACACGTTAAATTCACACCATTTCCGATTATGTGATGTAAAATTTCAATTTAATTCAGAAAAAAATTGGTAGGGTTATTCAGCGTATTTGCTTGAAATGTCTGTACTATTGCACTGAAAATAACAAATTTTGAAATCTTTGGTTTTTTTTCTTTTAAATCTTATTATCTAAATAAATATGGCGGAAGCAATACAACTCTGAGTAATATTAAAAGATCAACAACCTTTTGAAAAAGTAAGATGTTTTACTTCATTTTATAGAAAATTTAAAGCTGATTGAATACTGAGATTAATCAGTTATTTAATAGCTGATCTGCGGTTTAAATATTGGAAGAATTCTACAGTTTAAACATACGGAACTCAACACTTTCGTCAATACATTTAAGTTAATTAAAATATAAAAAATGTAAATGTGCTGATTAATTGTAAATGTGAGACGATGTACAAGTAAAGTTTACAATCAGAAATAAGAGAAAATACTATTAATTCATGTAACAGTTTGTATATTCAGCTTGGTTTTAAGGGACTTGGATTAGATCCCTGTTATCAGCTTCACCCTGTATAATTGTTTCCATTGAACAAGGAGTTGTGACCAACCTTAGTAAATAAAGGAAGATATGGAAAAATACTTGCGCACCAAGGTTTGTACCAAGAAACACACCAGGATAAACGTAAGTGATAAAGTATACTTGAATAAAATAGGATTGAGTATCTACTAGTAATCATGCATCACTGAGTACTGGTGCAGAAGTTTATTTTCATTGCAATGGACAATGCGGACAGCACGGTGGATAAGGTCGAGCACCCCCGCCTTAGAGCAAGCGCGTGCACGAAGAAGTTATGCGAGTCCTCCGTGGTCGTGCCGACGCCGCACCAACAAAATCCGAGCATTTTTTGCGCTCTTCTCCTTGAGGCCGTCTCATACATTTCGAAGCCTTTTGGGGTCTCCAAGGTCACGGGGTCGGGTCACGCTGGAATCTCTCGCTCGTCGTGGCGATGCTCGGATGGGAAAAAAAAGACGGAGCGAAAAGCGTGGCCCCCGGGACTCAGCCGTTGTTTCGTAAACATATTTTTTTTGGCATCACGCTGTAAAATGTGTGGCCGTGACGTTGAAATTCCTCTCCTTTCCATCCGCTCTCTCTTTTTTGTCCTCCGCTCCTCTCTCGGACCCGCGATATTTCCGAACGCACGTCTTTCGCCCGGCGGCGGCTCCCATCCCTAAATTCGAACGCGCCGAACAGAATGATTTACGCGCTTTATTTACGGTACGCAGTAAAATATTATTGCGCTCCAAGTGCGTGTTGAACATGAGAAATGTGCCGGAGAGATTTTTCAAATGTATATTTATAAGTTATGTAAGGATATTTGAGATCCCGGTCGCAAATCACCGGAAGATACGGCTCGAGCATGCGACGTCAAGAGCGTTCAAAAATCAAGCTTATCGGAAGTGGGCGTAATCTCCGCTGATAGTCGTCGCGCCCCCGGATCATTTCTCTTCGGAGAGGTACAGATTTGGACGATTTTTTTGTAATTGACAATAAGAGAATTGTTTTTGAACAAGAAGTAAAATATTGGAGAGGTATTACGTAAGGATTAGAGCAAGGTGTACATACTTTGCTCGGTAAGGCCGTGCGGCTAAATCCCAAGGAATTACAGGTGTGAAAAATAGGGATATGACCGGGACTCGAACCCAGGTCTCCCGGTTTCCGCATTCCGTTAACAGTGTGGAAGAGACGCGGCATGGTAGTTCAGTGGTTAGAATACCTGCCCTGAAAGTGGGAGACCTTGGTTCGAGTCATGTCGCTATTTTTGTCACACTTTTTATTCCTTAGTTGAAAATTCCATGTCCATATCTCTATTCACTTTCCTAAGCATTTGATTAAAAGAAAAGCTTTTGTTTTTATATTACTGGTGGATGATTACTTTAAAGTAAGAGATTGATTCATCTTGTCATAATTTTTGTTCCTTTACTGCTTATCTTATTCATAAAAATCCTCCCCAGTTGTTTAAAAATGGGTAATATACTATCCTCGCTATTTCGGAGTTAATAATGTTTTACAATTTTGAGTAGCCTTTCTTAGAAATGAATCAATTAGACTTTCATCAGTGCATTAATGTAAGTAATAGTTTAAATCTGCTGTCTCTTACTGCATTCATCCCAGTGTCCTGTTTGAGAATCAAAATCCCTATATTTAGCATCAAATGCTTTAGAGAGGGAACGGGGCATACAAGATAAAATGAGGAGTGAGGTAGTTTAATCTTCTTTTTATCAGATTCAGAATTTTATAAATGAAAATCAACAACGTAAGTCAGCTAGTAGCATTATTTCATAGCAGTCGGTCAGTAAGGAGGGAGAATTTAATGAACACCATGGCGCAAGTCTATTCACACCTCAGTGCCTGCCACATTATCACAACTGTGAACAAGGCTGAAACGCAACTAAATGAAAGATATATTTTTCTATTCTTAACTAAAAGACAAAAAATATTTCTATAGTAAAGATAGTATGGTATTAGGAATCATTTTTCACTGTAATAGAGCATTCTTACAATGAAATGAGTTAAAATCATAGCGTTGATGTTCCATCAGTACTCATATGAATGTATCGGTCAGTTTTCTTAGTGTTCTGATTTTTACCACCCTAGGTTCATGCTCAGGTATTAATTGGAGATACTGATATAACATAAACTACGTTATGTTAATTGGACTTTACGTCAATGGTGACTGGTGACGTCATATCAGTGATCGGTATTCCATTGATCTCAGCCTCTCGCAAATTTTAGTCGCAGCCGATAGTTTTATTTTTCATCACTGAGAAAAATTCCTTAATTCACATTTCACATCCCTTCCGTTGGAAGGACTTCGTTGAAGTTGGCGTCATAACTTTGCCTGTAACAAATGGACCGCGAAGGAAACAGAAAATCCGCTCCCCGATTTTTCGTCCAAAGTTTTTTATAGTTTGTAATTTATTCGAGGGAATCGTTAAAATCAAGACTTTAACCCTTAAATTTCATCACTCGGGACTTTAGTTTCGACAGAAGATGGAGACGGTAGAGGAAGAAATCTTCGATCCGGTACAGATAAATAAGAGGGTTCCCACCGAGAAATACATAAAAGAAAACCTGATTGGACCCCTCTGTCTTCTTCTCCATCCCATTCTCTTTCGTTCCGTTTATTATTCTCTTCTTTCTCGCCGGTAATGCCTTCCCCGCCATCGCCGAGGAGGAGCGAGCATCCTTGGAGAACACTTGCACTAATTCGAGGTGGGCGTTGGAGAAATAAATTAAGGGTTTGGAGTGCCGGGGAAGTTTCTCCGGCTGCGTCGATCCCTTCGTTTCAAGAATGTAACTTTAAGAGGTGAATGTCACAAGCACGCTTTACCCCCTACATTCGGTCATTGGGGGCCGTTCTTTCCCGTTTTATTTAGGAATGATTGCTTTCGGAGCCGTTTCCAACTATTGCGAGGCCGGGGGATAGGTGAAATCTGTGGGGTTCCTTTACCACTATAAAGGCATATCCCATTACGGTTTTAATCGCGAAATTCCTTAGGTGTGGCTCCCTTTTCTGTTGCGGGGCTCAGGGTAGCAGTTCATCCGGGTAATCCGTAATGACCACGCTGGTTTTCCAAAGCTTAGGGTGCAAGGGAGACGTTTCTCTTATCCCTTGGAGTGGGCCGTACCCTAATAAATTTGTTTGAATACTTATTGACAGGGAATAAAGGAAGGATTTGGCTTGGAACGATTTTACGGTGGTTTAGTGGAGAAACATTTGAAATCCTTTCCATTAGAAAGATTTTCGATTCGAACTGTTTTGCAATAGTAAAGAGATCGATGGACTTTACGTAATTTTCCCTAATTATCTGTAGTACACTATATTAGAGTCGAAAGATCAAATAGTCACCAGATATAATCAGAGAAAATCATACTTCTCCGTGATTGTAATTCTCAAATTCACGCTGCCTTGTTTGTTTTTAATTTTGTGGAAGAAAATTTATTCTGATCAATATAATCATTATATTTATATGAAATTGAATGTTAAAAATAAATTTGTTGTTATGCAGGATTATTGACTTTCGAAAGAATATTCCAGGCGGTAATCTTCAAGGGAAAGAGCTCAAATTAAATGGCACGTTTTCAATTACTCTTATTATTTATTACTATTATTAATTAATCACGCAGTTACTCTTACTTGACTTACTCCTTAACTTGACCATCACTATTTAACGTCTTTCATTTCATAGAACCTTTGGAATCCTCGGCAATGACATTTCCTCTCCGTAAGAGTAGCATCGGCTGTATCGCGCCCTTTTCCCTCTTAATTCTCCCATCAGTGTGATTTGTTATCCAATTCCAAACGTCAATTAATTCAAGGATATCTCTAGTTACCAGGATTGTCACATCGAGCACGGAAGAATGTAGAATGCCATCAGTTTCGTTTCGTAAGAATTCTTGTAGTAAAGCAAAGAATTTTGTAAGGGCGAGTCAAGCACTAGGCCACTTAAGCGGGCATCTCTTTGGCATTATTGCCAATTGTGGGCCTTGCATTTACTCCGCCATTGCTATAGCTCAATAGGCCGATGAGGAGATAAAGAAAAGAGAAGTCGTTGGAGGAAGGAAAAAAGGAATGCGGATGGCTTGGGGAGGGCGATCACCGACAAGCACCTTCAGCGACCCCCATTCCTTGTAACTTCGGAAGGTTTTCTCAATCGGACCTTAAAAGTGTGTTTTTCTCATCGGCATCCGATACACGGGCTAGACTCTCCGTAATGGCGGGAGGCGCCCCCCGCGAGCACCCCTGCGAAAAGCCGATTTACGACCAAATCTTCCTTTTTCTTCTCCCTCACTGTTTTTATCTCTCCTCCAGCTTCTTTTCCTTCTTTTGAACTCCCCTCGATCCTCAGACGCCAGCGTCGTCGGGGCGTCGGCTCTTCCTTGGCGTCGCTTTATGGGGACTGAGTCTGCAGACGTCCGGGAGTAACGGGGATTATTGGTAGAAGGAGGTCGTTTGGACTCCTTACCCCGTTCGACGTCCCCTTCCGCGGATCTGCCCCGCGTTCCTCTCGCTAAACGTTTTTGGCCAACTTCCGCCGTTTCAGTTGCGTCTCTTTATTGGTTTCAATGGTTCCACTGAGAGATTACAAGAGTTCCAGCCTCGATCTCCATGTAAGTCAACATATTCCCGTCGAGAGATCCATAAAGGGCTCAGGCGATGTTGACGTTTCCGTTGTTTGTGCAACTGAGCTTACATAACCAGAAGTATAAAACGAGTGATACTTTTTCGTAATTTAGTACCTTGAGGGTATAAAAGGATCGTGGCCGGCATTGATTTTCAGAGTCGTTGAAGATTTGAAACGGACGATGGGATAATCGCTCGGTTTTGGGAAGGGTTCGCGCAAGTTTTCATTCTAGCTTACCTCGACCCGTGATTTTTGAGTTGCTGGAATCAAGTAAAGATTTTATTGAGCTTGTTGGATTTGTGCTACAACGATTTATTTATTTATATTACGATTTACATTTTTTATTTACAAAATTTGACCGTGGTTAGACACAAATCTGGTGGCAGCTTAATCAAACAACATAATACACTTATTTTAAAATAAAAGCATTTCATACTAGATAATCTCTAATACATGTCATACCCTTTACATTACATTAAATCTAAATTTAAATAACATATTTACACAATTTACATTTCTATGTCTCAAAAAATTTACGATTTACATCTTTTTCAAAACTCCTTTTTGTTCTTCGGTAAGCGTTTGAAGTTCTCTTCAGGAAAAATGTTCTACTCTTTACTCCCTCTATTTATGAATGATACTTAGCTAAATCTGTTCTATACATTCTCAGCTTTAACTTCCGCTTATAATCCCCTCGAGCTTTATAAATCGGTTCTTCTATTCTGCTTCGAAACTCAATCCAAGCCTCGCCACCGTTTCTCACCTAGAAGATGCCTAAGAATCGATTTCCCTCATTTTTTCTAACTTAGGTTCTTACAGGGATTGAAATTTTCACGAAGGCGGTCGTAATTTGGTGGAAGTGCGACATGACGTGAAGAATTTCGTTGACAAATAAAACAGCAAATTTATATCATCCGTAATGTAAATATACAATGGCGATTAGTTCCAACTAGTTATACTCACTCTCATGGTGAGGAAATTTGAAGTAGATTAAATGAAATCCGATGTATGATTTAAATTTCTCGCAAAAGGAGAGTCCTTATATTCGAAAAAATTACTAATTAACTTTGAGTCATCAGTCGGCATAGTTTTCTACGTATTCTTAGAGAAATAAATAGATGTTATAAAACTCATTCCTCGGACGATGCTTGATAATAGAAAGTGATGTAGAAAATCCTTGAGGTGTATAAACCTATAGCTTATAATTCCCTCATTACCTTCTACCAGAAGGTGAATACCAAGAAGATGATGCAAACACAAATGGGAAAACATTCAAAAAGAAACCCAGTGTCCACCGAAATATCACATAGTTTTCGAAGCTTGCGGCATGCATAGTTTTTGTCATCGTAATCATGAAGGGAGAATTTAAGTGAGATACTTCCTTTTCAGCAGTAATTTTAATTGAAACGACATTCTCCGCCTCTCCTTCGAATTCAAATTTGGCGAGTGAATATCCAGATTTCCCCCGCGCACGTCTTAACGGGACCTTGAATAACGAATTTTAATTCCGTCAGCATAAAAGCTGGAATGCTATTCCGCAGATGCGGCTTTCCTTTCTCGTTCTCTTTTGTCGGATTCAAAATTCGGAATCAAGGGAAGAGAAAACAGGCCTTGGTGCACGCTTCACGAAGTTTCCCATCGCTTTCTGAGGTGGAATTGAGATTTATGATTTCTCTCGCGGGGAATTAACCGGCGCAAATGACCAGACGGAGAAATGAAAGATAAATTGGCGGGCGAGTGGGAGAATAATTTAGAGAGGAACGCCCTCTGAGAGACCCTCTCGCCCGCAGGACTCACTCGATCGTTTATTTACTCGCAGCTGGAGTACTAGTCTATGTAATTCGGAAGAGGATCCTGCAGCCAATCTCCTTGCTGAGTGAATCTCCTTCAATTTCTATTCCATTTGCTGAATTTCATTCCGCCATTCTTCATTTCAATTACACTACTGCCATCGCTCCTCTCCAATGACAGTTTTCTCTCAAGCCTCTCCCTCCCCCAGAATTTCATCCTCCATCAGTTTATAGAAGGATTTATGCTCTTCGCTTACAAATAAGGGGTTAATCAGTGCTACTAGGTTATATATTAGTGGTTATCGTAAGCTTATATAATCCAATCAGTAATGATCACCAAGTTACAAGTTATGTTTTAGTTCTCAATGTCGCTTGTACATGTTCAAGTTAACCTTTTCCTACAGTGCTGAATTTTTATTCTACGGGGTTACATTAGTTGAATTGATTTGAAAAATGAAATGTTGCTTATTACGAACGCTTATATTTTAACCGTTATCGGGACGGTTTTCGATTAATGTTGTTTTAGATTATATTGATAGGAATTTATTTCTTAGCATGGGAATCATGTTTTGATCCTGCTTCGACAAAATTGCGTTTTGCGCTCATCGCTGTTTATATCGTAATTTACAAATATCGCGATCATTAGCTACACCACTAATGCGACTAAAACTTTCCATTTTATTGAAAGAATCAGTAAGAAGTGATATTTCAATACCTCTCTTTTCTTCTCAACCTTAAACATAACTGAAAACAGTTTATTTTCTATTAGAGGGAAGTCCAATGGAAAAATTCTTTGACATAAATGATTGAATGTAGTATTCATTGAATAAAAACGCCCAGTTCTTGTGTTCTTCATCCGCATAGTAAAATGTTTTCCTAAAAAGTTCCTTGATTTACGTCCCCCAAATATTCCGTCCACCCTTATCATGAAGTACCAGAAATAAAACAGACTCAAGCACCACCCTCCAGGCACCTCTCTTTCCAACCCTCGCATTATCCACCCCCATATCTGCAACACCCCCACCATTGTCCCCGAAGACCCTTTCTCTCCAAATTCACCTCCCTATCTCTTCCCGGGAGAATCACTCTCCATAATTTCTCCTAATCCGGGGTCCGAGGGTACTCTCCACAGAGAGATGCTAAGGGGATGTCCGGTGGGGGAGATAAAGGGGTTCCCGGTTAGCTCCTTCCTCCCCCGCTCTTGGTTTGTTTATGAAACGGAGCACGTGTGTTTCACGGCACCAGACTCGGCACATGGCCTCATCCAAACCCCTTTCTATTTCCTACTCACGGGACCCTTTCCAGAGGCTCCTCTTGTTAGATTCGTGCATCATCGTGACGCCACCTAGAGGTAACTGCGTCTTCCGCGACGGAATGTTTGGATTTGTTTGGAGAGGAGGGGTCCGAAAGTTTCGAGTCTGCAAAGTAATCTCCTCTAGGGTTTCGGAAGGAGGTTGGATATATTTTACGCCCATTTTATTCACTGCCCCCTCCACTCTCTCGATTTGGAACGGAGGAGATCCAGTGATACATATTCAACGCCTCCTCTTGGGAGATTTTCTCCTCATCTCCCGACCGAGCATTACGTCCGCGCGATCGGAAGAGTTTGCGCCGCAAAGAAAATCCACTCTTTACGATGGAGTTGTCGTCGATGTCTCTTCTCCTCCCACGATTCATGAGAAAGCTCCTCCGTCCCATTTCATCGTTTTATGAATCCCAAACTCGCCCTCTATCCACTTTGGAGCCCTCCCACTCCAGCCCCTGTTCTCTTCTCCGGCTTCCTTAGGTTCCTTTGCCATTCGTTATTCCCTATCCTCCGTGGTTTTCTAAAAAGAGGATTTCACCTGTTTCAGTTCTTCGCGACGAGGAGGAATTTTAAATGCTACATTTTACTGTTTGCTCTTTAACCTTTTGCATCGCGATTCTTATGAGACGATTGATCTATGCGACATTTATGATTTTCGCAAATCTGCTCCATGCTTCGCGACGCTGCGGAGTTCTTACCTCGAGCATTAAGAGTTGAATTATATACGGCTGTAGTGAACTGTTAAAAAAAACCGAGATGATGTCGTATGTTGTACTAAGTAATACAATGTTCTTTTTAAAAGTTTAAAATTTAAAGGATAATATTTTTTTGAAGTTTTTTTTCTGAAGAGTTCTTTTGCGTGAAATACCGGACCAGTTCATGGTATTGTGCTATAGCCACTCTGCCACCGTTTTTACAAATATATAGTAGAGTGATCCAAGGGTGATTTATCTCTGAGGCTCAAATTAGAGAAAAAAACGTTCATCGTCATTACAGAGCTTTTATTGCTCTATTTATTTGTACTAAATATCTTGCATATATATATGTTGCCTGTCTGTTTGAATATATTTGTTTCTTTTTCTATATTTAAGTTTTCTTGTTTTCTTTAGAATTATTTTCTTTTGTTTTTGTTATTAGTGTAATATTTTTATCATGGAATATCTCCAGAGGTTAGGTGGAAGAGAAGATATTTCGACCTAACTCACCGTAGGAATAAAATAATAATAACAATATTAAATCGAACATTTCTCTGAATGTGCCTAAAACTGATCCTTGAGGCATCGACGGGTATTTCTCTCACCAGTTCCTCACCAGTTTTCCCCAAAGAGACTCTAAAGACTATTTATAGCATTTTTCAATCCTGGTTGTTGTACGACGTTTTTGCTTTTGGCATTCTTAAGGCATCTCACAATAGAAAGATGCGGTTATTCTGCCGTCTTTCCGCAGTCGATAAAAACGAAAACTATTGCGAGAGACACTGCAGATGTCGAGGATCTGCAAGTCATCTGTAAGTGTCGCAAGTGTGGAGGAAACCACCTTTGAGAAACTCGAAATACCGCGTTCCGGTTTCATCCCCGTTTGACTCCTTTCAGCCCTAGCCATCACATATCCTCTTTTCTTTGAAAACGGCTTTGGGTACGCCTCCTTTCGTAGACGCGGAAGAGGGGCATGGAGTGAGGGAAGCCTCAGATACAATCCAAAAGGGCCTGAGAGAGGCTCCAGACTCCGGCGTCCAAAAAAAGAAAAGAGGAAGCGGCATCCGTATAAACATGCGTTTGAGGTTCCCGATCCAACAAATCTTTCTTCTCGGCTCCCTCCTCAAGCCTCCCCTTTCCAGCCACCCCTTTCCCCCCGAAACCCTCTCCCCGCAACTTCCTCCTCAGCAATCCTCCGATAGCCCATTTCTTTATTGTCTTGCGGCTTATTATGCATCTTCCTCTTCCCTCCTCATTTTTAGCCCAACTCCCGATCTCATGTTTTCCTCGCAGACTTTAACTCGGTGGTGCGTGTAATCAGGACCGAACTGCGCCTTCCCCTCCGCCATCGCAATCTTCTTTGTTCGCTTTTTCTCTTGGGCGTCTCTCTTTCTTTGGTTGCCAAGGGCCATTCTGCTTCCCTCCCCCCTTTTCCTCATCCGGGCCCGCTCTCCCCTCATAATCAGCTTATCATTCTGTCGGAAGTCTCCCTCCCCCCTGTTATTCCACTTGGAATGCCTGCATCCCTCAACCGTTCCTCCCTCAGTCCTCCATCCACGTTTCCCGAGATCCACCTTTTTCCTCCCCATCGCCTCACCTTGTCAGACCCCTCCTCGTCTCAATTGACTTCCTCATCGTCCTCTCCTTCCATTCGTGCCTCGCTCCGTCCCTCCATAACCAGTCACCAGCCAGTCATCATCATCATCATCAGTCGGATGCTGGGCCCCGCGGAAAGGGGAGGGCCATGCGTGTGTGAGTGGGCCAAGGGAAAGGGAGGAAAAAAACCCTCTCCCAGTCCCCCTGCCCCTTTACCATCCAGTTCGCTTCTCCCCCTCTCCCATCATCTTCGGCCCTTCATTTTATTCTTCCTCCGTTGATCCTTTCGCTGGCTGGCTGTCCAGGGGGTGGCGTTCCACTCGGGGGGCGGAGAACCGTCCGGATGGTGGACTCTGCGAGACACGCACGTACATAGCTTCTGCCATCGCAGAACTTTATAAGAGCGATCCACTTTTCGGGGCGCCCACGTCACGTCCACTGGATGCTCCCGCTCATTTTTTATACGCCCTCCAACGCCTTTTTTCACCCTCGCAGTATTTCTTCTCATTTTCTACGGGCTTATCTGATCGCCCCGAGTACCTGTCCACCTCCACCGCCCCTCCCACTGGCCAACACCCGCAATCCTTTCGTGCTTCCGTGCCGTGCTCTTTTCGTGCCCCGCGTGAGTGACTTTTCTCGCCGTGCGTTCACGAGAGGCGATCGTCAGTGAGATGGAGTTCGGTAGCGGAGGCAGGGGCGGCGCTCCCGGCGTCCTTTTCTTCTTCGGCCGTCCAAGTTGTGTTCGTCGGCGCTGAACGGAGATCGACGCGGTCGCAGAGCGGGTCCTCCGCCGCCATTGCTCCTCTTTCGCCTACCGGTGAGTGCTTCTGGAGTTGCGCCGCCGCTCCACGGAAGCGGTGCCGAGCGCCAGCGCCGCTCTTTTGTTTTATGGCCGGGAGACTGGAACCGGCGTCGCGCTGCGTCGTTACGAGGCTGAGATAAGGCTTGCTCGACGATTGGAGGGTCAGGCTGTGTCAAACCATATCGCGTCCATGATGAAGTTTAACAAGGCGAATGATAAGCTACATTCATTTCGACACGAAAATGGATGACGATATCGGGGCCACGTCAGTTTCTATGAAAATAGTATCTCCGTCTTCCGTAAAGGTTGCCCAATATTTTAATGATGACAGCAAGAATAAGAGCGATTTAATGCTTAATCTTAAAAAAAGTATGAGTGTTTTTATATCCTATCTATTGGTGACGTCAATTAAGAATATAAGAATTGAATTGCTTCGCGAAGTTTGCCTCCAAGTTTACATTAATCTAATTCCTTTCTTTGTGCGTTATTTCATGAGTGCTGGGTATATCAAATCAATATGAAAAACTATGAAAAGTGTAAAACATGTGCTTCCGGAAAATTCATTCCCCACGGTTTATATTAAACAGCTAAGTACTTTGTAACTTAAATTCAGTATGCGAAGGCGTTACTTCGTGGAAGGCCAACATATATTATTAATAACGTAGTAATCGATGGAGTTGACACCATCCATCAGTAATGAATTCAATTAGATATGAATTTATTTCGCTCTAGGACCGATGACGCAAAGTCAATAATCACAAAAGTTGTAATTATAAGATATAACCAAGTTATTTTGTACATTGTCGGGCATATCAAGCAGCAGCAATCATCCGATTCTTCGGCAAGATTTGACCAAGTAAAAGGAGAAAATCTCTTTAAGTATTGCTTTAATGCTCCCTGTGATAATGGAATTAATTCAATTAAATGTATCTTACGGTCAATTTATTACTACTGTAATAATAGTTTTTAACGAGGCCTTTCATAAACGGATATCGTCCTCATTTTGATCGATGGTCATTTACCGACGGCAGTTTTATGCCTTTTGATAACCTTCTTTATTAATTGATATACTAGAGGCGAAGCTTTAAATCGTTGAATGAAATTTTCAATTTTAATGCTGGGGATTAATTTTTAATCTGATAGCTTTAATGTTACGTCGAACTTGGCTGGCAAATAGACATATCCTTTGTTTTTTAAGTTAGAGCTCATTCTTCTAAAGTAAAGTGGATTTTTATTTGCAAACCATAATTAGTTTGCGTATCTGTTGGTTTCTTAAACGAGTCGATAACAGTTATTTATTTCTATCATCAATTAGTTGATCGTTTTCTTCCGAAAAGAACGAAATATGTGCGCCTCGTTATGATAATTTGCCTCTGCCGGGTTTTTCTTTTCGAAAAATCAGATACAATACATTTGAATAAGATGATATATTTAGTTAATTAACGGTTAATAAATTGTAATATATTTCCCAAATATTTATCGAAACATTTCGTACCTATGATACGTTACCAAAGATTTGATCAACAGACGGTATTTTTCGATTAAAATCTCAATTTTAAAATGTAAAGAGGCAATTCCACAAAGGGAATCACTCGAGCTTTCACATGTACAAATAAAACAGTTAATGACACAATATAAGTTCATTGCGACTATTAAGATTCAATTTCGTTTAAATTTACATTTATGGATGACATTTATGACCGCAATAGTTTTGTTTGTGGAAATTTTAGATTTATTGGGTGGAAGTATTGCTCAGCCTGTAGATTCCTCTATAAATTTAATTAAGAATTTGGTCGCCTTAACTATCTCTAACCACCGTTTTCGACGACCGAGGGGAATCTTTCAATGAATATATACGAATATTTGTAGTTTTGCGTCAGTGATGAGAGTATGATCTGACCAACAGATGTGAGATCAACTTGGGGAATATTTTCACGTAGAATAAACGCGTTTCTTCCATGTATTTTTTATGAATCTTCTTTTATATCGAGCGAAAAACGTTTCTTTATCGAGTTACTCCGAGGAAGCAACAGTCAATTAGAAGTGTGTACACGCGATTGCAGGTGGAAACTTCCTTAGCAAAAAGGTCTCAAAACTTAGTTCGCGAAAGAAGTTTGTGTTGCAAAATGTCTCGGAAGGAGTAGAGAATTTTCTATGGCGAGTTGTAAATTTCTGAGGAGATCGAGACACACTCTCGCTCGGCCTCATACACGCATTTCGGAACGGAGTGCTAACTGGGGGAATAAAATTTTATACCCCTCGAGAGGTAATTCCTCACAACTTTTTTCTCTCTCTCCTTTTCTTTTGCTTCCTCAGTTTTTTGCCCTTCCTTTCGGGTCATCCAGTGACGGTTGTCTTTGAGGTAGGTTGTGAGCGTCTGACGAAGATAAGGATATAATAGTGCTATAGAGGTGAGGGGAGTGATCACCTTAGATATCTAGAAGCGACAATGGCAGATAGAACCGATAGGAGGAGGAAATGTGCCTTCGAGGAGAAGGTAGCAGGAAGTAGTTTTTCTAGACCTGCAGTAAACATCGTCCTCGTGTTTCTATTACATTGATGACATTTCTTCAACCTTTTTTCTCTTCTTTTGATTTGGAAGAACAAACATATGCGTTGGCACATATACATATATATGGGACATGTTTTACTGCATAAGCGTGTACTACCTTCAAAAATTAAGCATGTGTGTAAGAACATATACCTTGAGACTATAATTGAAATTCTGGGTAGATTTTCAAAGTTTTACAAGTCAAAATGATACTTTCGTGATATCGGCATATTTTCCTGTTTTGTTAAAACTAATTTTAAGTTATAAATTTTACGTCTTCTAGAATGTCAAAATCCAGTTAAACGTCCATAAAACTCTTGTGAAATGTTTGTACCACTGAACTATGCTTTTGATACTTTCAATTATGTCAGGGGGGAATTATGTCAGCATTTCTCCGGATGGATCATATCCTTTGAAGAGATGTCTATCTACGTAAAGTAATAAATGTATTTCAGAGTAATTATTTGTCACAAGGGTCAGGTTAGTGGTATTCACTTGTAACTTAAGGATGATTTGAAAAACATCGAAGTATCGAACCCAGTTCCTCCAATTTTAGGGTATATTCTCTGAACACTTGTACTACTATCCTTAATGTTTATGAGTTGCTTCATAAGCAGAGCAAAGAGGATGAATTTCACTCAGCTTGGACTGAGGAAGACCTGGGTTTGACTCCCATTTACATCGATAATTTCTGTTTTTCCTTATCCTTAGGTATTATTATTTTTTATTGACATGTACATTTCGACTAGTATCCACGTGAGCGTCTGATCTCGTTAAGTATGCCTCTTACGTGAGGAAAGATTCTAATAATTTGAAGAGTTTTCGTTACCTTTCCATTCTTGTATTTAGCATCTCAGAATTTGCATGGCAAAGATCACCCATGGAAGGGATAGGGATGGAGAGAGATATCCTGGAGAAATGGGTGGGATGGGTAATGGATTGTGGAAAAATGGAGAGAGAGCGAAAGAGAGTTGAGGACCAATCCGTGGCACAGCGTGTCACCCTCCTCGCAAAAGTGATACTTTATAGCGTTGCGCGGCACTTAAAATCATTTTCATGGATTTTCCAGGGCGTTATCCTTTCCTTTCCCTCCTTCCTCTTCTTTGTCTCTCCACTTTTCCTCTTGTGCCTTCTTGGTCTCCCTCAATGTTTAACGCCAATCGAAGCCACATGTCCAACTAGACCCTTTCATTTCTTATGTATGCAAACTGTATTTTGAAAGAATTATAAGTATTTCATATATTTAGCCACTTTTGAGCTGGCCTCCTTTTAAAAATTGAAAATTTTGTTCACATCCTTCAAGCCCTTGTTTTAACTTACTACCATTAAGGTAGTTTATTTTGAACATGTTCATTGGATTTGTTTTTTAGTACATATTGAAATATTATATCACTCAAGTGTCAGATACTTATCCAGAAAAATGAATCCTAATCTTCAATTTCTCCTTGGGTCTACCATTGAAAAGCATACTGTCGTTTTTAACATGAATATTATTATTATAAGTACAAATGTTACAAATGGACAACTAGTCCGGTGGTAACAAAATACAAGGTAAACTACTATTTCACTAAAAAATCATATAAGCTAACATTTCACAAATTACTTCCCATTCAGAATATTTCACATTTCACAAAATAATTGCCATTCAGACTTACTACCATTTCACAAATTATAGTCAGATACAATCCATATCATATCAGTGAGATACAAAATCATACAACAAGTTGCAATCTCTTTAAAGTACCATACCACAATTTTACATAAACTATTCCCATCTAATAAATGGTTGTCTAAAACACAAGCAATTCTCATGCATATATACAAAATATTTATATAACTGTTAAAATTTGACATCTATTTTTAAATTCTTTTATAGTTTTCGGTAAGGGTTTAAGCACTCCTTCAGGTAACCTATTCCATTCTTTTATTCCTCTATTGATGAATGAAAATTTCGCTGCATTCGTCCTTTGCTTCCTTAATTTCATTTAAGTTCGTGATTACCCTTCCCTATGTAGCTTGGTGTTTTCATTCTGTTCTTATGCCGAATGAGAATCCTGACTGAATATATTCAGTAGAGCTAACGATTGAATATTTCATACTATAAGTTAATTTTTGTGAGAATCTCTGACATCCTTGTTCTTTTATTTATTCTTATGCAATCTCGTTTTGCGTTTATATTGTAGTTAATTCTTTGCTTGCGATTTAGCATATCTTACATTGTTAACTTTACCAGGATGCCTTTTTATCATACAACATAAATGAGGTAAATGGTTTCTTCAAAATTTTCCAAGAAGTCGTCTCAAAGATCGACTGAAATGTATGTTAAATTTAGTTTAGGTAAGTTTTATTCATGGCCATGCAATTTGTTGGTGGCCATTGAAAACATTTTTCAGTTAGTACCGAATTACCTGATCCCTGACTGACGTAAAGTTTAACGTAATTTTCCTTTAAGATTATATTTCCATCCGAAGGTTTTCATATTTATTCTTTCAACATTGTGATATCGAAATCATACACTTTTTCCGAGGGTATGAGACATTTTGCATTTTATTAAACAGCTTACTTATCAGTTTCGTATTTTTATACTCCCCTTAAATCACGAATTACGTCACTTAAATCACGAAAGCAAGTTATCATTGGCCTTATTCCTCCTATTGAAAGTTCCGTTCAAAGAGTGAAATGTTCCATTTAAAATGGCTAAAAAATGCGAGTTTAATGTTGACACACTTTCTTACTGCTGCACAAGAAATCCTGAATCGGTTTTTTGGAAATTTAAGGAATTCATGCTCTCTCAATATAAATAAATAAACATACATATTGTTTTATATCAAAATATGTTATTACCCTTGTAGATATATAATTGAATCCAAAGCCATAGATCCCTCCTCTTGTAAAGAATCGTTTGAATACCATTTTATTCTCTCAAACTTATGGTAGGTATGACTGCTTATTAATGAAATTTGTTAGAGCTTTATTATTTTTTAAAGAATCCTTATAAATGATGATCATTGAGCTCTTGTTGTTATAGAATTTTTGGACAGTTAGTACTGATGTTCCTGTGTGATTTTCGAGGTAACAGTTACCAGTTATTAATTACTATTACAGGTACTGGCCTTTGATATTTTGATAATATAAGGATGAATGATTGGTTATTGATGGATTTCCTAACAAGAGATTAAAAATTATTTAGAAATGTATAAAAGTATCTACTTACACATTAAAAAAGCATAGTAGCTGATAAATATTGCATTTATTTTCGCTGCTTACGAATTATTATGATTAAGATATTCTTTCCATCCCAAATTACGGTAAAAATCCATGATTTTTTATGATTGATCTTTTACTGCCAGTATGGATTTTGTATTTGGGGAATTGCGATTTCCAGATGAAATATTAAAGATGCTACCAATGTGTAATACTATAGATTAGTCAAGATTTTTTTATGTGTATGTAACTCTTTTTTCTCAAATTGGACTCACTAAATGTAAATTATAAATTCAGATTTTTAGCTTATTTTAAACTTACAGAAAGAGGTAATTTAAGAGTTAAATTAAGTCAAATTTAAGAATTCGTCTCATTTAAACTTCGAGGAAACACCTTTATTACTACAAGCGTGACTCATATCCATTATATATGTCCTCTCCAATAGTCGGATGTTTTCATTCCTTACATTTCTCAAAAACGTATCTCCTTTATTATGCAGGACAATGTTGTTTACATTAACGTAGTATCATAGTTCTCCTATATAATATGATGCTCTATAAATGTCAATTATGGATGCATTTGCTCTTTGGCAAGCGTACATTGTAGATGTAGGAGAGTTCCTTTACGATTCATTTCCGAAAATATAACTCAGAACCCTTCCAGTCAACATTCTCTCCTGAATAACCTTTAAATAGATGTATGACAACGGTCGCACACTGATGTGATTTTTAAGAGAACCGTGGTATTCACGATCTTATTTTGTGCCCCTTCTCTCGTAAAGAGAATTATTAATCTGAATTTCTTCCATGGTGTTGTTTTTTATTCAGGTTACCATAAAAAGCGTGAAAAGAGACTGAAATTTCACACTATAATCTTTCATTCCTTAACGTGACCTTCTTCTCATGTCTACCCACGTGCCTTTGTATACGACCGTTTATTATATTCCCTTCAGTAGTTACCCAAGAAATTCCAGAATATGTCGAAACATTGATTGTTTTCTGGAATGTTTACGTAGTAAACGTGCCGAGCGATATTATCTCCTTGTGTCTTACAAGAGTTTTGGAATATTTTGTTGGTAGATTTAATTTGAAGTCTGACTGAATTTTTGCAGAGAAAACAAAGCCAAGTAATGAGAAGTAGATTTAGAGTTTCCGTTCCCAACTTCAGCTCATATAAACTAATATAAATTGTTACTCATTTTAAGATTAATCAAATATCGGCGTGTAGCTAAGCTCAAAGTTGATTGTATCGTATTTGTAGAGAAAATTGGAAAATCCACATAAATATTTTATAATAACAGGAAACTTTTAACTGGTTATTAAAGAATGTTTTATTTTGGAACTTATTCACTCTACAAGTTGCACGGAAAGATTTTGTCTATCACAGTCAAAGCACACAGAAAATCTGCATGATTATCTGTGATACTTCAGTAGTAGAGAATTATTATAATAGAAAAGACTGTACTCCGTCTAGATTTGACTTACAAAAGGAAACATGATAAATGATAGATGGTTGGTGGTTGGTTTGACCCTTTTGTCTTGTTATTCATCGGCTTCAAGGAAGTCATTATGAGCTGTGGAAACCCTCTAAGGCAGTTATAACCCCCGAATAAGGCTATTAGAATTGTTTGTTACTTTAGGAAGTATTGGCTCTTATATTTGAAGTAATCTAACCTAACCTAACCTAAACTAAACTAGATAAAGAAGGTATAACTAAGACTAATTAAATTCCAATGAGGTTCTTTATTCGAAATGAAGTATTAAATAATTTTACTCATGGTGTGATATTTACCATTCGATTACGTCGAGGCGAATTGCCAAATAGTTTAATCAATGCTGTATTTCTTATATGTTTGTAAAATCATAATGATCTTATTCTTTCCTCGTTCTTCGGGTTCGCAGGCAATCCGGCTTTCCTACTTCACTTGGCCGACGACCGCTTCCCTCACCGACCCCTCTTCACCCAGCGACGGCCATCTTATCTTCTTCACCGGTAAGTCCTGAATATAATGAAAGCCTCGAAGCAGAGTAACAACCATCTATTTCCATCAGTACTAACCAGAATATCCGTATTGTTCATGTTAATACGCTATGGGATCGCGATATTTGTCTTTCGCGATGACGTAAGCGCAATTATACATAAAAATCTGTATATATCCCATGTATTCGTAAGGATAATTCTATAAAAAGTGAAACTAAGCTCAAAATCCATGCACATTGGTTTATAATTTTTAAGATAGATTTTAAATGATCGAAAAGAATTTCAGTCAACGTAAAGAACGATTTATGATCATTCTTGGTGGCATAACAATAAAATAACACGAATTCATATATTTTACAAATAATAACACCGGACTTTGACTTTATCCAAAATTTTAGGTTTTTGTTTTAGCCAGGTTGAACAATTATTTGCACTTTAATGAAAAACCTTCTATAAATCATCTTACAAGATTTTCCGCATAAAAGTAGGATGTATAAAAATTGTATTCTTTTGTCTTGTGAAACTAAATCTGCTGGAAACAATTTGCTTTCATTTAAAGAAATATCTTCGGTTTAAACTTAGGACTTTTCTTAGAATCACCGCTCTAAGATAGGCGTGGGCTCTATCTTTTAATTTACTTTATTAGCATTTATACTGCGGAATCTTAATTTATTCAGATTATTCAGATATATTTCAGATAGAAAGAGCCACCTCAGGAGGAGAATCACCTCAGATATTTTTTGGTTTTTCAGTGAAGAATAATCTTTAAGGGATAAAGCAAGAGAGACGAGAAAAGTGGGAGAGGTAAAGTCGGTGGAAAAGAACAACTGGGAAGCCAATTGCTTGCTAGTAGTAGTTAGTCGTTATCTCAGAAATTTAATGGCTTTCTCCTTCTCCCTGTTTCTCATCTATCTTCTCTCGGCGGGCTCTTTATCTTTTTTTCCAAGGGGAGTTTTGCTTGCCAACACGTACATTTATCATCAAGTTACACTGCCGCTGTGTTTCTTTACTTTGATCTCGTTAAAAATATCACATTATTAAATTCTCGATTTATTTCTTTTCAGTTCATACACTTTCAACAAATCGATAAGTAGTTCAGTTATACTTCAATATTACTTTCCGTATGTGATAAGAAGTGTCCTAGGACAATTTTAATTCTATTCTAATTTTTTCTTCAAGATTTATTTTCAATTCTTACGAATATTTCGTCTTATATGATCCTCTGATCTATAATGCTGTGTATTTACTAGGTATTGAAAATAAAACCTTCTTTTCTTTTTTCTACTGTCGTAAACTTAATATAGGAACAATTTTCACGAAACGAATGATATGATTGTTCGCATTTATTCATCTTAACACGCTCGACGTCTTAAATATGCGGGATCTTTCTATAATTTGATTTTATTTTCTCCGAGAGAATTGTACAGAAATTGGCCGTGAATAATATTTATGGAATTCCACGAAAGAATTCAGTATATTTTCCTTCATGATTTTGATTAATCCCAAATTTTTTTGCTTTGGATTCGGTTCGAGCGTATTATTTGCTTTTTAGTTGTAAGTAGACACTCCCGTACGCAGTTAAGAAAACGAGTTCTCTTGTCTTCATAATCAAAACGAAAAGGACAGGAAGTGCTAAGAGTCAACCTCTCAAGCTTTCTTACGCGAGATTTTGGTTGTATAGAGGTGTTAATATAGTAGGTATGTAAAAAGAGAGAGAACAAAGAATCATAAAAACAAGAGTTAAGTACTTGGTACTATCATTAGAGGTTCAACTACAGGTCCTCTCAGGGAGGCAAAAACTCAAAGGGAATTCTATGTTCTTTCCTTAAAACCATTTCTTTGTACGTTATTTATCGATGAATCCTTCTTCCAACAAGGAAAATCATCAACACTGCTATATAATCCTTCATTACATTAATATATCTTAAAATTAGCAAAGGCAGTCCAAACAACTTATGAAATCCGTTGAAAGTCACTCGTTTCATAATTCATCAATATAACCCCTATCTGTCGATTAAGTAATCACTGAGCTCGATATCATTGAAGTATGAATAAATATGGGCTCCCGGATTGCCAAGTGGGCAACGCGTTCGACTTCGGTGGAACTGGTCCCGAGTTCGGATCCCGGTGGGGGCTTAATGACCAAATCAGTGGAAGCACTTTTAACAATACTGCTTCTACTATTATGAATTAATTGTTAAAACTCAGAATTGTTGGCTGCGCTGCATTTCTTCATTAAGTGCTATTATGCAATGCCATGTTGCATACCAAATGAGGTTTGTTTCAGGTCAAATTCGGGAAGCAGTCCTCAAAAAATTTAACATTCATTGAGATGAAATTCCCTCACAGTTTTTGTCTTTAAGAAAATGGAAAAATATTTATTGCCAGATTCTAATTTATGTGAGAAGCAATTCTTCTATTCTTTCGTGATATCTAAGTAGTTTGGTGTTTTAGGAAAATCCCTTTTCTCATCATTATCTCTCACCTTGCATCTTTTCTTTCTCCCAAACAATGGCTTCGTAACCCTACTGAATAATACCAAGATTAATACCCACGCTGCTTTTTTCCTGCGGTATATATGGGTATTTTAAAGGCTTATTTCCATTTAATCTCGTGAACTTTGTTACAGTTATCATGGAAATGCTCCCTTTCACTTTTAGGAACCTTTCCTGTTATCGCGTAAACATTCATCATTCATGAAAAGCTTCGTATTTTTTCCTCGATTCATTCGAAATATCGCTTGATTTCTCAAGGATTCCTACCTTCGAGCGCATCCAATTCTCCACAGTGTGTGTTACCCTGAGGATTCTCCTAAATTTTAGGAATGGCCAACGCGCCTACGTGAACGAATGGAGGTAGTCTTTCTAGGACATCGAAAAGCCTTTCCATTTCAGTCGTCAGTCAGAAAAAAAGGAAAGGCTTGTCTGTTAGAAAGAGAGCCTCTGTAAAGGTCGCCCCAATAAACCCAATTCTATCTGCCAAGGTCCACCCTTCGGGTCCTTCCGAAAAGATTTGCCGAGTCGAGGAGGGGAAAGGGGATGAGGAAGGGAAGTGGGGTGAGGGAAGGAAGGGAGGAACAAAGGACGAGTAGTGCACTGCTGGGCCTGTTGTTATATTGAAAACGAAAAATCCTCATGTCTTCGCATTTTCTTAAATCTGATATTAATATTTTTTGTTATTATTGCATAAGATATAATTTAATTCGATTCAAATGCCTCCAAAACAGCTCCTAATGATCATTCTAGTTTATAATCAAGGTTGTATTCCTTGGTGAAATTTTTGTTTCCGAGGGAATTTTTAAATTTTACGCCTGCGAGCACTTTTCAGCGATTTTAGGCCACCAGTCGATAACGTCAGTTCAATTGAGTTTTAGAGGTGAATCCCTGGGAAGCAACAGTGGTACAATGGTAAGGTTAATCACATTACTTTCATTACATACCGTTAAGCTCATGCGTCAGAAGCCTTGTTATGCTAATTTTCAGACGCGTTTATATGTTATGCAGTGGTGACATTCATTATACTTATCAGGCGTTAACTTCAATTCAAAATAATCGAGAGTTTATATTTATCTAGAAATCGGCTGGAAGAAAAATGGGAAGAAAATAAGAACTACTGATTTAGGGCGCATTCTTTTACTTAATCATCAAAATTGTGTACATGTCGCAACATAACCCCTAATTAATATGTTCGTTATTTTTAGGTATTTTTTCGGTAAATTCCAACCAATTCTAATTTATTTTAATTTTCAGATTCTTTTCAGAATGTAAGAAAAATTATTAGTATCTATAAGCAGCCCATGGATAAACGAAATTGGAAAAATGGAAGTAAGGAGGACTCGGTCTTCCAATATCTGCGCGGATGGTAAAACCAACGCTAAAGTTTTAGACAGTTTTTCTGTTATGACATCGTCTGAGATCTGGTATCGACTCCCTTTTAAGACCATTTACTGAGTTATCCTTGGTTTCTTCACGTGCTCGCCTTAACATATAAAGTCAGACGATTTATATCTGTCATTGAATCGATGCAGAGGATGTTCCTTTATGATGAAAAGGGACTGACAAAAAATCTCAAACATCGGACTGCTGTGCGTTGTATCAGAGCGATTTGTAGGTAATTAGCCAAACCTTCGAGCTTAGGTTTCTATGGTTGGAGTTTCTATACGTATTGTTTACGGAATTTATTATGTGAGATTATTTACATTTCATTGGATTCTTTAATGGATTTTAATATACTTCCGTCTTCAGGTAGTTGATTTGTTCCCTAATTTTGTCAAACAAACGCCTTTTACGCCCCTCTCCATAAGAACCTAGTTGTTTATTTGTTAATGCGTTTGAAATTTCTTGATATTTCCATGCTCCATCTACGAAAGAATTTTGCAGAAAAATAAGAATGATCTGCATTTATTCTTCGATTCCCTCTTCCATCCGGTTCCGATTCCATAAGAATGATTTAATTATGTGTCAATCACCTTCTTGGATTTCTTGCGGGACAGATGACGCTTTGGGAGATATTTTAAGCATTTGACCGACTTATTTCGAATCCCAGTGCCGCCTTGTGCAGACCGTGGAGAAGACAGGTGGTGCTAGCGAGTGGAGGAATGGTCGAAGGCGAAAGGAAAAGGATATCTCGAGTAAGTTTCGTCGTTCCCTGGGCGGTTTCCGTGAGAGCGGAAAAGGGGCTGCAGAAAAAAAATCCCTGTTTTGAGGCCGCGTTCCATCCATATCCATGCAACGCGCAAACAAACAAACCGTAGATGAGGCTGAGGGAGGAACGGAGCCTGGCGTCCCCTTTTCTTGTATATACTTCTGACCTTCGCTCGATTGCAGCCCCCGCAGCACCAACCAGAGGAATTTTTTGCTCCCTTTCCTCCTTTCCAACCCTTTCGCTCTCTCTTTCTCGCGCGTCTTTTGTGTGCCATCGGAAAACCTTCGATATTTCGGCCGGCAGAATGAAGAGCGATTATGGTAAATCGCCATCAAAAGCGAAGAGCGAAGTTATGTCGCGATTAATGCGCCCGATTGCTTTTTCATGGGCGTGAGAATTGAGAGGTAAACTAATTAAACTTTATGGAAGAAATAAATTACGGCCTCTTTAACGGAGTCGACTGTTTGTCGAAGAAATTTCAAAGGTGTGGATGAGATGAGTAAACGGCGTCAAAACGACTCGTTTTATTTTTACAACGGTTTGAGGTTATGGGCGAGAAAACGGTGATAACGTTCATTGGGTTGACAGTTAACGCCGGGAGTCATCGGTTCTTACGGAAACGTTTATCCAGCGGGTTTCGTTTTAGGGGCGCAAATTTCAAATAACGGCGCGTTAAGTGATCTTTCAAACGCGATCGATTTATACGGGTGTTTAATAAGTCATCGAGGAGCTGAACTGCTGGAAACTGAACTGAAACGGATGTGAAATCCGAGATTTCACGGCGAAAAGGAAAAGCGTTAAAGTTAAATGCCTGGGTTATGGTTTGAGAAGTAAACAATGTGTTTGCTTTTGGGGGATGAATGGAAACATTCTGGCCTAACTCACGGTTATATATTCCAAACATTAGCGCGGTAGTACCAATGATAATAGTCTTTGTTTCTCCGTGTGCAAATTTAAAAGATCAATCCATTAGATATTATCTTTACTTCTTTACCATCTTTCATATTTTGTTCTACTAGATATTATTAGAGAGATTACCATAATATCTTTTCTTATTCATATCTCATCTTTTATTCTTCCCGTATGCAATGTTGGGGTACAGTGGCGAAATGCATTGAGATAAAGAGTGAGGAATCGAGCCTTTGTTAGCATAGCTATATCTAAAAATAAATTTACTAGCATCCTCACATGGACGGTATCACCCTTAGTATTTTTTCTACGTATGCTTGTGAAGTACTTTTCGCATTGAATAGGGGTTCTTCAATTGCTTTACCCACGCATTTTCCTCTCCAATTAGAAACTTACTTTGAGATAAGCTGAAAGAAGAGATTATTGCCTACATTTATCTTGGGTATCAGGTGTTGTACCGTTTAAAAAAAAACATAAATACGATTTATATTAGCCCGTAAATTTCAGTAAAGTAAGAATCATGTCCAAAATCACAATTTACAAAGCTCTTTCATTGATTTAGGATCATCAGTATTTGGACATTCTGATTTGATTGCAGAAAACGTTTCATGTACTATTTTTCTGTCATATCAACGCTGTAAAGAAGTTTGACATATTCATCCGTGTGGCAGTTATCTCATGGGGATACCTTGGTGAATTAATGTAAAATGTAAGTTTTGCTTAACAAAAAGAAATTTTCCGCAAATATCCTAGAAGGAATAAAAAGAAATTCCTTTTTCTATTTGAAATATATGACGTATTTGAAATGGAATCCACACTGTTTGACTTAGAAATTTAATGAAATTTCCTCAAAGTACTTTTTAATCGTCTTTTCTAATTAACAAATCGTATAAAAATATCCTCATATTAGAAATTTAACTTTGAAGGTAAATGAGATGAATTCTAACGTGTCAGATTTTGTACATTGCTAGGAAATGTTGTTACTTTTGGATTATTATAGATACGGATTAATGAATTCGATTTTCATATGAAAATCATGTGGGTAAAAAGAAGCTAAGTAGAGGAATCATTTAGTTTGAAGATCACTCATACACCTTAATCTCAATTTCACCTAATTCAATAGTACATTTTCCTGAATTGAGATATTCCAGAGCAAATTGCTTTCTCAAATGACCATCGTTAATTTACAAAAACATAAGGACCGGTAATTCTGTCATTCGAAAAGTAATTTTGGGTAATGAAGTAAAAAATATTTCCTTACGAAAACGGTCGAGAAATTTTGCTACCGAATCAGAAACACTTTGAATGATTTAATTAAATCATTTAATTCTCCTTATTATAAGAAATATTGCTATGATAAAAATAAATCGTTGCTATTAATGTGTTACTGTTGAGGTATTCTTTTCAGTTTTAAAGTAATCGATCAACTTCTCTCCACTCCTAAATTGGAAAGATAATGGAGCTATAGAAAATATTTATTATAAGCATCTTCAGAATCGACTAAAAATAAATTATAAAAAATGGAGCAGCACAATTATGAGTATCTTTACATAGAGCGTATGGTGTGAATTAAGGCCTTGTGGTGTGAATTAAGACCTGAAATGTTATTATGAAGGCGCCCAGATATGTGAAACGTCGAAGGCATGGCAAAGTACGCTTATTGAACGCTCTGTTCCCTTCTGCGCTGGGCTTTCTTAATATTTTACACCGCGCATTCTCCACATGTTGGATTAGGAAAATGCGTTTCTCATTGTAAATTCTTCTGTAGCAACTTGCCCGCAATGGCGACCACCTCACTCATGCATAATTCCTGTCTCAAGAGAAGGAGAGGGCTTCACCTTCACTCCTCGCTCCTCCCACTTCTCCAACTCCCTCCTTCCCATCCTCCCATTCCTCCTCGTTTCCTCCTCAGACCCTAGCGCCTCCTCATCTCCTCCTCCGACCAATCCCTGACATCGACCCAGCCCCGTATTTCTTTTTTCTGCTTCCTTTCTTTCTGCTCCTCACTCCACTCCCCGGAGACATGCTTCCGGAGAGTTTCCTACGTGTGTGGTCTGCAAGATCAAGTCCCCCTTCCCCATTCCCTCTCCTGCGGAAAACTACCAAACTAATCAAATCTCATATTCGCGTTTCTCCCGTAAAAAATACAGGATGTACTCTGTTTTACGAGTGTTTTCCTGGCGTTATAAATGGGAGCTTTTGTTTATCAAAGTGACGGTGTCGTACTATTTTAGCTGGAAATTGACCGATCAGGAATTTTGAACGTTAAATGTTTTTCTCCCTTCGATATTATTCTACTGTGGACCATTTTATTAACGTTCGTAGTCCCGATGCTACTGAATGTCTCACGAAATTTATTACCGCCTCAAGGCTTTCGTTAGCTTATTTATGTCTGGTTTGGAGATGATAACAATATTTCATAGTCACTTTTCGTAGTTATAATTTTGGGGTCCATCTGGGAGACGTAAAGTAATTATTGAGAGAAAGCGGAGAATGTTAATTCCAGATACATTTATAACAATTTTTGTATCTTGTGAATATGTAAATGAATGAATATGTAAAATGAATGAATGCGTAAAATGAATGAATGCGTTAAAAATACGTAAATTGATAAATTTAGAAAATAGTTGCTCTATTCCGATGAAAGAAATTTCATACTCGATCTACCATTCATCTCTTACTTATAAAATTTTAGTAATGCGTGCAGCTTATTATTACAGGAAGAATATACCGAATCATTTGTTGGAATCTAGAAGTGTATTTAATGATCTATGATTACCGTTTACCACGTTTAAACAGGAATCTGAATCGATCGATGCAATTACTTGTTCCAAGTGAATGGCACTCTTATTCTCCACTAACTAGGATGTTTGTATATTTGAACACTGGTAGATCATCAACGTGTTGATTTATTTTTGTATATTATGAGAGTAGACGTAGAGTATGGGGTTCGTGCTACCAAAGTAAAAGATTTGTGAAGGTCAGGGAGATTCAAATTCGCCGCTCTTAGACAAGAGCTTTTACGGACGCTCGCAAGAGGCCTGGAGGCGCTCATGCAAGCGGTTCAATATTTGGGCGAACGTAAGTTTGCCGCGGCAAATTCGAAACTTTTGAGAGCATTTTGAAGCAAATCTGAAGCGTTGAACAAGAAACGCAGAAATTGATTTAGAATTAAGTAAGTGAAGTTTTCTCTTATGCGCTATAAAATCTCGTCAATATTTGCCACTCTTCTGTTCGACTCAACATTAAGTGATCGGCAATTAAAAGAGCAGTGGATGCTTATCCTATTATTGTATGAACCTTATGTATTTTTAACTGCTTAAATATTTATTCTAAGTATACGTCGTCCATTTTCTAGAACATTTCTGTTGATTTCACTTCTCGGAACATATTCGACGATTTAGCCAGCTTATCGTAAATACACTCATCTTAGACTTCACAACTCTGGTGCCTTAATTATGTGTTTGACCTTAAGTTAAATAGTCAACAACCTCTGAAAAAACATCTATGCCCTCGATTTTCATAGCAGTGACGCACTATTCGTTGAAAGTTTCTTCGAAAAATATTTCTGTAAATTCTAATTTGTAAACAGATGATAAGGTGACATTCTTTACACTAGTGATTTGATTATCTTCGAGAGAAGTTGTATTCTCATAAATTTAATATCGTTTAACGTTTTTGGCGCTAGTAGAGGCTTTTTATCAACGCATGCTTTATCGCTATGCTAGGTCGAATGCTACTTGATGATTCGGACTTATTTATTGTTTATTTTAAAAACATCCGAAAAAATAGTTTGTAATCCTCATTGGCTTACGTATTTTCTTCTGAAAATATATAAAATGGAATTTTGGAGCAAAAGAAAGCCAATCCATGGTAATCAGAGTAGGAAATTATTTTTCTGATAATTTTCTATTCTTTTAAGAAATGTATCGATTTCGTGGTACCGTGATATGAAAATCATAGCGGTTTACAGCTGAAACCGGTCACTCGGAATAAAACAGATGATAAAAGTAGAAAGTTTTTCGGCTACCATTATTTTGAAATGGGTTTTTGCCGTAGCTTTGCTTCCTCGGGACATCTTAAAATTTGGGGAATGTGACAAGGAGTCTTTGTTTTCAGACAAAACATATCTCTTTTATTAAGATCTCATGATAACCCGAAAGAATTTACTCAGATGCAACATAACAGCACTATATTAGTAATACATGCTTCTAATACTATAATATTGGCGATATATGTGAATTCATTAAAAATGCTTTGCTCTTAATCATTTTAGATTTAAGAGAAGCAAAGACTATCAAAGAAATCTAATAAAAATGTACTATAATCATCGGAAAGACTATCTTTATTAGTTTGTTGACGGAAAATTTTGGCCTTTCCTAAATTTCGATTGACTGCTCGCAATGTTTGAAAGGGTGTTGGTCAATACCGAAGCCCGCCCGAGGTGGTTTGGCGTCCCGGTCTGTGATTCACGCAAGCGCCACTTTCTGTACAAAGACTTTGAAAAGTAGCCAATTTTTAGGACTCCTCCTTTTATGAGGGATAATTTATGGCTTTCATAAAAATTAATTTTAAATTTTGAATTAATTTACATTAGTTAAAACGTCACTAACAAAGTTTATTAAGATCTCTTTAATATTGCTCAAATCATTATCTCTTTAAAGTTAAAACTAATAAAATATATTAATAGAAAGTAAATTCGGTATAAAAATAAGTCTTTATTATTAGTTGCGCAATTGCTATAATTCATGGAACATTGAATTCGAAATCTATTCTAAAAAACTATCATCGGATAATACACACCAATATTTTATTAAATTGCTTGCTGGAAATCAAATACCAGAAGAAAACTTTTCTTAACAAAATTCTTAAACATTTACACATTTGAATTTACATACACATTGGGAAAACCGTCAACATTGTTGAGTAATTGATTTTTCTGTATAATTATTGAAGATAATCGCGCATCGTTAAAACCTCGGATAAACAGCAAGCTCCCCCCAAAACCTCGGCCCTACGAGCAACCGCCCGGCTAGTCCGCGTCTCGGGACGGCCCTGGGCAATACCTTTCATATGTGGGGAAGTCTTCCTAGCATATACCGCTTATACTCAAAATATGACTTAATTTTCAGAATTTTCCATACTACGAAACATCAAGGTCGTTGTATATAAAACTATATATTGTACAGTGTGTCAACAGAAGTTAGCCTTCGTATTGGAGTTCTTTAGAAGTATTTCAATGCTCAAAACTAAACTCTGTCACATTTCTCCAGAAATACTGAGGACTGTTTCTGTGATCATGTTCGATTCTGATGACTTTGATGATGCTATGATTTTCTTTCCTTCTCTCAGCTAATGAAGAACCGCGGAGCTGCACCTGTATATCATTAGATTTTCATTAGTATTCTTGCCGTATCTGTTCCGCATACTTGACGGCTCGGTGCACCATTCAAGATAGGAATTTCATCTCTCACCCAATGGTGGCGTTCACCTTATCCCTCTGAGAGCCATCATCTCCACCCACATCACGCACCTCAGGGAAACTCATTCGCAGGAGGCCTCCCGCAGCAGGAACATGCTTAGCGCGTTACTCTCACGGCCCCTTGCAACCTCGCAACCCACTCTTCTCATTTACGCCTCATCTCCGCTCCCTTGATGTGTATCCCTCGCCTCGTAAATGGCGCCGCCCTTTTTCGCACCCTTCCTCCCTTTATGTTGCCACTCACCGTGAGGCTCACTTAAGGCCCTTCCAGAAGATCCTACATTTCCCTCCTCTCCATTCTCCCATTGGGTTCCCACCGCACAAACTCGATTTGATATGATTCCTCTCACTAGCGCTCGAGAATATCAATGAGTTCATCGACTTTTAACGTCTCGGACTCGTTTTTTTGATCTAAACTAATACGCATCATTCTATTTCTATGATGTATTATCACTATTTATCATTCTGTTAAGGAATTTAACCCGCGGTGTCGGAGTTGTAAGATTGCTAGCGTTCAAAATCCCCTTGTCCCGGGTTCGAATCTCGGCTAATCGGATTTTTCTGGTTAGAGAATGTGTGTGTCAGTAATAATCATTATCTATGTAAGTACCCTCCAAGCTGCCTTTCCGCGAGTGGCAGGGGGTGCTTGCACCATGACTATATTTCCCTAATCGATTACTTTCGCGTATCGTTCGCGGAAAAAATGGATTCTTGAATCGATTCGTGCTGGCATTTATTTCTCTGATCTTTCTCGCAGTAGCTGAACGGCCTATGTAACATGGTGGACGCATTACATCGGCTACATTATCTCTGAACGTGATTTCTCTAAATTTATCCAGTAAATTAATCCCTTGTTTAAATCTTCAAACTTCTAAAGACTCCCATCCTGCGTCCTGAAGCATCTGAGTAACGCGCACTGATTTATCGTAGCAATTTTTCACAAAACGTATCGCCTTTTGCTGCACCAATTCCCGAATTCAACACTCATCCTCAGGATCCCATACACTACACGCATACTCAAGATGAGGTTTAACTAACGCAAAATAACGTCGCTCACGAACTTTTCTTTGCTCCGACCTTATTAAATCCTCTTAATTTCTACATATATCAAGGATGTGGGTACTCCATATTAAGTAATTCGTGAGAGTTACGTATTATGTAAGCATAGCATTATATCAGCTACATCGTCTGTGAACTCCAAACATTATTTAGTTTCACAAGGATTGAGGTAAAGGTGTAAACTTTGCACATTGAAGTTGTGCGTCTGAATCCCAAGGAATAACAAGTGTGAAAAATAGTGACATGACTGGGACTCGAACCCAGGTCTCCCACTTTCCGGGCAGGTATTCTAACCACTAAACTACCAGAACAGTATTTAGTTTGTGGATTCTCTGAACATATTTAGTAAATCTATCCTTTGTTTAAATCTTAATGGATACTTACGATGGATGGATATAATTATTAAAATGGACGTAATCATCTTCTTGTTTCCATAAAATAAATTATTATCATTACCGTTTAGAATTGTAATGCAGGAGGCTGCGGACAATTAAAAAAATTATGGCGTAATACCTTGCTCTTTGTTAATAAGTACTACGAAAAATCGATAACATTTACCTAGTTGCCCTTTTGCTTAGGATTGAGATCGTTAAAGAAAGGAGATTAAATTTTGATGAGCTTACTCGGTAAATTCAGAAATAACGCGTTCTTATTTTTAGATGACGCAGATTATTAGAGTAATAAAAGAGTTATGCGGCTACTCTTTAGCATAAGTCTATCGGATACTGCAATTAAAACAAGGGAAAAAGATGCAAGAGATAGCAGCTTCAAAAACTAATTATTTTCCGAGGATGATACGTGGAGGTCACAAATTCCAAAAGTAGAGTGACAGTGCATTCACCTAGTGTCACACGCTAAATAACAGTTCGCTGATCATAGATAAAGGCGATAGAATTTGTTTAAGCATCGAAGTTTTATATTTGGAGGATAACGATTCCTAGTAAAAATAAGAAACTGGCGTATGAGCTATGGCGATCACAGATAACAGATCTATGTAAGTCTTACAGAATAAAAAAGGGAGTTGTTCAGCAATTTAGAATTAAAATTTCACTATTCACCGATTTGGATCAATGATATCCTATGAATTAGGAGAGAAGCAGTCGATATTGTTATTCCCCGTCTTCTTTGCACTACTCCTACAATAATATAGTCGAACAATTCGCACCATTTGGTTAGAAAATAAAGATAAAATGATATTGATACTCAACCCCAATGGAATTGCTATTAGGCGAATTCGCCAGAGACTCTTTGTTTCGTAATAGTACCGTTAAAAGTGCTTCGATATCTAAAGTCGTTAGTAACGTTGGCTTCCACCGAGAATCGAACCCGGGACCGCTTTCACTAAAGTCGCACGCGTTGCCCACTTGGCAATCCGGAGCCCTCGTTGATTCGTTGTTATTGTGGATGCTGAGTTACCTTGTCGTGCCTCTTGGTTTACTACTCATTCAATAAGAAATCGTTGTGTAAAAGAAATTTTGGTGAAAATTCTTGCGCTCTAATTTATGTCACAGTTAATGTTGTTTAAGTATTCCTTAACTTACTTTTAGATCGCGAACTTTCAAATTCACCATTTTATAGCAAACACTATTTTCCATGTATTTTCCTCAATGACTTGAAGTTAATAAGGATTCTCTGCGAAAGATATTACACCTCCTACCTCCTTGAAATATGGATTTTACTATTTTTCCTCAATTTTTAACGTGAATTTTATATATATTTTACCAGCTTTGTTTCGTCTTTCAACGCACCTTAAAAGAATCATTTTCATTAAAGAATTGAAAGAATAAGCTCAAAATATGATAAAAGTTGTGTTTTGATCATATTAATGTCATAATTGTTGCTTACATTCCTAGTTAAGATATGTAGCGGGAGATCTGGTTTGATTTTTTGGCGCGCTCTAGCCTGTCATGTGGGTTGCATTTGCTCCTGAAATACAACCACAGCTGGAGGGCTTGAAGTTGACGGTTTGCTCGACAGGGGTCTCTGAGCGTATGATTCCATGCGCGGTCTTTCTGCAATGATTGGCATACCATAAAGACTACTCTTCAGAACCATTTATGAATCTTCAAAGTCGCCTCTTATAGGACATATATTTCACAGTTTAGTATGGATGGTCTTAGGTATCCAGATATTCCTCATTTAATGAATCGATTTTAGCAACCAAATAAAGGGTGCGAAAATGAAATGTCTATTTCAATCACGTACTTTTTTATGGCTCGTAAAAATCTTCAAATAATGAAAATGAAATTATTCATGTTCCTGCAGGTAGGCAGTCCTCAATTCTTATGAAGTTCGCCAACACTCTGTCCTTCTTCATCTTCTTAAACTCACGTATCCTTAAGTCATGTCTGGACTTCCGTTATGATAATTGGTAGAGTTAGCGCTTGAAATTCAAGTCTACAAACTGTGTAACTCACAACTTTGCCAGATTCAAACGTAAATAAGCACTTTCATTGAAGCTGTATTGTAGCAATGTAAAACTTTGCAAACTTACGGTTATTCGTTCCTTATCCATAGTACATACGTTATAGTTGAGAAACTATAAATTACAACGATTTAAAACTTCTTATAATTTATATTCTTATTAATTAGTATTTCATCGCGTGGACGGAACTTAGCTAATAAAGCACCAAATATCTTCAGTAACATAAATCCACACTTCTGAAGAAACTACTCTTCCGCTTAAAAATATATTTCATTTGGAAATGAATTACTATATAAAGTTAGGTTGTTTAATAGCAATAATAATTTGCATTACTCCTGGATCATATTTTGACTGTAGTGATTACCAATGTCCCACCATGGCGTATTTGTCTTGCTACTTCGACACTACTGTTCAAGCGTCTAGGATAGGTAAGTATCGCGAAATAACTTTACGAAATTAATTACGTAATTTCATGAGTGGAAGTGTTTTTAACTGACGATTTTCGAATTATTTGGCTGGAAAACCATGGTAGTTAGTAAATAACAATGAAAACAATAATAAATAATTATACATACGAATTAAGAAATATTAATTTATACAGATGTACTCACGGACTGAAATATGAATTATTAATTGATAAAACAGTATGAAAAGAATTTCATATAAATGTTAATATAAAAATAGCAAAAATTTCATTCAAATATAGCAAAATTTTCATAAAAATATAACAAAAATTTCGTATACATATCGTCATATTATGATGTACATAATTGAGCGGAATGGTAAAGAAATAGTGAGTTGGTTTTAATGCAAAGAATATGTAGATTACTGCTGGGCTTCCATTCACGAGCTTTATTAACCCATATCCATTCCACTCATTCGCAGCGCTTCCCGCTCGTCTTCTTAATGGCTCACTTTACGCCCTGCCAAATCAATGCTCCCTGTGTTTCTACCACTGTCTTTTTTCGATCCGAAAATTGCTCGAGCGTGAGGTATAAATCATTTGGCCTCTGCACGCACACAATGGCTCCTCCTAGTTGGCGGTTTGTCCACCGTAAAATACTTGTTTTCCTTTTCCTCACCTCGTGTTTAACGGCTGGCCCACCAGAGGACGCCAAAAGCAGCGGCACTTCTCGCCGACCGAAAATTCTAAAGCGCGGACTCCAAGCTCAACCCCGGTCCTCACGTCCGCGTAATCGCCGCCGCTCAATTTGACGACCGCTTAAATTGCCACTCATTGCGCTCCTGCGACCACTTAATTCGAACCGTCGCAATTCGTTTTCCATTTTCGCCCATAAATCTGGTGGCGTTAAACACAATATAATCAAGGGCATTCGATGGTTTTTAAAAGAAATTCAAAGTTCTCTATTCTTGCATTGTTTATTCACTGCTTAAGATGACTCTTAACTTGATGAATACGCAAGGAAACCTAATGTGGCTAGTGGAAAAGGTGTTTTCTGGGACCGAAAATCATGTACCAGGATATATGTGGGCGTGCCAACTGCGAAAGGTTCCTTTCCGGGCCTCGGCTTCCGGTAATACCGGTTTTTATTGTTGCATTTTTGATTTCGTACTTTAACGACCATAACACACAGTAAATAAAGGAAAGTCAAATTTGTGATGGGAAGACTAAGTGGTCATGGAAACGAACGGAAGAAATCAAATCTAATCACTCCAAAGTAATGATTTCGCCAAAGGCTTCGATGAAGAGATACTTATCTGAGAGATGTGGGTTTTCAAAACTAATACTAACATTTTTAATGGGCGGTTTTATTCGTACTTAGGTGCTCATTACGTTCGGCGTTAAATAGAAGCAAGTTTAAACAGTTACATATTTTCCTTTGCTAATGTAAAAAGTAATTACAATTATCACATAAAAGAAACTCCTTTTAAAATTGTACGCATTGTTCGTCAAATTTTTATGGCTGTGTATTTATTGCATGGAAATTAATTAATTGAAGAATTACCTCGAAACAGCTACAATTAAGGAACATATCTGACTAATTGGATGAATCCATTCACTGGATGCAATGGTCGCTTCAGTTCAAATATCGCGAATCCTCAAATAATGTTTGCGAAGGAGTTGGCGATAAAGTATACTATTATTATCAATTATAATGCAGGAAGACAGAAAATTGTCGGTATGAAACAGTAACTATCACACCAATCAAGCTAAAGTTAGAGCTAGTTTTATTCTAACAATGGCAATGACCAGTAAGGAGATGTAAGTAGTCAATTGATCGATGAGATAGAATTTTACAGAATGCTCCAATACTCTCTAATACGAGTCAAAAGTTACATTTTCTACTTTAACTCTTGGAGAGGAACAAAGATTTTAGCCTCAGCTTATCCTTCTGGCGGGTATTCATCTCACTCCCTAAAAAATTTTTTTCTCTTGGAGGGTCTCCATTCTTCGTCCCATTCCATGTTCCTTCCGACGTTACTTTGTCTAGGCCTCCTTCAGCCCCTACTCTTTCTTTACATCCATGTTTCTCTCCCTGTGTTTCTTCCCTTCCCACGCCTTCTCCCTTTCTATTCTCCCGATGGCATTCCCTTCCATCCTACTCATATATCTGTCAATCGATGACTCCCCTTTGTTGTTTTCCTACACCAAAAATTCTTATTATAAAAAACGACGCAGTCTTTGAATAAAATAATGCTTCATGACAGGCCATATATCTTTCAAATTGCGTGCACTGATCGATAGAAATTCTTTTCGAAAATTAACAAATAGCGAATTATTTAAAAGGACTACTTTCTAAGCGAAAGTCTTGTTAGCGAAACTGTTATCCTACATACTTACCAAATTAGGGGCACCAGATTCGGATTCCTGTTGTTTCGTAGGAGTTTGCGTGAACTCGCTAAATGAGGGTTATCGATCGATATCCGAAAAAGAAATGCTGCGCCACAACCAAGTCTTAATATCATTTAACATAAGTAATTATCATCAGCAGGTTCCTAAAGCGAAAGATACAGTAAGCCTGACAGAGGTAGGGAACCTGCGGCCTTTTCGGGCGTTCATTGCGACCTCTTCATTATTTTGAAACAAATTTTACGCATTTAAATGATTTTGTTTAGTAATCTCGCGAATGACTTAAGTGAAAAAGATGTAAAGTATAAGTTTTGAATTCAGTGAGCGAATATATTAGTCTTCGCATATGCAAAATATCGATGTTTAACAGTTTGAATGTTAGCAATACGCAACTCGATTCCGACCTGGTGGTTTCACAGGAGACCTTTCTTATGCGACCGAATGGTAAGTGTGGCCTGCTATTGAAAAAAGATTCCTTACCCTTGGTCTATGTCCTTATATTCTTTATATATTTATTTTATACCTATATCAATGATTCGCGTTTAAATATATCGCAGATTATTCAACTTTATACTTCTACATAACCATACTGGGACTTACAGCCTAATAATAATAATGCACAGAATGAAAATTTAATCAACTTTCGATTTAATCAGTTAGTATGTCAATTTTCGAAGAAGATATTGAACGAAATTGTAAATATTATCTGTAATTTAAATATATTTCAATCAGAAAGTTTTATCTGGGTTATGAACAGCAATGTTCTCATTACAAACGAATTCAGTTTCCTTCTTCAAACTTACCAAGAGCTCAACGACCTGTTACGATTTCAACATAGAACAGCACTTGGTAAACAGAAAAGTTATTCACCAATGCACGCTATCGGTGAGGATTCTTCGCCGTCATTCTCCGTGTACCATGTATAGACTGAAATATGGCAGGAGGCAGCCTTGTTGACGTGGGTGGCCATACACGTCGTCACTGTATATTTCCGAGCGTGCATTGGTGACGGCGTGCTTGCATTACGTGAATCCTAATGGAGAGGCGACACCGAATAGTAAATTCGCGTTGCGATCACTCATGAATATCGAACGACGAGGAGTCGAAGAGATAGGCTGACTTTGGTCTGCGGACGGGACTCCTAACATCTTCATGTGGGCGTTTTATTCTCCGTGGGTGTCTGCTTCATTCATTTCCCGCATGCGAAGTTGGGCGAACATTTTTTTAGAAGTTGTTCCTCTCGCCATCCCATGGTAATAGTCCACGGGGACATTTCAAGCCGTTCTTGCTTCTTATAAACTTACAAGGTATTACGAACAACCCGGTGATTTTATGTTTTCGGTTTGGTTTTCACCAGGTATTCGTTCATTTTGTTCGGGGGCGCCGAAGTGAGAGCGGAGTGGACCGACAGCATTCCTAAGCGCCCATGGCCTAACTATTGCAAATATATGAGAAAGCGGTCTTATAAAAATCGCCAAACTCTGCGTGTGGTGTACGGCCAAAGTTTAAAAACAAGTGCCGCTTTCGTCACCTAAATCGTTTCAAGGTTTTCTTCTGACCAATTTTGGCTTTAAAATTGGGGATAATGGCGAAATAATTAAGGCCATGAACTCGATTAATAATGCAAATATTGATTTCTTTTTATGATATCAGGTTGCAAACGTTGAATATTACCATTTTAAAATGTTAAACCTCTCATGATATATACGCTCCGTTTTAGGCCCGGGAGCAAAAGTATTTATGCTTCCCCAATTAATAATAACAATGATGACGAGGACGACTTTATTAGGTAAATTTTGGACTTAAAATATTACTCTTACAATTAACCTTTTTCAAGACACGAACAACCATGCCATAACCATGATTGGAACCCTGGCTAGGCTAGGTTGTTGCTAGGCTAACACACTAAGCACTACACCACCGAGGCAGGTGATTGTGCATATAAATGAAATAAAACCTGAATGTTGTATTTTCAATAAATTTACTCAGCGAAATTTTCAACTCTTATACTACTGAACGCTGAAAATTGTTTATCATTTTCATAAAATGTAAGAAAAGACCTCCTTGGCCGTCCAAGAAGTCAGCTGTCCAGTGGTGTCCTTCAATAGCGTCCATCTGAAGTGGGCCCTATTGAAATATCACACTTAGTAAAGTGAAATAGGTCCTTCACGTGCACTTTTTTAATCATCCTCTTCTGATGGCAACTCCGTTGAGCATTGCAATATTCGGTATTTTGTCGAAAAAACTTCGCATTCATTTGTTATGTGTATTTATCGTTTGTTAAAATTAAATCAATATTTTTTAAATGTGTTACTTAATTTGGTTCCTCAGTTACCCACCTTTCATGTATTTTTTTCATCATTGGTGAAGTACAAAATTGTTTTTGTTCAGCAATACAGTTAATTAATCCAATTAATATTATAACCTTAAAGAAAGAAACTTCTATTACTTATTTAACCCGTACATTTTTTTCCTCTGAAGATAAACTTTGGAATTCTGAAAGGAATAAAAAAAAAACATAGGTTCTTAAGAAAACTGCCGCGATCGTTTTTAATTTCCCGCAGCTTTAAAGCTCTGGAATGTCCATTAACTTCCAATGCAATGCATGTATTCTTATTATGACTCATCGACATCAGTAGAAATTATTTATTTAGGCTATAAATTGAAAACTAAGGTGGCGTACTAAGGTAAAAAATTCACATCCCTTTTGAATCGACTTTTACATAGCTAAGTACGTTACACTACACTGCTTCTGTACGCTTCTTTAATCACTTATACAATTTTTAGAAATTTGCTAATTTGTACACATTTGCAATTACATATAGTTATTTGAATGTATTAATAATTTTCACATAAAATGGTTGCAGTAGATGATGTTATTCTACATCGGCTTTTATAAAGCGAGTAAAATATTATAAGAGTAATGATTGATTTATTCTTAGAAAGAAAGAAAAACCATGATAATTGGGTAACAAGCACTTCTTCTGCTCATTACGCTTGACATTTATGCTCTTCATCGTCGTCTTCATTATTGGGTAAAAGCCTGAGCTTATTTTATAGTCTAGATGACCCCTCTTGGGCTTTTATTGACTCGACTCATAGCTGCACTTTGTTGAATAAATGGGAGGGCAACTTTTAGTGAATAGTGTCTAACCCCAAATGGATAGAAGACTCCGGAAATGTAAATACCATAACATGGGAAATGAAACAAAACTGCAGGGAGTAGAGACACGTAGGCGCAGCGCAAATAACATACAAACCATAAATCTCTCCCTCAACCAGACCTTTCCCCTCTCCAAGAAATATCTCGGTCCATGGTTCCATAGCTCTTTTGAATCTCTCTCACAGTTTCAGCGAGAGTAATAACTGAAAAAGGAGAGAGAACATACTTTAATATTTCGATGCAATTGATACCTCGATTAAGTATCTCTGATTTAGGGTAATACTGTATTCAAAGTTTTCGAGAAGTGAACGAATTATTTCTTATTGTGCCACATTCGCAACATTTTGTTAATCTTAACATTGAAGAGATACGTAAAAAAATTTCCCATGTGTTAATCCGTCACACAATCCAGAAAAAATTCTAAAATGCACATATTTATGTTTCGTAAGAGTTATAAAATTAAATCACAATTGATAAATATTCAGTTTTTTGCAGAGAATCGTCTAAAATTAATACATTTACAGTAGCATTTATAATGCTAGGTTCGAGATAGTGTTCTCTGACTTAAGTTCTGTGACTCATGCCAAAAGGCTGCTTGCAGGGTGTTTATGTAGATGTAGGTATGTTTGAGATATTACAGTCCGCGATAATTTTTTAAAAGACAGCTACTTCTAGGCCATTTATAAGTGCGAATTAATTTCAAGTTATAATAATTATTTGAAATGAATGCATGCTATTATTATTATTGATTTATTGCTAAGACACCCATGTAAAAAACCAGCCGTTCAAATGTTCTGCTTTAATCGTTTCTTCCAGGAAACAACTGTGACTCTATGGTTGAAATTCATATTTTCAGCATAAAAATCTCGCCCTAAATTATATTTATTTGAATAGTTAGGTTTTTCTAGGAAATAATTTGATAGGATTCGAATTTGAGACAGTTTCTCACACTTATACATTTATCAGTTTTTACTTTATTCACACATGATTGACCATCATTAGCTATTCAACTCGAATTGACAAAAATTCAAAAAATATGCATAATATGCTAAATCAAGTAATATGCACCTATGAATATTCACGCATCCTCATTAAGTTTAAAAATGGAAATTTTTCCCGGTTAAAACGAGGAGGGTGGATATTAATTTCCGACATACACGTCTCCGCCATGGATTTTCTTAACGCCATGCTCAGACTTCTTTTTGTGGGAAGCAAGTGATCGAACGTAGATAAGCAACCTTTTTCTTTACCCAAAACTCGCTCCAATGCGTTTCTTTCTTCGCCTGCCATTAGACTCCATTCCCAAACATACACAGACGTGGTCTCCTTGGATTTCGGAGGTCGTCGAGTGACACATGTGACGCCTCACCCATCCAAGGGCTTTCCCTTCCTGTGGGAGGCAACACCGAAGACGACGCTGACCATTGGCTGCGCTTGAGGGCCGCTGGTGAGGAAAGACTTCCGCGCAAAGTGCAAAGCTGCCATTAGCCGTGGGAAGGCGTGGGTGCTCCGAAACGCATAGGGAGAGCAGACGAAAGAGCGGATTTATGGGTTTATGCTGGAAGATCTCGGTTAGGCTCACAAGAGGTGACGTTGATCTTGAAATCACTGAGTGACGAGTGGCCGATGGAGGGGCAGACGCATACTGACGATATCCAGCATCCGATGAGGCGGAGGATCAAAAACTTTTTGTGTGGGCAGGAACAGTCATACCATTGTACAGATGGTCTTTCTTGCCACAAGCATTTCGTTGTTTGATTGACGGGGAAGACAGATTTCAATATAGAGCTTCTATTCTGATGCGAGAATTATTTAGGAGGAAGGCAAATGCAAATGCTTTCCTTGAAGTTGAGTCTGCCGATGTCATCGCCAGCAAACTAACCGTGAATGATCCACAGTTGTTTATAAACTTAGTATGTTTGGGATTTAATTGTACCAACATTGGCAAAAATGAACCTTCAAGCTAATATCTCCTTAATTTGTATGCTTATGTTGGTAAATTTAGTAGAAAGTGTAACATAGGAATAGAAATTTTTCTCAACGGAAGTTCTCGGAATTCTTTTCCTTATTCCTTTTCCTTCATGATAGGAATCAATTATTGACTGTTAGTTTGTTGCATTTACCAATATGACCAGGCGAAAGAAGTAATTTATGGTATAATATTCTAATTTAGTTATGCCAACATAGCCACAGATAAACCTATAAGCTAATATCTCAGTAATAAATGTTCTCTACTCCGTATTCATTTCTGCGCTGTGTATTAGTAAATTTAGTAGTTAATCTAACATATTAATATAAAGTTTCTCCCCGAAAGTTCTTTGAATTCTTTTTCTCATCCCTTTTATTTTAAGATACGAATCGAATTTTGACTGTTATTTTGTTGTATTTAGCGATATTACCAGGTGAAAGAAGTATATAATATTTTTGCCAAGGATCGTTGATCATTCATTTTGTTAAGCGAGGGATTATTATAGTACAAATTATTTAACTTAAAATATTTCGGGTAACTTTTTCTAAAAATCCATTTTATCCTTACTGATAATTAATAGAGCCTTATAATTCTTCCGTTCATTTTGATTATACCTTGAATAACTACAAGTTTCTCTTTTCTAATTTTTGGAATTTTTGTTTCCTTTCCATTCTAACACCTCAAGAAAATCAATAATATTATCGACTGCATTAAAGCTATAACATATAAATCTTTATGCCAAGAATATACTATTATGCTTTTAACTCTTAGTTTTACAATCATTTTTCTTCCTTCAGCAAAACGAACTTTCCTATAAATCTCGCCAAAGTTCTGTATCACGATGCCGCTTTCCCGCAGCGTTCGGAGGGATTTAATCGTAACGCTCGAGAGGAAAATAAAGCTCAGTTCTGCCGGCTGAGAATAAATCAAAATATGGTAATTCCTGCACTCGATGTGTTTATTACTCCTGTCGGGACTTGCTGAAGGCTCTCGAGAGCACGTTCGTTCCACCTAATTGGGTTTATTATCACTCATTACGCTGGTTCATTGCGTGGATTCGAATGGAGACCTTCGAGGAATGGCTTTTTAAGCGGAGAGCGTGAGAATCGACTGCACGAGCAGTTTCGGGATTCGTGGGACATGGAAGGGCGTGACGCGGCCGCGAACGGGTCCCGCTTCAAAATGATTTATCCCCGCGTCGACGCTTAATCTCTGCGACCTTTCCCACCTCCGCGCTTCTAGATTTACGATTCGCTGCCTCTCAATACACCCATGCCATTCTCTCTCACATCACACTTGAATGAATACACCGTTACTCCGCTGCAAATGGTCCAAAAGCACCTCCTACCTGCTTTTTGTTCTGTGTCCGAGACCTGTGTATCCATTTGGGCCCACTACTGCTTTCCCTACCGTTGATGTTGCTTTTTCTGTCTTTGATGGAGGGTTTTATGTCCTGTAATAATCACCTTCGGAGAAGTAACCTATTCCATATGACAGAGGAGAAGTGGAACAATCATAGGGTTGCGATGCTTGCGAGTAAGCACTGTAATTAGGAAAAAGACTCCTTTATCAGAAATTGGAGCTCTTTGGATGTATTCAGGTCAAAAATATCCTCGAGAAGAAGATGTAGACAGTGCGAAATCGATTGGTCGATTATTTCTCAGAAAGTATTTTATTGAATCAAATGAAATAGATAGGTATTTTATTTTGTTAAACGATCATTTCCCTGCGTGCGACAAATATAAACATCTAACTAAATAACGTTTTAGCTGATTTCAAGATTTAAATTTAGAAGTACTCCCTCATTACTAAGTTATACGCTAGAGAATTGTTGGATTTATTCTAAACCAAAGGCGAAATTTTTCATTCGTTGCTATCTGGGACTTATACTCCAGAAATTTATATAGTTTTCACGCCCTTGTAGAAAAATTTCCCGTTACGGATTGAAATCGATAAAAATTTTAATTATGATTTTATTTATAATTTATTTTCTTATGTAGCAATTATGTCTCTCTAGATAGAATTTCTGTATAAGTTCCAAGAAAACGCATATTTTTCATTCATTTTTTACTATGAGGTATTCGAAGTGGAATCTTTAACTCATCTTTCCGCGTCAAGACACTGAAATATAAATCCCTTCCTGGTCTGAACTTCAATCTACTTTGGAGAAACTATGAAACTGGCGATAAATAAAAATACTCTAAACGACGAATAAAATATTTTATTTCATTATCTTAGAACTATAATTTCCGCTTTTTATTTCACTTTTGCTTATTTTTGGTTGAAACTGTTACTCACGAGTTAGCGTCTCGTCTCCATTTTCTTTCGCGTTCTCCTCCATTCGTCTCTTGCACATGCTAACGAACTCCCCGAAAAATTCTGCTCTTTCTCTTCGTCTATCGCCTTTTTTCTGAAGTGCCTCCTATTCATCCTACCTTCTGTTGACTGAAAAGCCTCCGTCTCTTTTCGGAATATCCTCCCACTTCTGAACTTTTCTTTGCCTTCTCTTTGGGCTCGTGCCTCTTACAAAGAGTACATTCGACTTTCCGGCTACTCCTCTTTTTTTCTCTCGGCCAATAAAAGACAAGGACGCATGATCCGGATGTTTTCTTCCATCTGCGGACCGACTTATGAAGGTATCGCAATGCTTCTCCTTTGTACTCTTCTAGCCTCTCCAACCTTCCCACACTTTGGCCTATTTACTCTGTCGCAATTGCAATATATTTCTAGTCCATTTCCTTAGCCAAAGTACGAAATCGTTCTCCTTCGCTTAATCCCTAGCGTCACTGCCTTTCCAGTATTCGTACAAAATCCAAAGTTTAAGCAACGGAAAGAAGCCGTGGAAGCGTCATAGCTTAAGACTTCTTAGCTATAGTTCTCCCTAACGAAAAAGAATCGTGCTGGATTGTATAAATTCTAGTTTTAGCTTAAAATGAGTTAAGGTTGCGAGAATTGTGCTAAAGAAACCGATGAATATTTTGTAAGCGCTTCAAGTGATGTGATAATAAGGTGGTCAATTATAATTACAACTAAACCGAAAAATGCTCATTTTTTCAGTGCGAGCAAAGTAGGAGCTAAGAAGATTCTTACTTTATTGTTTATTAAACGGAAATAATCATTTTATGAAACATACATTATCAGGCAATATTGTGAGGAATTAAAAATATAGGCGGTCGCGTATTTATAGTTCTCGCTTCTTTGGCAAATCCTGGTCTTCGAGACTTTTTTGCTTAAATTTTGGTAACAGTTTGAAAATATTATAAAATTAGTAACGTGTAGCAACGTTTGGTAATCATTTAATGTATATTTTGGATCAGAATTAGTAATCTATATGTTAGCATGCCATTTATCGGCTAATTTGCACGAGTTAGGCGCCCTCCAGACCATAGCGCCCTTTGTAATAACCTAGATGCCAAGGATATATGCTCACAAATATAGGGAATATTTCAATGCCGCCATTTCTTGTTCTCCATGTATTGCTTTTGAATGAACAGTTTAAATTATTTTTCGGTTTACCTATCCTTTTTTATGTGAGACGCTCATCCGTTCCCTGAAGACCCTACGGAACACCTGCGTAGCGATTTCGAAACGTACCTCTGCGTCGTAAGAAACAGCTAAAAAATATTTATCTCCCTCCATTATTAACCGAATCTTTGAAATATCTTTTCCTTCTTCTCCTCCTCGGAATGAATAACCTTCTTAATTGGGACCGAAAAGGTTAACTTTTTACTGTGCTGGCTCTCAAAGAGACGGGCGAAGATGGATACCCGTATATTACATTATAGGTCTGGTTTTCCTCCCTTGGCGCTCTTCGCAATCCAATTGGTCAAAAGCAATACTCTTCGGCGAAAGGGATGGAAGAATGCCACGAAAGGGTTCCTTCTTTCTTACAGCACCGCCATCGAAGCCGGCGGAGTGGAACTAATATTCCAGCTCCCCTTTCTATCCTCCTCTCAACGATTAATAAATATCCCTTGTCTTGCTCACATTCGCTCTTTCTGCATATCTCTCTCTTTAGCACCCTCATTCCTCTTATTTATTCCCTCTTCCTTTTGAAAGCTTTTACAACAGACCTCCGCCTCACGTTTAAAACGTTTTTTTGCGAGTTGAACGTTCCTCAAGTTTTATTGCTCCCTCAGAATACGAAGTGTACAGAAAGTATTGTAATTGCTTGACTTCGTGATTGCGTCAGAGAAAAGTTGTCGAGATCCTTGGGATACATTGTGGGCGCTTTCGCAACGATGGTATTCCAATAATGTTGTAGTATAAGATAAAGAATCACTTTTTCTCATTATTCGACTTAACGCAAAGGCCTTTAGAGTTGCTCGTCGTGAGCAATGAAGGCCAAAAATCACGTCTTAATGGAAAAAATTTAATTTTCTTAAGCTTTGAGATAGCGATTTAAATTATTTATCATAACGAAGAATGAGAGAAATTTCAACAGATTATATTTTTCTATCGCTTCTCTAGAATTTCTATAGCGTCTCTCCAACATGTTTCAATACCTATTTCAGATTCAAATCATTATTAACATTTACATTTATAAAATAACATGCTTTTACTGGATTTTCGATTGAAATAATGTCAATATAATAACTTTTTCCCTAAATTATTATTTATGCAAGCATTATGGTTTATTTAAGTTCAATTGAATGATAGAAACTAAGCCATACGAGTACAAGAAGTTAGAAGTTAACTAATTAAAAAGTCGATATGAAATATTATAAAATACTGCTGGTTTAGCTCATTTCCACGAAAAGATCGCTTTCGTGAAAAGAATAAGTAGAGAAACAAGAAAATGGTTGGCTAAGTCTTAGTTGAAACGTACCTTTGCACGATTTAGAGAAATGGAGCGCCTGCAAAATGGAGAATAACTGACTTGAAGCTTCGGAAAACTAAACATCGATTTCACATTATAAAGCGCACAATGAGTAAATGGTAGCCATATTAGAAGGGAGGCTAGACAGAAACGAACATAATTGATGTCGAAGGGAGGAATTCACGCGACACATAGCTAAAGGCACAACAGCTAGAGAAATTAACCTTAAACAACATCATAGAAGCTAAAGCAAAAGACAGGAGATTCTAAATAACACGCAGCCATCTAGCAACCCGAGGATTGAGGATCGGGGAGGGAAGGACCACAGATAATGCCCCACCATATCGTTTATGATGTGGATAGAAATTGTACTCTCAGGTGATGGAAGTTAAATTGAACCTCGAAATTTTATCCCGTTTTATTAAACCACCTCTGAATCGTAATCATATTCCCCCCTATCCGTATACCCTTAAAAAGGGCCATAAGTCCGAGAAAATCCGCACGTCTGGTGGCGATACTTCTTGAAGAGGGTGCGAAGAAAGACTCGTTTCGCCGAGGTCTCTTCATTTCCCTCAGGACAAGTGAGTTGGAAGGGTACAGGATGGGAGGAGAGAGATGGAAAACCCTGGCGGAGACGAACATTACGCGCACTAGCGTTCCTTCTCCGGGGAGTTTTCATTAATTAGGCCGGTGGATGGGGGGAGGTGTGGAGATGAGAAGAAAGGGAGAAGCTCCTTGGAAACGCTCCGCTCTTGATGAGGTCGGTGTTCCGTAAAATGAAAGGGATTCCGAGGCACTCTGCGTAAAGTGCAACCTTTTTCCGTCCTATAACTCGCTTTCATTTTCGGGGGCCTAAGTCTTTTATGCAGGATGAAGTTCTTATAACTCGTGAGATACAGTTTTTCATTTAAAGCCGGATATTTGATGGGTATTCCTTAGACGAAACTTTCCTCATCATCCAGAGCTCTTCTGTTTTGAAGTATTCTGATGGAGTACTCGTAGTTATGATTAGCTAATGGGAGGGAATTCGAAGTTTGACTCCATGCATTATTTAACACTCCATGGTTTTAGCGAAGTATTACGAATGATTAAACTCAATAATCATAGATTCTCCTGCTATAATTTCTATGAGCACTAATGAAGATCAAAATAAATATGATATGAACAATTTAGCTAAGGGAATCATATGGTTCACGTGCTTTAATTTAGAGTCAGAAATGAGGAAGAAATAGTCTGACGTGGCCGTGACTCGAACCCGGATCTTCTGATTGCCTGTCGGAGTCACATCGTACCTTCAGAAATTGAAAGACAAATTATTATGTCGTTGGTACCTGATTGTTCCTGGTCTGAGTTCCGGCTGAGGTAGACGCTTTCTTCTTCATTTGTTACTTTTATTAAAAACAGGCAAGATCTTGTGGATAGTTGCAATGATTCCGTAACAAGCACCAGATACTTTCTAAGAGATAAAAGCTTTGTTTTCCCACAGAAAATTCTATTTACTTTACGCCGATTAAAAAATACTAGAGAAAATACAGTTCTCTTTTGGAAATAACCAAAAAAATATTCCTTGTGATTCAGCCGCACGACTTCATCGTGCAAAGTATTACGCCTTGTTCTCTTTTTGGTATAATGAAAAACATTTTTGGATTAGAAAATTTCGTTTTCAAATCTATACTATAAAGCTATCTCTGCGATAAATCGCCATTGCAGAAACTTTCGTACTGGAAAGTGTTTGATTCACTCTTATACGAATCTTTCAGTAAAGTATTCAGCCCGAAGGCCGGTTGGGACCTCATTCCCTCAATCAGATACAAAGAGCTAAGAGAGAGAAATGAGGCATACTAGGCAAGATGAGGAGTGGGGTAGTTTTCCCTTCCTTTCCTCGCCTTACGCGAATAATCGTATATAAAAAATAAGCTTATTCTCATTGTGTTTGATCGCAGTGATTGTTCTTATTGGATACATAGAATATATCAACTCACCACTTTGTGTTCACACCATTTTTCAGTAGGTATTCTTTCCCACACGGAAAATTTTCATGTTCTTAAAAATTTCGGGAGGTTTTATTTATGCGCAGTATTTTATGAATTATTTTCCTACAACTGGTCCTCCGGAACACCTACAAAGTTTCCGAATGTTGATGGTGGCACAGCGTGACTAACACGATTTTTAAAATTATGAGCACCTTTCAGAGATTTCCACTCGTCCATTTCCACAAACGCACGGACATTGGGGGTCGAGAATTCCTTCCCCTTCTTTCAGGATTCATCGTAACTTTGAGGAGAAGAGGCAGAGGTTAAAGATGGAATGGTCCCCAAGGGAAATAGGGAGGAAAAGAAGGGTGAAAATTGAGGTACATAAAGAAAGATAAACTATGGCTTCTTGGCCCAGGAGAGAGGATGAAAAAAGTTTGTTTCGGACAACGGAGTAAGTTTTTAATTAAGGCGTCCATTAGGGAAACGTAAGAAAGAAAGGCGCCGCTCGGCGGAGGGAAATTGCAGGAGGATTTGATTAGAAGGGGGTGGCGTGGGGCGGAAGGAGACCTCGTGGGGCTCTCAGGAAGGGACCGAGGAGGCCTTCATTTCGACGGAAAGGGCGGTGTCTAAATCGCAACAATGTGTTGGAGGTGTCTAATGCTTCGAGGGACGAATTTTGATGGAACACGAGGTCCTTGCGTCAAGGAAAATGGCGGGGGATTCTGCGAAGGCTAGTTAGGTCCGAGTTTTCGGAACTCTTAAATTTGAGCATTAATTTCAAGGTCTCCATATAGTTTTCATAATCGAAATTTTTGGAATCGGCATCGAATTTGGAATCAGAGATCCAAAATTATCGTAAAAAGGAAGTTTCAAAGCAAGAGATCGTACAGTTCAAACTCGTTCGCACAAGAAAATTCCAAGAATGAGAGCCAGTAAAGTCTGGTATTCATTGAACGTCGTTCTTATTTACGATTTATTCTTTCATGTTTGCATAGTGACGAATTTATTTGAGGCCCAGAGTTTATCGGGTTTTCAATGTAAGCAGCTCAATTTGGCATATTTTGAGAGAAACAAGAGCATATAAAAATATGCTATTATGTTAATAATTAAAAATAATATACTTACAGATAAGCACATTATATCAGAAATAACAAAAATTATACATTCATATTTCGTTTAATATAAGTTTCCTCGGCGATTGAGGAACTCTTTAATCATCCCCTAGTATTGGCCGTACTAATGATTAATAATAATAATAATAATAATAATAAATGCCTTTATTTGGGCGAGATTGAGACTAAAAGTCTCCTCTTCCATCTAACCCATGATTGAGGTGTATTTTGGTCTAATACATAATATATTTGGTCGAGTTAACCTTAGCGGGGCATATCAAGTATTTTCCGCATACATCATGGTAAACAACAACAAGCGAATGCTGGAAATTTTTTCCATTCACGTACACGTTTGATAACATTAATGGCTATTTGTTATAACCATCCTACTTTTCACATAATGTTCAACATTCCAACAAGTTTTTTTACGTTTTCTTGGTGCTTTTTGAACTCGTTTATTTAAATTACTTTTTTAAGAGTCTTATTTAAATATTTAAATTATCTGCTTATATTTATGTCACAATCCGTGAGAAATACAGTGAAAATAATCTATTAAATAAATTATTCCGTTTTATTTTAAATATTCATCGTAAAATCTCCTTCTGAACAGTCGAAACACTTTCTCTAATAATCTTTATCGTACCGACAAAAGAGTAAATTCCTTCTTCATCTTGATATGATTTCGCCTTGAAGCCATACTGCTGGAATTTCTATTTATCGTCGGAGAAGGACATGGAAAATATTCTCCTTAAGATCAGCGCCAGCATACATGCCAGAGGCCACCAGAGGCTTGCTCGCATCAGTGTGAACACCGCTACCCAAAGGGCATCGAAGTTCCTCCATCTACAGCAAACGATATCCGTTCGAGGGCGCGATTTCTCCTATTACATGTACCATTTTATGAAGTGCAAGACCTTAATAGTAAACTTGTCAACCCGCTTCATCCCGTGGAAGAATTTTTATAGGCGGGTCGATAAAAACGAAACACTCGGGAAAACTGGAATTTTACACTGAAAATACGTGAAGATTAAATAGGTTTCGCGTAAATCAGTCCCTTTTCTTCCCCGGCACAGCCCGACTGCACCATTACGAGGCGGAACCACTCTTTTTTACGCTCATCTCACTTCTCTAACTCGACCAATCCCCGGAGAGGAAGGCACTCGGGATGGAGCGACGCACTGATATCCATATATCCGTGCTATTCCACGCTTAAGCTTTCAGAATCTTCTCCTTGAAGCGCCCCTCGTAAAGCCACTTTAGGCTCCTCTACTTCATTTCGTATCCCCCATTCCCTCCTCTTCCTTCCTCTTTCCTTCCCGAGACATCATTAGCCTTCGAATGCACCCGCGGGAGGAACGTCCAAAGAGTCGATTCTCCGTAATGGAACCCAGAGGAGCAAACTCTCTCCCCTTCTCTTTCGGACAGTTTCCCCTGAACTTATCTCTGGGATTCCTTCATCGACGGACGCATTACTCAAATGGTATTCAGAGACCTTCAAACTTCGTCTACCTCCTACCCTTTATCTACTCATCCGATCCTACTTTTCGCAATCCTACGTCAATTTATTTATTTATTATTATTAGGTGCGTATATACTCTATTTGGATCGCGCAAAGCATTCTGACTCATTTTTGACTGTTCTTTCTGATCGTCGAAACTTCTCTCATTCTTTCCCCGTGGATTCCTTTCCACTTTGTCCCCGGTTCCTTTGGGATTTCAGTCTCTGATATCACGTTCCACTTGTTTACCTTGTCTCTGTACGTGTTTCTATCTTCAATTTCTGTTGAGTCTATTTGCGCCTTTTCTAGATCACTTCTAACTTGAACCATTCATGGTATAATTGAGTTGACACCTTGTATGTATGCAGCGTATTAGTCTTGTCGATGGGAATTAACTGATGTGTCCGTAGACTTTTAACCTTCTTTTTCTGATGTCCGCTGCTAGGTTGGGCATCTTCCCTGTGGTTTCCCTAGAGTATATTCTCCTAGTCCCTCCTCTGTTAATTTTGGGCCGAGAATTTTTCTCATGAATTTGCGCTCTTTTTTTAGAATGTTTTCCATGCCACCTTTTCTGTGGAGACAAGTGTCTTACTTGCGTATAGTACCTGGTTTGATTACGGTGTTGTAGTGCCTGGTCTTTGTGTGCATGGACATTCATTTTTTGTTGTATATATTGTGTCTTGCCGTATGCCCTCTTCATTTTCTGTAGTCGAGTCTTCTGTGCAATCTTTTCTCTTCCCGTAGGTTCGTGGAGAGATGACGAGATCTCGCCTAGATATTTCAAATCAATTAATTAATTTACTATTTAATTTAATTTATTTCCCAATGACCACACTCACATCCGTTTACTGGACTATTAGAGTGGTGTTAGAGTTGAGAAAATCTCCAAAATTCCGTGGTTTGCGAGCAAAGTAAACGTTAGAAAATTCCAACCATCGGGGGGTTAGGGTTCTTCGTGGACGCGCAATTATTCTTCACAATACGCATTTCGGAAACTACGTTGCTATCTTCAGGGGAGATGATATAACGTATCGAAGAATATAATAACCAAAATACGTATTGAGGACGATAATTGCAAAGCTCGACCAAGGAGAACCCCAACCCCCTTCTGGTTAGAATTTCTTAACGGTTAGTTTACTTGCAAACTACGGCTTTTAGGAGCTTTTCTCAAACCCTACTGTCTTACCAGAGCCGTGTTCCTTTACATTTTAGAATTAAATTGACGGGCTTAAACAATAACAATGGACGAACACAAAAAACCATTCCCTAACAGGAAGAATCCAAAAAAGCCGGTATTCGAATCCGGGACCTTGGGGTTGGTGCGTTAGCACGCTAACCACTCCGCCACTGCGGCCGAAAGGCACTTTATTCTCCAAAAATCATTTCATTCTCGCCCTCTCGATTCTCCCGAGGTCTTTTCTCCTTCAAACCCTCTTATTTCGCCCCCGCATCACGTCTTTCTCCTTCATCCACCATTTTGCCTCTCGGAGAAGAGACTGGTTTTCGCTTTTTTTTGCGGTCTGTGGGCAGTTACCGCTCCCGTCGAGGAGTTTATTGAGTCGGTTCGAAGGGTGGAGGACTTTGAAGGAAGATGGAAAGGTCATTCATAAGATCGGCCACAGTGTATCTTTATACCCGGCCCTTTATGACGGCGGATGGGAATGATATTGCCCGCGGCGAATCGCTGATTTACAAACGCTCGAGCATCTGGTTGTCCTTTCCCCCGCGAGGGGGATAAGATTCCATTCCCCGGGAGAAAAAATGAAGATGCATAATCCTCTCTCGTAAATTCCAACTCTGGTAACCATTTTACGTTAAGAGCACTGTTTAGCGCGCGTAATGAGCTCATTTTTCCCTTTAAGTTGCGACGCAAAAGCGAGTTTTTAACCGAGAGAGGCGGGTTCGGAATTTTCGCATAGACCTTCTTATACCTCATTAATTCAGTACGGGTTCGTTCCACGGGTTGAGCGGATAAGTGCGTTTGGTGGGCGCGGTCCGAGACGAGGATCGGCGAAATATGTGCGGAGGTCCTCGGTGCTCGATTTTTCGGGACGGGAACTGAGGGATGCCGAAGGACGTGGGCGGATGTTGATGTTCATGGCTCTCCTTTGCGTATAAGTCAGGTGAAATTCGAGTTGACAGGCAGATGCGAGCTTTTACAGGTTAATGGGAATATTTGGCTCGGAAATCGATACATGCGGATATAACTTTCTTTTATGTGTTTATCAGGACGCTGCGCTGAAGTGTCAACGACGCTATGTAAATGAGTCTAAAGATTTTTCGGATAAAATAAGTTAAAAACTCAGTGTAGCGTAACTTATTACCTCGTATCTCTTTACATTTTCCTACAATATTAAAATTGTTGGTAATACAAGGGTGTTAATTCATTTAAAGAGATAAGAAGTCGCTCATTTTGGCTTCATACGCATCACAGACGTTTTCTGATAATTGGTTCTTAACGTAATGACTAATTTCCGAAGGCTCCCTCTCATCATTCAGCCACATGTCTTTCTCTCCGTACGATCTTCCGATCAAGCTGTCATAGCTATATATATTTTTACTCATCCGGTTCCTGTCTAGTATTTCCTTTCCTCCGGCCAATGACTGGGGCCCTCTCATTCAGTTTTTTCCACTACATTTCAGTTTATATTTTTCATTAATTTTTTTACGATATAGTGCTTTTAAGCCTTTTCCAAATTTTTCTGGCATCACTCATATTTGATATTGCTACTATGTGTTTTTCCTGTTTTTAAATCCTTTTAAATACTTTTATAAATGCAATATTCCACTCATCAAACTAAATCTTTGCATATTTGCCTTACTTTCCATTATACTCGTAAAGTAAATTAAATTTTGAATTAAATTTTGTTGAGGCTCCCAAATATCCAAGTGGGCAACGCGTTCGACTTCGGTAAAAGCTGGGTTCAATTCCTGGTGGGGGCCAACGTGCAAAATAACCTCAGTTGTCGAAGCACTTTTAACAACGCTACTACATTTTGTGCTAATTACATCGTTAAGCTTGGAAATATCCCGCTTCGTTGCTTTCCAGCGCTTGACTATACTCGTGTATATGTAATAGCTGTTTCTAGTTTGGCACATTTTTTCCAAACCTTTTGGATTCATATATCCATCGTTTCAGCTTACCTCCGAGAGTTTGTTTTTCAGACATCTTCATTTTCAATTTGTATTGATTTCTTTGATAGCAAAATTATTTATTTATTTCTCTGATTTTTAAAGATTTCTTTACGGGAAATAGCTCTTACGAGGGTTTAAAATTCCCCGCCTTCATTCGCGCAGAAAACGCAGGTCCCTGAATATATAAACTATTTTGAGCGACTCGGGCTTATAAATACCCACTGTCCACCTTCGAGATTGCCAAAGCGAACTTCCTTCTCCTCTTGTCTCTCCTTCGGCCGTGATACGAATGCAGAAAGAGACAGCACCGCGGCGGTGGGCGGCGTGCACCAGCGCCTTCCGTCTCACGCATCGCGACGGGTGGTCCCCTCAGGATATCAAAGGAAGTCGCCGACTCCCTTCGACAGATTCACCCTTCCCTTCTCCTCCCACGCAATCTTTTGTCTCCATCTCGGCGCGGTGGCATGGGAGGCCTTCGTGGTAACTCGCTTTGGAGCTGCATCGCCTTCCGTGTCCCTCGTTTCGCAACGCGAATGACTCCTTTGCCGATGGCTCGAAATGGTCGAGTGTTTTTCTTGGACGCCGGAGGAAGGAAGCGTCGTTCGTTTCCCTTTTTGCTCCTCGCGCTGGAAACAAAAGAGGGGAGAAATTTAGGAGCGAGCGGCGATGCACTTTGCTTTTTAACCAGGTCGCTTCCTGCTCGCAGACTCTCCTGAATGATAACCTTGTCATCCTTTGTTTCTCTGCGAAATTATAATAATTAATAAATATAAACCGTCTAAAGTTCCATCCGTGGAAGAATTACTGCTGATATTTGCTGTCAAGAAGCTAACAGGAAGATTGGCTTACCAATAACTTTGTAATGCCATTGCACATTCTATTGTAAAATTGACCGCGTCGACACTTTGAAGACTTAGGTCACTTGAATTTGTGAAAATTATTTGTATTACTTGACGGATAAGTTTCTTTAAAAATGTCTGAGTACAAGAAATTCAAATAACGCCCTCTGAGCGTTAAATACTTACATTTTTCAATATTTACAATGCGTTTATTTCAGTGGAGCGACTTGGTTGAATAAAAAAGAAAAACCAGTTGATAATATATTGTGTTCACAAGGAAATTCCTTGTAATTTGACAATATTTATTAAAAAGGTAAATTAAAAAAGGAAAATTTTCTTTGTAGGAAAGGTACTTCTCTGCGACCACAAGTCGACCGATTACACACTCATGATTATTATCATTTACCTTTGGATAAAATATTATATCAATATATTAAAAGCATTAAAACGTTTTTATAATTTATTAAAAGTCAAAATAAAAAAACCACCAATAATGAGATCGAGAGAAAAATTCTGAGATATCTGGTGTAATCGTAATTGTAAGAATTAAAATATTCCTTATTCATTTAATTACTGACATTTTTTAGTGATTGATTACAGTTAATTTACACAATTTGACTCCTCAGATACTACTCGATAATTACTTACTCGAATATATTTATGACGCTCTTCATCTCGGCTCCTGGAAATTGTGGCTAAGTTGTGAGTTATATATACATACTTTCTTAATACTATAACAATGCAATATATTTTTAATTCTTTTATAGTCAGTTTATTGTATATAACCTTCCAAGGGTCTATCTGCATATTAGGTAAATTATAATTGATAAAATCACTTAAAGCACTAGCGAGTAGTACTACTCCATCAAAAATAAATGAATCTTCTGTCACTCCTATCTCTTTGTTTTTTATTTAACTGACGGTATTCCCTTTCCATAAATTCAGTAATATTATTTTATCCATGGACAACGATTCACGTCATAAAAAACAAAATTACTCCTCGCAAATAGCAAATTAAAAGACCGTGTGAAATTGCATGGTAAAAAATTCACAACCCCAGTATTGAGAAATAAGAATGTTCATGAGGTACAACTTAGTTTTTCTTATATCCATTTTCCCGAAATACCTGATAACTTGTTTTGAGAAAAAAATCGGCTGATGTTCAAACACAAGCGCGGAGTATAAATCGAGATTCTGGCGGAGGTCTTCTTAATTGTTTCGGAAAATCGCCGACGTATCATCTCCGAATTATCTCCCTTAAAAGCGTCTCCGTGACGCACGATTCCGCCCGTCTGGGTCTGAGTAAACGAGCGCTAATCTAGGATCAGGTACGTCTTCATCGTCCACAGTCAATATTTCCGTTCAATCAGCGTCTCTTGCTCTATCTTTCCGCACGCGCCTTCCTCTATTTAGACGCTCGCCGGAAGAAATTCTTCCTTCTTCTTTTTTTGTTCGCTTTCTTTGAAAACACGCAATTTTATGACCTCCATCAAATTAAACCCAGGGTCTTCCAGTCGTAAAGCTCACCCGCCCCCCTCCGCCTCCCCATCCATCTCCACGGCATCCCCTCAGTCCGCCCCTTTGCCCCCAATCACGCCCCACACCGCATTTCTCTCTAACCACTGCTACCGAATCTGTTAAAGGATTCCACGGTCCCGTTACACTTCGCCGATGACCACGATTCGATTACTTCTTATCGGCGGATGATTATCGGCCGAGGGAAAGAGCTCCGCCTGCAACTCCCGTCCCTTTTTTCATCGCCACCGTTAATCAATCTGCGGAACATTCCTCCGCGTCCCACCGGAATTCACGACCGGTAATGAGAAAGGAGATAGCTTAATTGCCCTTAAAAAATGACGTTAATTTATCTACCGGCGTCTATTGTTGCGTCTGACTCAGAGGATGGCAGATGGTCGCACGAGTTCGCCTAGCTGTCCTTGCTTGTGTGGTCCGTTCAGACACTATGAAATATTCCCAATTTCCATCTGCAAAATACGAGGAGTTATTTTTGGAGGTAAATCCTCGTTTTTTTAATAATTTACCTTATAAAATGGATGATATTTTTTTGGTAGCGAACGTGCAAGGTAAATATTCGAAAAGAAACTAGGATAATAAAAATTACGAAGGCTGGTTCACAATGAGATTTTCATATGCTGTGGGCAATCTCCCAAATGTCCCAGGTTCGAGTTTCGGCAAGTCGTTTTTTTCTGGTAAGTAAATGGTTTTTGGTATTCATGAATAATAGTAATTACTAAAATAGATATGATTGGGATCATCTTCCTGTTTATATCATAGAAATTATTAATATTAACCGAAACAATAATTACGCACTTATGATTAATTGGGAAAATATCTTTGTTTCTTCGTTCATAGAAAGAATATTGTTGGTATTTCAGTTGTGCTTTACGATAGTTTCTTTAGCGCTAACGAAATTCCCTAAATCACATTTTATGAATTTAATTCGATTACATTTGATAGTATGCGTATCTATTTACACAATCGTAGTAACAACCTTTATAACGCGTCATCTATCAGGTGCGCGTAATTTACCAGCAAGTAAGGTAATTCTAATAAATCGCGTTTTTGGGATAAATATACATACTAAAAAAATAAGCTGTACATTTATTCTTGTGCTAGGATAAAAATGTACCGCTAATGTGTGAAATTTGCTAAAATTTATCTCTTTTGTAGATCATTAGTACTGAATATACCGTTCAGGGAGCTTGAATTTATCATCATCCTCGACTTTGTTTCCCATAAATTGCGAAACACTATATATCTTAACCATCTGGAAGTTTCTTCTCAGTAACGAAGTCAGTTAGAATAGAGAAATTAATTAGTCAAGTAGAGTAATATATATGGAAATATGTTAGATATAATTATGTTAATTGAAAAATTTTTAAACTACTGCTTGAAGTTCTTTTTTCCCTGGATGACTTACATAGCTCATTTACGTGTCGTATTAGTGAGATTTTGTTCGATATTTTAGAGAAGAACGGCTATGAATGGAGAAATGAAATAAGCTATACATAATCTTGTAAATTATAGTTTACATTTACAACTATTTTACAGAAATGTTCTTGATACTTTTTTGATTCGATTCCCAATTTCGCAGTACCCGAATTTTTTAAAGAACACATTATTTGGATTTGGAATCTGAATCATTCTTAACTTACTCACCGTAAAACTTTATAAAAGCGTAATGATTCGCTCGAAAGATTTGATATTTCCTTTCATCAGACCCTTTCCTTAATATAAGAATTAAATACCATTGAACATATTCCAATAAAAAATCATCGAATCTAATGATGACTGAAGAAATCAATCGTTATTGAAAAGAATCTCAGGAATCTGAGAAATTAGCACTATGTTAATGTAAACAATCTTTAAAATCTATCTGTACTTTAAACTATTCATATTAATGAACTGTCCTTATTGCCGGGAAGAATATAACTCACGAGGAGCACAATCTGACATCTAGCAAAGAGGTATATGTAATCGAAATTCTGTGGAATTGCGATTGGATAGTTTACGTAAGATTAGCGTCTTCCTGGAAGGGTTATCAAAGGATGTGCGTTTATGACTCAAGTTCGTTTACAAGTTTTCTATGGGATACGTTACACAATAGACACCTCCGAACCGAAATCATCACGTTCTACTCGTGCTATTTCTGTAAATCCCGTGTCGCAAGTGTGGATTATTCATAACTTAAGATTACTAGAAATTCTTTGGCTCGGGGGAAGTGTGCGAGCATCTCTTAGCTAGGATCACCTTTGTATTTTCGCTTTCCTGCAAACAATCCTGAGTTATGGGCGTAGGTTCTCATTTTCTCGGGCTTTCATTTTCCCTCCATCTGTTAAGTTCTCCGTTTCTTCCCATATCTCTTCCGAGCAACCAATCTCTTCCCATAACTCCTTCTTCCTGTGACGCACCTGGGGATAATCCACGCGGGGGCCTAATCCTTCGTGGCCGGAAGCACTGCCTCTCTTATGGTCCGTCGCCTCCAGAAGGCGCAGAGGGAGGAAAAGGTCCCCCGAGGGCCACATACTGCCTTCCCCATCTGCGCCGCCACGTTTTTCACATAACGCGAACGGTCCGCGGCACCCAAAGGAGACTTGGGTGCTGATCATGTGAACAGCCTGCGGCATAAGTTTCCGACTGCGTCTGAGTTTTGGGAGGGCGCCGTTGTTTCTCACATGTCCCTGGCGAGGAATTCCAACGAGGGGAGTGGGGGAGGGAGAAGGGTCCGAGGGATTCCATCCTTCATCCGAAGGGCTTATCTCGGAGGTGAGGGATTCGTGTGAGCGCGCACGAGGAGAGACATGGATGCAGGCGGAGTGAGAACACGAGGGACCAAATGGAGGGGCCGCTGGCGGACAAAAAACGAAAGAGAATGCAGACGGAATGGCGTGTCTTAAGCCCTGTCGATGGATTTATTATTTGGGGCGTAGGGTCGAAGGCCCTCTTTCTCTCCTCTCCTACTATGGCGTCGCCTTTTCTGACGAGAAAGCGATCCCAAAGGGGCGAAATGGGGCGGATCGCGAGGAATTTGTCACTCGAGTGCGCACGACGTATATGTCTGTCATATGGAGCTGAAGAAATACACATGTGCTTGTCATACAATCCGAGTAATAATGTATTTGCTCGTACAATATTGTTTTGGAAGTTCTGCCGGTTATACCGAATTCCATTAATTCTGTTCAAACAATTGAGTTGTCAAAGATTTGATTTTAATTCTCTGGTTGAAGATATGTTAATTACGTTCTTTAACATTCCTTTATCTCTCAATTAAAAGGGCTTCGTCATCGAACAGATTTAATCACAAATCCAAATTAGTCCAATTTGCAGAAAAACCTCATTACCTCAAAGGGAGAGCCGAAGGTTCAATTATAGAAATGACTTTGCAGTATCAGAATAGCTGTGGAAGTCTAAAACTGTAACATATAATTAGGAAGGAGAAGGTTAATTTATAAATAAGTAAATTAATATCCACATTGTCAGAGCTCTGATTGAAGCAACATTTTGTATCATGTAAACGTCTTCAAATCGATTGTTAAATGGGACTGCTCTTCCTCCACACGAATTAGGAAACAATTACGAGAGGTTAGCGCCTCCGTTCAAACCATCTGCTACGTCTTCCTTCACCATCTACCTAAGCAGTGGATTTTGAAGCTTGACAGTATGGCGGGAGAGTGGGTGTCACTGTAAGACGTTATGGAGAGTGGGTGTCACTGTAAGACGTTATGATTTTGGTTAAATATATCTCTCTAACTCTTGAATTCGATCTCTATGAGATCGGATGTAGATAAAATATGGTTTTTCATGTTCGAAGTAATTGGATGACTGCGAAATGTTTTATCATAGTACAATTTGGAATTTTAAAAATTACCTTTTAGCCGAGATACAGCGAACACAATATCGAGACTGTTAATACTTAATTGTCGATAGCAGCCGTGATGGCCATTCCAGTCTCTTTTCCAATCGTCGCAGTTAACAATTGAACTCCTTTACAGAATATGGCAACATTGGAATACGTTCGGTAGATGAATGGGCTAGAATAAAGCGTGACTCAGGTGGCCGTCGCTAGAAGCCTCGGGCTCATACATTTGGGACACGTTTACCCAGAAAAACAGGGAGAGCCTTGGTAGGAAAAGGGCTGAGGTTGGCCCTTGGGAGGTACCCGCCCTCTTCCTCTCCCAGACGAACCACGGTGCCCTCGCTAGGTTCCCCTATTGGTATGCGGGCCGCAGTCCTCGCTCTTCCAGTCCACCGGTATTCTCCGCCATCTCACCAACTCTTCAGCTATGGCCGCTACCTGGAAGAAGTACCTCGTGTTATTTGCGTGCATTACCTCTGTGGTGAGCCGTAAATTCATGACCCAACAGAACGTTTCACTGCTTCGCGTGATCTTGATTTTACGAACACTCCATTCTTCAATTCTTGGGCGTAAAATGAATGGAAACCATTCTCATTAACACGAGCGCTTAATTTCTCCCCATAATTGCTCCCTCCCAATCTTTTATCGTCTTGTTATCAGAATGTAGCTTAAACGAGCAAAAAATAGCGATTCAATGAGAACAACAAAATTGAATTCGGTTGCTTTCCATTAAATTATTTTATAGCCCATTTTGTAGTTCCTTTTGTTTTTTTTCGGGTTTTATTTTGTTTTAACCTACATGGCAACACTTTTATCGTATTATCACTTTCTGAACAGCTGAGAGGTGCAAGTTCACTTTCATTTCTATAAAACCGTGAAAAATTGATAACCCATCCAGACCCGTTCCGGGGCATTAACGTCATCCTTAAGTGTCTCCTCTCTCTCTTTTCTTTCTTTCTCTCAAAGAGGAAAAGAAGAAACATATTAACTGTATTCGTGCGGTCTTGCGCTGACTCTTTTACGATGACTCTTTAGCCTACGTCTCTGATATTTGAATAAAGTGGCTGTGAATTTACGTACGCTTAATCGTTCCCATTGGTATTATCTCATATTCCCTGACCAATTTTCTCGAGAGAATATGTCCAAATATTATCTCAAGCGTATAAATGAGTGTTAACTCTTATTTTCTGGAATATAAAAGAAACATTTCTCGAATTTTCTTTGAAACATGCTAACAAACCGTTATTTTATGTCGAATTGATATACTGTAAAATCACACATGCTAGTTTTCGGTCATGAGTTATGCTGATTTTATGAGTCGAAATTTTTCTTTCTTTAGATTTTTCGAAAATTACGATTCTGCTGGAAAATTTTTTGCTCTCTTTCTGTATGTTTTTTGTAGAAGGAAACCCTAACGTGACTTTTAGTCGGAATTTATTAATTTTTAATTAAAAAAAATGGCGCATTCTTGTTTTCATTTCTTTATTTTGTCATCTTGATGTCTCGAAAACATTATGTAAATTGTCTTTACACATTCTTATAGTCACTTTATAATGACACGAGGAATATCTCTTGGATTATTTTCCCATAGTTTCCTCAGTTAGTACAAAATGCCATTTGAAAATTTTGGCACCTTTACATTTCATCTAATTCAAAGTATATAAACAGATCTGAAAGCAAAACGTAAAAGGTATGTTCCTTACTCAAAAAAGGGGATTGCAGAGAATAGCTAAACCTATATATATATGTATATTTAAAATAAATGCTTCCAAGATGGGGTATTGTGAAAACAAGATGTTTCTGACTTTGTACCATTTCTACGGACATAATTCTTAGACCCTCACTTCTGGAAAATTGAACGACCAAACGTACTTGCGACTAGTTGCTAATTTGTGTTGCCTTAACTGCTTTGAGTGTTTTACTTGATGAATTTTTAGAGCTAATTTATTTTCTCTTTTTAATTGAGAAGTAAATATGGTATAAGGAACATTAGCTTTGAAGATGAGCTTGAGAAAATGAGAAATTCATCTTCATAGACTTCACTCTTATTATGATATTGTGTCTACGAGTATAAATTTACTGTTATCAACTGAACACTTAAGCGATAATCACTCAATATTTCAGGTACAGCCCGAAAATCCTTCGAATTGAGTATGGTTTTTGGATATTTTTGGGAAACTATGCGATTTTTACCATTATCATATACACGCCAAATTTTGAATTCCTGATTTTAATTCCCTTGTAATCTGCATACAATAAACTAAAACTCTCTCCCTGTAGTTATTTTTCATGTGTGAGAAGATGGGGACAAATATTTTACTTGATTATGACCTTGAGAATTTCAAGAGTGAGTTATATTTGGAAGTGGAGTAAAGGAGGGTTATAATTATATCATTAAATCATTACCGCTATCAGCTTGTGGTCATAATACGATCAGTACTAGCGCTTTTAAAACATTCGTAAAATAACGACTGACAGCGAAGTAATTATGTATTCAGAATCATTGAATTTTCTATCGACTTAGAAAATGGGAGAGCTTTTCTTCTATTTTAAGCATCAGACATATAATTTTGCCCATCCTTGTAACTTAAATTAGCAACGAAGAATCTCAATTCACATATGCATTTCGTAAGTAAGTGAGAATAAATAATTTCATTGGATTAAGTGTATATATTTTTACGCCCTTTTGCGTGTTTTTCAGTGAATTCTCGGCGTCCTCGCGCTCTCCTTCACCGGCATGCTGCGCTCTCATTTGGCGACAGTATCGACCGTGCGCTGACCGAATAAGCCTTCGCATGAGATCTCTCTAAAAGTTAATTTGTGATTATTAGTTTGAATATAAACATGATCATCCTCGATAAACAGTCGTCTTCTGCAATGCAAAATAAGACCGATTTAGGAGTGAGTCGCTCTTTAGGAGAAATTGGGCTGATTGAGAAATCGAACATCATGTTTATCTATACTTTGATTTTAAAACAATCACAAAACTTTCGGTCGTTTTTACGCGTCCTACTGTAGCAAAATTTCCATGGCTTGTAAAGTAATTAAACTGCTTTCATCCCACTCTTTCGTGATAAGGAATTTTAAAACTGCTTAGAAGCTACAGAAGTAAATTCATTAAAACATCGGATTGTTATTGGAATTGGACTCTGCACTGCATAGAAATCGGGCCGTTTATCGTCATCTATGTACGTTTTTAATTAATTTCTTCATATAATCTACATTTTATCTACAGCATATATCTTAAGATGGTCAATAAAGGAGGGAGACAATTATTACATTATACTACGGCCATTACGAAAAGTTTATTTCTTACAATACAGGGTCAAGATGTAACACGGAATTCTTCCTACCTTTATATGCACCAATGTAGGATTTCGCTATCCTTTGCTTCTTTATTTGATTCTACCAATAAATTAATAAGAGAAAAGAAAACCGAGATCCTAAACAGAATGAACGGTCTAAGCAATACAGAATAACTTGTATTTATAGTATGTTTTCGTTCTTCAAGTGTAATATCTGGCCCCATTCTTCGCTTTCCCCATTTCGAGAAAGAAATCCATATATATTCCTCCCTTATTTTTATAATAATGAGGACAGTCATCAAAGTTGCCAACCTATTTAATTATTTTAAAGTATTTCTCAAGGAAATGAGGAACATTTTAATGGAAAATTTTACTTTTTAAAATTTTGGTGTTCTTCCTACGTCAGCTTCATGTATCAATTATATAATATTTATATTAATATATTGTACATTTTGGCATACTCCATTTTATTCCATTCAGTATTGTACATTCCCGGATAATACTTCATTTTATGTATCTAGTGTTCATTTTCTTCTACATTGTGCTGCTCTTGATTATGAAACATATAATTGAGGCCAACATAAGCTCAATATGAAATTGTTCCTAAAATGATTACTGCAAGTCAACAAGCCTAGTAACTATAAGGTCGCGGGTTTGAATATTGTTTGAGTTTTGGATGCCAACGTTTACCTGAATGTGTTTTAGCTCATCGATAAGTATAAAATGGATTTAATTGTGTTAACCCTGATTCTACTGACGAAACTGACAGTGGCTTATAATTGCCAAATTACTTCTGAACCCAAACAGAGCGCAATTTCATGTGAATGTGAATCGGAGGTAAATGTTTCCTTCTGGTCAAAAGTCGAGGAATGTCGGCATCACTTCCGGTGGAATTAAGACCTCGAGGCTCTTTCCCCGCGGTCACCCCATCCCACGGCACCCCTCATTAGCGGGCAATTTGATGCACCTCCGGTACATAACCGTAGCGGAACGATGGCCGCAGCGTAGTTAACCATTCAGGCGCTTATCGCGCCCATCGATGGGCGACACTACAGATAGAAGGCGTATCTAGCAACAAGAAGGGTAATATCGCGGCGGCATTGGCCGTAAAGCGCTGCCTGCGATGATTTATGGCTCTCCATCTTAGTACTGGGAAACGAGGCTAGGTCAAGAAACGACGCCCGAGACGGAGCGGCGAACCTCCGGGGAGGAGGACGCGATCTAAATGAACGGAAAAGAAAGACGGGGTGGGGAGGGATACGATAATTCGCGAACGACCTTGATGGCATCTAAAAAAACGTATCTCTCCGCTTTATGGGTTTGCCGTTGACGCATTCATAAGAGGAAAGATAATTTCATTCAGCTCGATTTTAAGATGTAAACTATAAATACACTTATCTAATTAAAAAGGGAAAATAGCGAAAAGTGTTAAAAGAGAGCTGGTTGATTAAATTAAATCGGATGAATGTTACGAAATGTGACCGAGGGTTATATCTCTCTAAGTTCTCTAGTTCATCGCGCTGATTCCTTGGTTTGGGACTGACTGATAATCGTGGTAAGTCGAGCCAATTTAAATTTATCTGGTTCTTATTTCCTCACGATATTGAAAAATTGCCAATTTTACTAAAAATAATAAAATGCGTGCCAAATAACTTTCTATTTAATCAAATACAGCAGTTTCGTAACGTTTAACGTATATATATATAACACTATATTGAATTATAGATATTAATTCAGATTGCACTTTTTATGTGAGGCGCCAACCATCCTGCAGGTTATCCTTGGGATTTGTAAGGACGATTTACCGGGTTTCAAGTTTCGGGAATGATATTTTAAGCAATCTATACTTAAAGCTTTTTCCTTACTATAGTCTTATTGGGAGTGCGTCCCATTCGAATTTGCATAAGTAGGATTTAACGAAACTTTCGCGAATACTTTTATCTAGAGATTTACGATTCGCCCCAGCATACGAGGTTTTATTGTGGCTTATCTTTCCCATTTGGCTCTCTTCAGATACTTCCATCGAAGGTCATGGATTAAAAAAATATCTTTCACTCTTGAATGTCCGAAAGTCATCTTTAGCCTAAAATATATCGATGTACTAAGTGGCTCACGCATCGATAACTACCTTCTGTTAGATACTTGTGTGGAAAATTATATATTTTTTCCATAAAAAATGTAATGGAAGAAAGGAATTTTTGGGAAAATTAGAATCACGATTAATCATATTTAATTATGCAAAAATTGAGCAATCAACATAGATGTCATGGTGTTTGCGTGAGTGAATATTCAGATAAGAGTTTTAGAAGGTCATGCATTTTTGTACTTGAGTTTCATCTGGTGGTTTTGTTTAATATTCAATTGCCTGTCGATAATTCAAGGACAGAATAATACCTCTTTCCCGGTTGAGAATTGTCATCACTGTTTCGTACCACAACTCTAACTTCTCTATGTTTAGAATTTAAGGAATGAATCGTTACCGTTCCTTCTAAACTTGCATCCTTTACAAATTTAATGGTATCGTCCTAATATTCTGAATGTCATTCCGACGAGATTTAGCTTCAGATATCCGATTCTAATGATTCTTTCAGCATATGTTCAGCTTCCTTGCCATTCATGAAAAATACTTTTAAAAAATAAAATATATTGGATTATTGAAAAATTTTAATCACATTTTTCTGCTCTCAAGCTCAAATTTTCATCGCATTATTACTCTTAATATTTATTACATATTTCACAAAATTTGAGGGTTAAGTATGCGGGATTGAAATTACCTTCCAGCTATTAACTACGAATTAATTCGCTTCGTTCATTAAAGTTCGCCTTTCAAAACATTTAAAACTCAGAAAATCAAGGCTTCTGTTAGGGAAGGAAAGAATGAGGGAGGAGTAAAAGGATAGTTTTTACCGTTTAGATTGCTCGCTGTCGTTAATGCGTCGTAAACACTCTTTCAGAGCGCAGTGTTTGTGAGGAGAAAGGGGAAGAAGATGGGCTTCAGTTGAAACAGGGAAAAAAGGGGGTAGTGCGTCGCTTTTAACAGATTACCTTCGGAGTGCGGGCGGCGATGGGGCAGCAACGTGCATTGGGCAGTCGGTGGAGCAATCGGGGGAAGGGGAAAGTAAGGTTCCTTAAGAGTTTGAGGGAACTATCCTGCCCCTGGTTTTAGGAATGGCGCAGTTGAGGTTGGAGTGCTTGTGGAGGGATAGTGGGTGGATAGGGAATGATGAAGACATTCCACGCCATTGATGGGAGATTGAGAATGGTGGGCCTGGAATGACTTTGAGAGTGGATAGGCCCAATACAAGAAGCAGGAGATTGGAGTAAATTGCGTGGACTGAAGAGGAGCAGTAAAAAAAGCACTCAATGGAAACATCACATGTCTCTTCGGCAGAGGATAGCCCGCGAAGAAGAGAATCGCGAAACTAAACTGAAGTATAATTGGACTGAAGTTATAGGATGCTCTCCAAAAATAGCAGTGTTCAATTTACAGTCTAACGAATGAATCTTCGGCTGATGAAATATATAATGCACAAAATGCAATCCCTCTAGACTAATTATCACACGAATTATAATCTGATATATCTATACACTTTGGGGAACAAAATCATATTGTTTAATTCAATGATGTTATGTTTAGTACAGTATCTATGCCTCATGTTTTCTTAAATCCCTGATCATTTTATTCCTGGTTTTCCTACGACGAACCACAGACTTGCTAAATACTACCGCAGGATTAATAAGAGGGTTCTACAATTAATCTCGATGTATAGTTTAATGATTAATCTAGGAGTGATTGTGCAGTAAAAATCCTCTGTTAGTTTTGGCGGCGTAGATAAATCAACATGGACTTAAGACTTACTCCTTGTGAAACTACAAATTAAATAATTTCTCAGCGAGATTACTAGTGAGTGGTATTCTTCTAGAAACTGCGATTTAGTCCGGGGTATAAACATCAACAAGCTCATTACTCAGAATATAGTTATAGATAAATTTGCGTTATTCAGCGAATTAGTTGAAAATTTTAATGGTAGCATGTTCTCGAAGCTAACCATCGTCGCCACTCGTCCCTTATCCAAGGCCTTTCTGCATCTGCTACCATTCTTCATCTACGCGCTCTAGCGCCTAAGTCTATCCCAATCCTGGAATTAACCTCGGGCGATGCCTCCCCAAATAGTTTCCCCTTTCCCTCCTCTTAATCTTCGTACACCCACCTCGCGGGCTGCTCCCCTTATCTTCCCCGCGTCACGCCCTTCTCCTCCTCACCTACTACCTCCGAAAAGATGTTATGCCACTCGTAAAATTAACTTTTTACGACGGTTTTATGGACAAGTTGTCATGTTCCCCAGATTTCGCTTCTGAATGAACTACGGAATACTTTACAGTGTTCTAAAACCTCCTTGCGACCTCTTCGACTCTATTTCTCTGTTTCTTCTTCATCTTCGTCTACTTTCCGGTCGACTCCACCCCCCGCTCTCCGGACCGGCGCTTGCTTACTTTACTGTCGCATCCCCTTTAATCCTCATAATCCGGGAACATACGATCTTCTGTGCGGGGATAGCACTCGGGAAGCACCGCGAGGCGGTTACTCTCTCATTCCCGTAATTTACTCCCTCGTTCCTCAAAAGTTTCTAAATAATCTACGCTCCTCCACGACTGCTTTCTCTAGATGGAGTTTTTTTTAATTTAATTTTTACTTTATCTATTCAATAGATTCCCATACAATATGCAACAGTAGATCGAGCGATGAATAACAGTATATAAAAACCTTAAATTAAATGTTTGGCGAGTGCATGAACTAGAAACTAATCAACAGCAACAAATTCTGAAAATTATTCTTATTCCCAATTCTTCATTCTTATGACTTGTAAGTGAATTAAATGTAACAGAATCAAATTTTTAGGGCTGATACAGAGGAATTTATTTAAATCTCAGAAATTCTTTATCTAGATGAAGGTAGCCGAGTTAGAATTATTCGGATTTTTAAGGTTATTTTTAAGGGATAATTTTCCTCACGACCCTCCAAAAACTGACCACAATATATGGAGTACTTTGTCACGGTTGCAAACAGAATGCAGAGATGAATGGAAAGAAGGATCAAGTATCTGTGATGTATTAGTATTTAGATATTAAATGATATTTAGGTGAAAGCAGAAGCAACTATGCCAAAGAAGAAGAAAGACATGAATGACTATTTCCTATATTTTTCTGTGTAACTTGGAAAAAAATAATTTCTGCCGTCTCCTTTAGGGAGTTTCACTCAACAACGGCTGAATCCATCGATTAAAAAGTATATATAATTCGTTATATTGCCTCAAAAATGTAACAAAATGAATTATAGCAGAGGGGTATCTTTAAGCACATTCCTTTAGACTTTGCTACTTTTAAAATTTATCGTATTTTGGAGATTTACTGGGTGCAGTAGAAAAGTTCAGCATGAATAACTTTCATCCTCCTCCCTAGTCAATGCTAAAAATATCCACAGAGAGAAGGATATAAATTCATAAATCGAGATATCCGATTCCTTAACATATGGAATATTTTTAACATGAGAGGTATTACTTTTCCCTGTCGCGTCACTCCCCTCGCTTCCTCTCGCATCGAGATCTCCTCGGTTATTTTGCATAGCATTGGATGGCTTTTTCGCCTTGAAATGACCGCAATGTATCCCTCAATGCGTAAATGTTTTTGGAGAGGATTGCGCATTTTAAGCGAGAAATAGTTTTAGAGTCTGCGTAGAAAGGGCGGAAATATTCCTAAGCATTCACATTTCCATCTGAAATCTTCGCGCCACCGACTATTTAGAGGAAAGTCATCCCTGCAAACACATTCAGCAGAGATAGCAGACGGTGGGTTTAAGTGCGCTTTGCGCTTTTGCAGCTTCTCGAGAATGACTGCATGACTATTTTATTCCCTGTCCTTGCTCGAGCATCGACCACTTTTCCTTCTTCAACCCTTTCCACGTGCAGACCCATGGGAGAAGTTAATTTATCCTTAAGATTCTTGTTGCGAAAAGCAAATTTTCAACAAATTCTTTGAAGCTATGTATTTAAATTATTCTGTCTTATATTATAAGAATTGATGTCTAACCAGAAATATTTTCAGTATCCGAAAATTTCTCAGCGCTGACTGCGAATTCAGTGATTTAAGATTTTTCAGCAAATGTAGATTCTACTTACAATAAGTATCTCATTATCTGAGTATGACCGTGATTACTACCCAAACAAAGATTTAATTTACTTAATGAGTTCAGAGAAGGTACATTCTTTGAAGTCGTAGCTGATATTATGCGTCCTCCCTGTTACAAATACCGTTTTGATTCTTAGAGTAAAATCAGAAAGATAGAAGCTGAAAAAGGTCGTTTCAAAATTAATTTTTTCCGCGAACGATACTGGTTTTATCACTAGTGTCTGTAGTTAAAAATCGATTTCTTATTCAATAAATAATGTGATTCATAATTTCTCACTGAATATATGCTCCTTTTCATCAAAGATATCATCTGAAAATTCACGTTGATAGTATCATAATAAGTTCCTGATAAAAATGATGGGAATCACAGTTACCTTCCTTTCTTAGAGTTTTTTTCGTAAAACTTGTGATATTAAAAGTTCTCATGGAAAAACAAAAAATTAATCAATAATACGTGTGCACGATATATATTATATATTGAGCTAATCCGGTTTATAACCCTCTTTGCTTATTTTACGAACTTCCGTCGATATATTACTTGCGAAAAAATAGGCGGCGTATCTGGAAGTAATAAATAGTATTGAGCTTCATAGTCAAGATTCGGTCACTATGAACCGAGCACAATCGTTGCCTATGATGATTTATTAAAGTAACTTACTCTAGGGACGAATAAAAAAATGCGAATAAAATGAACGAGTATCGGAATAGAAGTGTATGCATAAGCCGCGAAAAAGTCTGAGGTGTTGGAAGAATGCGTGATAAATGCAAGCAATAGAAAGCTTGTCAACCCGTATCGGAAAAATTGGGCGGCAACGGGAATAGAACCTGGAGCTGTACCTCGTCTTACCAAAGGCGGACGGTTTACTAACTAGGCTAAGTGGTGAAGAGTAATTTGGTAAACATCTCAACGAATAGTACGAGGAGACTGGAATTAAAAGTATATTTACTGACCTTTAACAAATGACCTGTTGCTGAAGCGGGGAGACACCTTCGACCTTTTAGTAACAGCGTTCGAATATCGGGCCTAATCTTGAAAACTCCATTGGTCGCCGATCCATTGCGCAGTACAAACGCTGTAGACGATAGCACCCTCACTATCCATCAGGAGACCTCGTTCGATTCTGCACCATTTTCGACTAACACCTTTTCCGAGTTCGTTCGACCCACCGACTCTCCCAAAGGAAGCATCTGCAAAGACAGAAACTGTCGTCTTCTACGTACCACTCAAAGATCTCCGAAGGGACAATGGCGCAAATGGAAACTGGGTCAACGGTGAGGTTTCTAGGGAAGAGTAGAAAAAAGAGGGCTGTAAATGCTCTCCAGAGGTTCGATTTTGGGTGAATTACAAGTAGAAAGTCGCAAGCGCATCCTTCTGGAGCGACCCTCGGGGGCTGTTACCCCGCCGACGCCCCGCGCACGGAGCAAAAAAAAGGGTTGTCGACCTAACGGGACGTAATGAGTTCCCGAAGACCGCCGCTCCACCAGTCTTTTCCGTTGTTTCGCCTACTAACATTATCACCCGTTAGTTTAAAAATATTTTACGTGTGTTTGTGCTCAATTCTGTTGATTTCATTATAACAATACTTCACCTTTATGAATTTTCCCCCAAAAAACACTTAATATAGATTATATATGTATATAATTTTCGATAAGATTGCATTAAGAAAAAGTTGTATTTGATTCACAGCTATTTCTCCTATGTATGTACCACATTTTTTTGCCTTCGTACTCCAACACTACAAGCGATTACTGCAAGCGATACAACGGATTCGTTCTCGGTTATCTAGCAAAGGAGCTTTGCTGGAGCTCAGGAAAATGTACATAAGTTTTGGTAATTACAATTTCCTAGCTACATATAATCCACTCCTCGTTTATTTCGTTAAAATTAATGTTCTTCGGTGTTTGTGGATATTTAAGTAACGAATAGGAATGCAATAAAATGACAGATTGCTGATCAAATGGACTTCATTACGGAAAATTCAAAGGGATTTTATATAGGACTGCGGAGAATTGTTTCGGGGGGAAAACAGTTAACACTCTCCACAAATTTTCATCAGCAATGACTCGGATATATATTTAAACATTCAAATTCTATGCAATTTCGCCAATATCTGACCTCGCAAGAGTTGAGATATTAAATGCTGAGATATCGGTGAATTATTTATACCTTTTCATTTTAAAATGATTTTTGTAAGTTTTATCATCATAAACTACCTACTTTTTTCCTTGGATTTTTCGCTATTTGTACTACGTCCCTTTTCAGGAATTGTTTTTACGTCTCTTTTACATTCCAAACCCTATTATTTGATAACAGTCGGCCTCCTCTTATGTACCACTTTCGTTGCTCGAGATGCGGCGAACCGAAGCTTTTAAGAGAATCTTTCTAACGCCTTCGTCTAATACCTGCTTCAACAGTTTCTTTTTTCTTATAAGAGTTTTTTCTCCAGTCTTTTTCTTATTTAGTCTTTCTTTCATTAAAGACAAAAACTATTCTGCATTCTATTTTGTGCTTTGAAAGAATTACAGTCTTTAAGAAGAACTTCTTTCCTTTCTTGTCACTTATTCTCCTTGCAAAGAGGGTAGCATAATATACTTTGATAGAAGCATATTTTTATCTTCTAGCTACAAGAGAAGAGATATTTATCCAGAAGGCATGAAACTTTATTTTTTAATCCGTCTCGTGAAAATAATGACAACTGGTGATGGCGCGTATGGCTTCAAAATTTACAAGCGGTCACTATTTCTGGAGATTTGCGATTTTCCTCGCTCAAATGGGCGAATCAATCCTTCAAAACCATTCAGCAATCTACTTTACTATAGCGAAAATTACTAGGATGAAGAGTTATTTAATAAACAATCACCGTTACACTACTAGCAAAAATATCAAGGTATACATTATGCTATGGAGGAAAACATTACCGCCTTCATATATAACAGCTTCATTAATGATTATTGTAAGTCTTTTACAACAGTTTCAAGTTACGCACGACGAATATTTCAAGCCCTTACGGTATAAATATTTGGGTCGTATCACTTGGAAATTTGAACCGGTGCCACTCCTTTCGAAACTAAAGGCTGAAGATTTATGGCTCAGGAAGGAAAACCTCTCGCTGTACATTTTTTTGCATAGGTTTTGCTCTATCGGAGAGTAACGCTCGGGAGGACTCTGCTTTCTAAACCTTTGTGCCGAGGGCACGTGCAAGCATTTCTGTCCACTGTCGTCCGCGACGGTTACTTTGCTCCAATCCATGAATACGCACCTCTGTAATCAGGGAATGACCGCGCGAAAACTCGTGTCAGTCTGGAGTGATGGCGCTCGTGTAAGCTAATGAATAGTTTTCCTCTGCGAAAACTGCGGGAATACTGTTCGGACACTCTATTTAACATGCTTCTTGGTCTTGTAAGATGGCCGCATTAAAAATGATACATCAATAAAATAATTAATATTCATATTTGCTAAGTAAGTCTGAGGAATGTTCTAATTGACATTCTATTAATTTGATTACATAATATACCAATGATTCAGAAACTTTAATTTAAATCTTGTCCTTCTGAAACATGTAGTAGAATCGTAAATTGAGGTTATATGAAGAGAGAAAAGAGGATCAACTCTTCAAGGGTCAATGTCTATAGTTATCTTAACGGAATGCTTTAAGATGGATAAGAAAATATCGTAAGTTGACCATCTGGACTGATGATGTGCAAGAGGACACGCTAAGTTTTTTTTTTAAGAAACAACGAAAGTATTAGTAAAAGTCATCAATAAAAGTAATAACTTTGCTATAAATGTATTGCGCCGCTACCATTACTCTTAGATAATAATTACTCCACACATTTTTAAGAGGTTCGCTTGCGTCCGAGATTATTTTAACGGATAATTACACTGACAAAAAAAAACTCAGCGAGAAATATTTCCATGCACGTAAGAAAACTTCAAGATCGTTTTGCTTCTTAACAAATTTCTTTTTTTTGCAAATTAAATGAAAACACATATTTACAAGATCTGACTTATTACTTAGTGAGTTCTTCATAACAAATATACATTAATAATATGTAGAAAATCCAGCTTACTCATTATCTCTTTGAATACGAGCGTTGAGTTTGAGAACCAGTTCACCGTTGCCAAAAGAAGTTAACTCAAGTGACAAGCTTAACCATTGATCCGACATTGGCCGCAACGACCTTTGTATAACAAGCTGCCCTGCAGTCGCCAGATGTAAACGCGTAACATTTAAGTACGCTTGGCGTCAATTCCTGTGAGATGTTGTCTCTAGCCTCAAGTTATGTTGCCCCATGATCAAGAAAACCATCCATATAATTCATTTTTCACCGTCCATTGTCTAGCCTTTTTTCGTTTGAATCAACAGTAAGGACTTGACGGAAGAGTTGCTCAGCGAATGACATTCTTAGTTATTTCTTCCGTCAAATAAACCGAGATATATGGCGTTTCCCATGAATGGAAGTTTATTCAATTATGTCCTCGAAATATAGGAGGAGATAAAGGGGTTGCACATTTTTTCCTTGCAAGGATCAGTAGTAAAAAAACCCGTCTCCATGCAGCACGGAGAATAACTTTATTTCCGACCCCTCTTAGCTGCGGGAATTCTGGGCACGGCTCCCATTCCTCACCCCTCCCCATTTCCATTCCTTTTCCATACACTTCCCTTCATTCCGCCCCTTATGATTCCTCACCATTACTTCAAGTCGCAGTATCCAAATCTCGCCTCCCTCTTCCACTCCGATTCCCGCCGCCATATTTTTATTTGTGATTTCTTATTCAGCGAGAGGGTAGCAAATAATAAAACCCCAGGAAATCTTTTCCCCTGGCAACCCTTGCCCACTTGCGTTGTTTTTGTGCGTAGTCGCGGTTACTTCCTTCCTCCTCTCTTGTATCTCTTATCGCTCCCTCTGACGACATCAGATGCCTGAATGTCTCTTGGTTCCTTGGCGAAATATAACCCAGAGATTAGAAAGATTAGATCGACCGTTCGATAGGCTAGTTGGCCAAAAATTAGCATTTCCGATGTTTAGTTCTCTGGTGTATAACTCAAATTATTACGTTTATTTCGTTGGTTCAAGATTTGCAATGGTGTCTTATTTACACCGTGGACAGATTCCATAAATTTACGTTTACATCAAACTATTTTATCGAGTCACATTTCGGATTATGACGTAACGTTGTTAAGAAAACTACCCTGGACGTATATGATAAATACATGTTGTAAAAAATTGCAATTTATAGTCAACTTGAGGTAAAGAAAATGTGTCTTAGCTGCATTCTGATTCAGGAGCTTACGATATGTTTGTTCAGATGCTAATTTAGATACGTGTCAGCATGTATCTTTCTATACAGTGCTCGATGAAGTGTTATTGACTCATTGTTCTTTTCATTATCACCTTTTCAACGTCTGCAGTGAGGATTAGCATACCCTATTTGTTCAAGTAACGAAGTGAATTCATGTAAATAAGATGACGCCAATCATTTTGCTGATGAGTTGGAGAATTAATGCGACGAATAGGTCATCACACTGGATCGTACTTATTTTCTTCTTTTCAAGAAAAACCACCGTATAAATTTCTCGAAGCGGTTACGTCATTTGCTGGTTCAATCGATCCTGACTCAGGAGAATAACCGATACATTTCAGCCGCTTCAAGCTGCAAGCTATGCCAAAACGTTTCTTCGTTGCGTATCCTTTGTATTTCCAAAGTTAGGCGTCAGAGGCAAACGAACTAAGACGAATATACGACAAAAATAGTCACGAAGGTGCAGCGATACAATCGAAGAGCGAAATACGCTGAAAGGAGGCAATCGAAGCTGGAATGTTTCGTAATACTCGTTTCGCAACCTTTTTCCTCGAACTCCCCGTTTTCGACCTCTCGTTCCCCAGCTCTTCTGCTTTCTGGAGTGTGCCTTTCCGCACGCTTTCCACCGCATCCATTCTTACCAATCCCTCCCTCACTCTTACCTCTCGACTTTCTCGGGTACGCCCTCTTCCCTTTTATCGATGGGTTATCATCGAGAAGAGGTCCCGCCGATTGGACCCTCGAATTTCGGAATTGCTTTCTCTCGTTCCCTCGATTTCCTCTCTCCCTCCCTCCTTATTTTATGTGGAGCGTGGCGTGGGGGAGGGGGGGGTGAGGGGGCGTTGTGTTGCGAGAACCTCTCATTCTCTTCCAAGGCGTATAAATGCCCCAAAGGAATTCAATAAGCGGCACTCGGATATATTCGGAAAGAAAATCGCTTGGCGGAATAGGAATCGTTTGACGAAGTCGAATTTCATTTATTGGTCGATTTCCTTTATTTCGTCCCATCCAACTTTGATGGAAAGAATATTTAAATCTGATGGGAACCAAGCATGGGCTAAAAATATCCCCCGCACTGTCTTGTACCGCTTTTATATGCTGTCGTTGATACAGATCTCAGCATGTTCGTGGCCTTATTGAATAATGTTAAATCATATTTATGCCTTGTGTTCGGGTCTTACATACCTTTTACTATGCCATATTTTTTTTAAGTAAACGCTTTTGAAACATGAAACATAACGAGGCGATGTATCAGATTTTAATGAAATTTAAGCGGTACTGTATGTATGGCGCTACAAATTATTCAGAATTATATTCTTTTGCGATAAGTACCTACAGCGATTAGAACGAAATCCATGCGTTGGACTCCTTGTTTTCTGATTTCTACGTTATGTGAGAAACCCCCTTGTTGAAAATCTGTAGAAAGGCACAGAGTCCTTCCAGAAAAGATTTTAAACCAGAGTTGCATGAGTTTAAATTTGGATCTTAATAGTGAATTGATTGACGATGCAGAATTAACGGGAAGCAGTAAATGCTCATAATATTCCTGAAATGTACGTCAGATTAGCGAAGGACTTGGCAAGTTAAATCCTAAACCCGTGTGGTTGCAGTCGAGATCGAGATGTGATTTCTTGTTTTGTTGCGATTATCGGATAATGTTTAGCGGTCTATTTACGATATAGATCAGTATAGGAATGTTCTATCCTGTACTCATTTTTCTTAGCATATTTTATGCTCCCCACTCATCAAGTATATGCAGTATATCTATGAATGCATATGTATCAATTAACGATATAAAAATACAAATTCGTTGTATGTTTATTATATTTGTCTTGCTTTGATCATAATTCAATTAATTGAGAAACTTTCAGGCGCGTTGTCTTACCATTCATAAAAATTCCTACCTATTATTTTCATAAAATTCCGTTTGTTGTTACGACTATCATCGAAAGACGCTAACATTTTTCGTTTACTCTTTAGTTCCTCCAATTTATTCGCTTGAGACAGTGTGATGGGCATTTGAGTTTTCAATTCTTGCAATATATACGTTATGAGAAGTTTCATTTATTATATTCATGGTAGAGGGAATAAGGACTTTTGAAATATTTATCAAAATTGCAGAAATATTCCGTTGACAATAAAAAAACCGGTAACGGCAAGAAGAACTTCCAAACCCGAGCAAGCAGGAAATCGTTTACAGAAAGGAGAGTTAAGAAATAATATGATGTTGTTATGTCACCCGACGAAAAATGTTTACCTCCAAATATAATATTTAGTGAACTTTGATAAATTAATTCAGTGTTTAAAGGTCGTTCTTTAAAACATATATAGCCGATTAGAAACGAATGTCATTTTCACTCAAGTTAAAACAAAGGAAGCGACGTAACAGCAATTCTCTACTCAAATGATACAATTTTAAAGAACCATTTTGTTTATAACTGCATAATTAATTAATGTTCAAGAAATAAATATATTTTTATTATAATTTTTAATGTTTAAATCGATAATTAATATTATTCTTCTCTTTGGGGAAAGTCGGGTGGGGTCAGTATGAGGTAGAGGTATTTATCCAAGGCATCTGGATACCAATAGAGACATTTTACCAATAATTAAAATACCCTTTCCATGATAATTTGATTTTTCATCTGGGGTTGAGTATTTGCTTATAAAAAACGTCGCTAAATTAGTACTCCTACGCAAGAACTTTTGAATAAGGTCGAGGTGTTGCTATTTATAATGCCGATTTATTTACCGGGCTACACATTGATCGTCTCCCTAAACCATTTCTCAATCAGTCTCCTTTATAAGCTTCCTCGCTTATTTCTAGAGACGCCAGCGGAGGAAACGGTTTAAGACAAGGGCGTTTAGTGTTATCGGAGGTAACGGAATACTGAGGATATACAAAGAAGTAGTCTCTGGGTAGCGTCTACGGAAATTGGGCGGCCTTACAAGAGGAGTGGAGGCGAAGTATCCCTCTGAGATAAACCGAGCCAATCGGTTTATATTGGGAAGGGCGAGGAGGAGATGGGAGGAGCTCAAGGGAGGAAACGGACAGAAAAGCTTCACAAGAATCTGACGCCATGCATATATTTATCCAAGGCATCTGGATATTCAAGATTCCGTAGCGGGCTACGCGGCCTAGCTACAGTCAGACGCCAACCAATGGCCGCTTTGTTTAAACACGCTCACTTTTGCATTGTTTTCGGGTAAACGATTGGCTTTTTAGAGTTTCGGTCATCGCCGAAGAACCCCAAAAATTTGTGATACAGGAGTAGCATAAAAATAAGTTTCGTGTTTCCACTACGTAAGAAGAATCGCTGGTCGTTGCGTCACTAGGTTACGCCATTTTTTTACAACTCGAAAAATGTAGTGAATCGTTATTTTATGTATATATTTATTATTATGGGAATGAAATCTTATGGTTACTTTTCAACAAACAATTATTTATTACACATGTACATACTATACCTAACCCACTTTGTTTATAGAGTATATTTTTATTTATAACATGCGTATTTATTTGTAAAATACGTTATTTTTGTACAAAACGATTATTTATTTTTACATTAAAAAATCTTTCTCAATAACTATCGTATTCTATGACGTTACTCAATTACTTAGCAACGGGCTAGATGTAAGGCAGGACATTTTTGCGCAAAATAAAGGCGGATGTATTTATGTACTAAATCTTATANATAAATATAAATCTTATACATTTTTATATCCCGCGAAAACTTTTTTCGGAAGTAAAGTTTTCGAATCGCTACGTTCGTAGATACAGTTCATAACTAATACTACCGTATGGAAAGGGCGAAGGAGGAATGCCTAAGGAAATTTTGCGAACCGGGATGAGATTATCATCGATCGTATTTTTCTGTGATTCTTTATGTTTGCCTCGCTTTGCTCTTTGCTTTGCTAAGTATTGGGCGGAAAATTTCGCTATTTCATGAACACTTCTACCTTACTTTAATCGGCTTAAAATAAAGTATCATTATCAAACTATTTTAGGGTAGCTTCAAGCCCTACCAGTCACCATACATCGCAAACAGCCATTAAAATTGCATGAAACGAGGATGATAAGCGTTTAGCATTCGGCACCGCTAGCTTCCTCCCAGATGTAACTGTAGAGTATCTCTTTTCAGTTTCATTCTTTGATTGTCCGCACGAAACGTAAATAAAGACAACCGTCAGTTCTCATTAGCAAAGAAGGAAAATGCGCGGGGGAGTAGATTTACGTTTTGCTTTAATTTAATAAGATTTACGTCGGTAGGGGGAAGAAAGCGCGTTTTTCGGATGGGGTGAGCTGTGGCCCGCGCAGGAGTTAATATAAAAAGAGGGAAGGCGAGTGTTTGCGGAGTAGGGATTAGTGGGGATGTCGTCGTGTGGGAGGAGGCCCAGGGCGTGAAGGGGAAGGAGGCGAGAAGAGGACTCTTCTTCGTCGCATTCTGATGATGAATGCGGTCCTAGAAAGGGGTGGGTGGGATGGGGTGGCGAGAAATGCCAAAGCCTCTCCCACTGGACCGCCTCCCTCGCATCCAAACATCTCTGAGCACACGCTCCGCCGCACTCGCTCCTTACCGTCTCCCTGATTTATGGCTGCTAAGACGCCTTCCAAATCCACGGACTATTTCTCCCTCTCCCTCAAAACTTCCTCTTCTCTCCAAAGTCTCTTTCCTCGTCTGTTCTTCTTCCCTCTCCCAACTGTACCCCTTTGCCAGCAATGACTCATTGTTTTATGTGCGCTTGGTTTAGAATGTAGTATTAAGGTCTTAATCTTAGGGTTACTTGCCCTCACAGCAATTTGCTAATTTTACGCCGGAGGAATAGTTATACTGTCTGGACTACTCTGGATTATTTTACTTCGTAAAGGAATTTCCTCGTTTTAAATACCAGTAAAGTAGTAGCTCTCCACCTTCCTGAAAATGTTTACAACTAGACGAAACTAGTCGCTTGAAAATGGTATATATATTCTGTGGAAAGTACTATGTTCTTTCATTACTTTCGTATGGCTCCCATCCACAAGGTTGATCTTGGAAATGCTAGATTTACATGTATATGGTTGATTTTTGTGAAGCACTGCAATGCTTAGCCTGAAGTTGATAAGTCGTTCTGGAATTATGTTTATTACCCAAATCCTTTTTTAAACCTAATCAAATTTCCCGTGAAGACCCAAATCCTAAAACACGCGTTAAAGTACAAAAAACTGCCACTCTCGTTTTATTAAAAGTAAGGATGCACAGTATACTGTGAATTTCGGTCAATTTTTATTTTCTTTAAGCATCAACTAAAATATGCATTAAACAAATTCTTATTTCTTTTCTGAGACAGGGAAGTAGAAGGAAGACCTTATTTTGTCAGAATACACTTCCGTATGGTTCTACGTTACCCTATATTTGTAAATTCGGTTCTAGAATGCCAAGCAATGTAACCCTCCATCTAAATTACGCCATGGTACTTGCCAGTTTGCTCTATCCCAATTGAGCTGTGTCAGTGTCCATTAAGACGCGGGTGTTTCTTTTGCCTTCTCTTATCCCCATATTCCGAATTACATTCCCTTTTATCCGAGGGTTTTTCTTGTATGACACGTACTGTTAGTATGGTGTAGTATTTTTATTACTATTACATTAGGTAATTATATTTTCATCGTTGCTTATCTACTTTTATTCGATCGGAGTTACGTAAATTTACGTATTTACAAATTCAATTCAAGTATAAATGGAACGTTAGAATTCCACAAATAGCAGCTGACCTGAATTGTAATAAGTAAGACACAATGCGAATAAATAACATTGAAATATTTGGTTTTAATGGTTTGTTTCAATAAAATAAGTAACATCGTGCGTAATCATGCAATAAGTAATTATGCAGTAAGTGTAGATCTTTGTGACCGTTTTAGGAATTAAGATTTTACGTTATCGGTCATTCATTAGTTAACCGAAAGTATTCCGTGAAAATTATCGTCAGCAATTTAATCGAAAGCTATCACAATTGGCAAGAAGATTTACATGCATTATCGGTTTTGATTTTCGAATCCGTGATGATTGTGTCTTTATTCGGTTTTGGCTCCAAATTGCAATAAAGTAGAAACTAAACTTCAATAAAATACATCGGAATAATCTAAACGTTTAAGCTAATCGTATCCCTGTTCTCATCTCGAACATGATTCTCGTTCGACTTAACGAAAATAAGCTATTAGCAGTTGAAATAGTTTGTGTTTTCATCTTCACAGTCCATCCTTTCATTTAAATCACGAATTTGGACTCATTTTCCTTGCATACGAAATAAGTCTTGCTTCAAACCTAAAATACGTCCGAGATGAATAAATTACATCCTTCTCTCCCGTTTACTTCCTAATGCAAGACGGGTTCAGTTTCACGCTTTAAATCATGCCTTTAGTCTGCCTGTCTCTCCTCTGCCTCCTCTACCCCTTTGTCACTCTCTGCCTCTCTGCTGTCGCAGCGGTCAGCGACTGCCCCCCCTCAGCTGTCTCTCTCACTCGATTTGAGTGGATTATGCAAAGGCGCGTGGGAGTGGGCGGATGGGATAAACGTGCTGAGGTGCGATATAAGCGAAGCGGCGGAGGAATGTGAGCCTTCCATAAAAGAGATTCCCACTCATAGAGGGGAAGAAAATAGTAGACAGAGCTGGGGAAACTATCCACGTAAGAAAACATTCCCTAGCTATCTTAGAGAAATTAATGAGACATCCCCTTTCGTTGAGTTAATTCATCCGATGCTCCAAGATTAATGGAGGTGAAACACGCATTAATGGTGTGCTTAAGAGGAAATAAAAACTATTCAGTAGCAAACTTGATTTAGTTGTTCGAGGTTGATTGTAATGATATAGTTCTGTTTATCGTTCGTGTTTACTCGTGCTGTCGCTTAAATTTAAAAAGGTACACTGAAATTTCAGCTCAATTTATATTAAAGAAGTACTAAATAACAAGAAGTCGCCGAAATACTCACTTTTTGTAGTGGTATTGCTAACATTTCTTGGACAGCTGAGATCATTTTGCTTATATGGAGTCCTACCTGGTATCGAACCCGGGACTGCTTACGCCAAAGGCGAACGCGCTACCTACATGCCTATCCGGAATCCCAAAATCTCATTTTATTTACACAATTATCATTACCGATTAATAGTTGAAACCGGTATGTCTAGATGGAATTACGCATATAATTTAATGTTGTATACTTGGTGATTAAATTTCGTGTTCAGGAAAAGAGCTAAATAGAGTGAATTCAATAAAAAAATAGTTTCCCATGATTTAATGGCAATGAACGACAAGCTGTTCTCGAAGCAATCCTTATCGTCTATCCCTTGAATACACAGCAGATTTAGGTTGCAGCGATGCCTATCCGAAATGGGGTGATAAGCACCCGTACTACTTGTACATTCTGAAATTGGAGGATTTTTCTCATTTTGCTTTCATATCCTTATTCTCTGTAATTGTTATTTCATTAAATGTGATTGTCAAATAAGAATTTTTTTGAGAACGGAAATTAAGAAGTTTAACGAAACTGTTTAACGAAAGTTTAACTGTAAAATAAGAAATTTAATGAAAATACATAATCTGGATACGTTTCGATGGTGGTTCTTTCAATTTTATTAGCACTACTTAACAATATAAGGCAGCGGGCATTTTCTTTGGCGCCCTCTGTTGGTTTATGTACAACGGACAGATCATCTCCTCCGAGTTAGAATGATTCTGTTTTAATACCTCACCATTCAGAAACATTGACAGCTAACTTCTTACGATAAGAGTATATCGAGCGGTTTATTAGAATGCTATACTAGATTATACTCAGCACAGCTGTAAAATAGACTTGCACTGAAATATATATGTAATTTGTTTTACCTCACCAATTACCTAACGAGGAAAATAGATAAAATTTATTAAGGGTTTTTGAAGAAGCCGTTAAATCGCTTCTTTTGATGGAAACTAGTCACTCTGGCCTCTGAAATACTGAGTTTTTACAATCTAAGTGCTTAAGAACAATATTATCTTTCAGTAATTTTCCCATTATTTTGGCAAAAGTCATTCATGAAGAAGATAGCTCGCTTTAAATTTAGCAGAAACAGAACGCTTTTACTTATACGTCACGCTCAGGTTTTATGATTGTTTCTTCAACTACTGGTATGCGGAAGAAAGAAGTTGCAGAGAAAATACAATAATTTAAATTATGTGGAGTTTAATCAGCCTGTTTTACTTTTTTAGGCCAGGTTACCGAAGCATCGCAAAGTAGATATCTTGTCGTCTTGTTACGAGTCCAAGTAATTTAAAGGTGACCGTTTTCGTTGACATTGTCCGCTCTGAAAATAATACCCGGGTTATAGATTTCTATTCATTTTTACTATCTTGACTATGTTTTATTCTCTTATCGAGCGAACAGCTACACATTACTTTAGTTTTATTTTATTCTCTCTGGCCTTAAAAAGTTTTAATCAAAAAATTCTTAAATTGAAAATGAGATCGCATTAATAAACAACTCAAAGATCCTCATGTAACTACCAATCGTGTAATTAACTCGGCAAATCCTTCTTGCGACCGATTTACCACTCGATTCTCTTCCTTGCGACCAGTCGAGATTTCTGCACGTTCCTTGCTTTGTCTCCGGCTCCCACGGAATATTGCCTCCTTCGCTATTCCGCACTCAAGATGAGAGAACTCGATCGACAGTCGATAGACGGAGAGAACACAACGAGATTATCTCAGCTCACACATTTGCAGCGTTGCTCACCTCCAAAAACGGACTCCGTCTATCTTTCAAAAGGACACTCGGAACGTGAGCTGTTTTCCGTCCAATTTTTAGATGCGAGCTGACGATACACCCGAGATAAAATGTGGAAGGAGATTGTCTGGAGACGTTTTAGAAGGGCGTGGGATGAGATTCGATCACTTAAAGATAGACAGATATCTTCGATTCGCCCTTTTCTTGCCCATCCGCCATTGGTCATGCGAGGGAAATCGGTTGGCCGACGGGTAAGTAGCGCCGCCATGACTGTCTCGTTGCCCTCCCCTCCAAGCCACTTGCCCCCTCCCTCGCCCTCCCCACTCCTCCGCCACGCCTAAACGCATTTTATCGCCGTAAATAACTCACCTTTATCTTTCCCGGCGCCTGCTCCTGTGTCCACCGAGTCCTTGCGTGTCCTCGGAAGGGCAAACTCGAGCACGCAAAATAAAAAGTTAATTCAAAGGTACACCACTTTCATCCTGATACTAAAAGGGGCGTATCTAGCTGGAGGAGGAGGAAGGGGCCCAATCGAGAAATTAGGACGGGATCGCCGTCTGCTAGGTCACGAGGGTCACTCGCGTCGGTCGTGGCCTCAAAATGACGAAAATACACGCGTGGTCGAAGATGTTTGCTTCCAGAAGGCTCGCGGTTATTGTACGTCCGCGTGGATGGAATTTTCGGATTTTATGACCAGGACGGGTTAATCCGTCACGATAGCGGATTCATCCGGGGATCCGTTCGTGGGTCCATCATCTTCGGATCGTGCCGAAAAAATCCATCACTTTGACACAATGAGCGTGGAAATGGACGTTTATTGGGGCCTCCGATTCGAACCTCGGATGCGATACCTCCTATAATGGAGCAGCCGCTCACTTCCTTCATTGTGCACGGCTTCCCCCCTCCCTCTCGTGCACGGGGTAGGTTGGACGGTGCGTGTGTGCCCCCTCTCCCGCTCCACCCCTCGCAGCCTCCCATCCGCCTCCGTCTCGTCACGTACGCCTCCTAGCCTTCATGTTCTCCCGTCACCCAGTATGTAGCCTTTCCTACTAGAAGAGCTTCCCGCGTGGCCCCTCCGCCCCCAACTCTTGCCCCCTCCTCCGCCCTGTCTATGCACTTGCTGCCCCCGCCGCCCCGCGCTCTCGTTGCCCCCTCGCCCATCGACTGGAATAGAAGGGCGCCTTTATGGGAGGGTACGCCTTGGCCGGACGCTCTTATGTACGTGCCGCGCGCCCGCCCTGAGTAGCCTCTCCCCGGCCGTCTAAAATTGGCCTCCCCGGGAGTCGATCGCACGAGCTCGGCCAACTCGGCCAGCGGCGGATTCTTTTTTGAATCCCTCCCAAGGAATTAAAGGCGGCTTTTTCGAGGTGGACCTTTGGGCGCACACTGTGGAGATGCGTTTCCATTCACTGACCGAAACAACCGCTGATATCGATCGGAATCTGCCCCCAGTCCACGGAATTCCGCTTCCTTACCGAGACGAAAAAACGCTAGAAAAACGCATTAGAACGACTCCGAGTGCGAGCTAAAAGAATTATCTCGCCTCTCCGAAGCTATAAAAATTAGTTAGACCGCCTAAACAACCCCCAGGGCTTGATGGCCCTTTCCTAATCCCACACCGAGCACGCATCCCGACGCATTGCCGGGTAATTTTCCCGCCAAATATGTCGCGTGCAGGTTTTGAAAATATGTGCGATGTGCAACGGTGCAGTCCGCGCCCTCGCGAGAGCTCCCGAGCCCTCCTCACGCGGCAGCATCGCGGAAATTATTTAAACATTTGCGAAGGGAAATGTTTATACATTTTAAGCAACACATATTGCATTTGTAGCGCACTGAGGAGCCGGCGTGAATAGGAGCGGAGGAGGTACGCGGAGTGAGTGAGCGTGCACCGCGTGGGGGAGGGGGCACACTCCCACTGCATCCCACCCCACGCGGCTGGAGGCAGACCGGACCGCGCGCGGTCATCTCTCGCGGGGTGGTCCGTGGTTCGATCCCCGTGCAGGGCCGCCCACTTCGACACCGCACCTACGCGTTTATGTTCCCCGCGATGCGATCGCGGCTTGGCGCAGCCGCGCGAGCCCAGGCGTCACCATGGTGACGGGTGGCGCGACACTCGAGGCAGTTCGCATCCGGGTGCGGGGCAAGGCGGGGGTGGGGTGGAGTGCGGTTCGAGTGCATGTATAAGTGATGAGGAGGGCATACACACATTCATACAGGCAAACAGGGCAAGAGAGGATATGAGAGGACATAGGGAGTGATGGAGTATTGATTGGCCGGGGGATTGATTTATTCGACCCAGTTGTGGGTAGCTCCTGCCGCGAGTTAGTTTCATCATCCCACTATATCGGGTGTCTATTTAATTCGTTCGCGTGGCTAAAAGTTCGGAATGAGAATTAAATAGAGAAAAATTAGGCCTTGTTACGGAATTAATCCCTGATACGTGAAAAAATTGATGGAATTATGGACTACGAGATGATTTTAGAAGTACGCGGTTACTTAATGAACATAAAATATAAAACGAGAAATTGAGTATATAAAAAATGCAGAATTCAAGTTCGAGGAAAAGAAAAGAATAGAAGCTCCCAAAATAAAAGGAAAAGACGTATGAAGGATGTAGGCAAGGCGTTAGTGGCACCTATATTGGAAATGGAAATTGACCAGCTAAGACACCCTAATTAAGGAAAAGTCTTCCTTTCTATCTCATTAACGAAGGAAATAAGATTTATAAATAAAAAAATTCTTACTTGTACATTTTGCGTTGAGTGAGTGGTAAAGAAAATTTCATCTGATGGAATTAATTTTTGATAGAAATAAACATTGAATATCATCCGAAATTACGTATGTCACTGATGGTCAAAGACTGAAATAAGATTATGCATTTACACACAAAATCCGGTAAGATAGAATAAAAAAAGGAAGGATATCTAAGCTGTCTGAAGGGTGGGGCTAAGGAGACAGTCACTACGGTCCCCGAGACCTGGGACACCTCTGTCTTAAAGCTTTTGATAATCTTCAGTGGAAATTGCCCTCGAAATATGCTTCAAAGGAGAATACGGAAATACTTTGCAGAATAATACTAATGCCAGCAACAGTGTTATTGGTTGAAATATCCTTTCTTAGGATAATAATTTTTCTTAGAAAAAGTCCCTTGAGATTGAGCAATTCCTTATAGGTGGTGACAAGTTTGTCTATTTTGTTAAACAAATTTAAATAACGAAGTAGAAAAGGTCGATAAATCAAAAACTAGTGACAAATATGCGTAAATTAAAGCTAGAAAAATAAATCTGTAAATTCCACTGGTTTTATTATCTTTCTCTAAATCTATCTACACAATGATAAAAAATTTTAAATTTCGTTTTCCCGCATCTTAGAGAAAAAATAATAATAAAAACTTGATACAGTTTCAATGAAATGAGAATTTCAATCGAGAATGTTTCGCCTCGGACTCTGGAAAGCTTACTGTATGTGAATGAATGTATAAAAATCATTAAATAAGTGGGATAATAGGAGGGATAGGACGATAAACTATCGATTTTACTCTATTGGAGTCGTATTGACTTAGGTTCTTCGAGAAGAGCTCTGCGAGTTTAAGGTGGACAGAAAATGAGATAAAGGCACCTTTCCAGCCAGAGCGAGATAAAACTCGTTACTTGCGATGCAAATAAATTCCTGCAAATATATAAGAGTGCAGCACCACAGAGATTATTGATCTCATTTTTGCATTCGATGGTCAAACTCTTCAAAGCTGAGAACTCATTGCTCATGCGGTTAAATACTCGAAATGGAATAATTAAAATATGTTTTCCATAAATGTCCTTACTTATTCGTCAATATTTTGTTTTCATTAAACAATTCACTTTAACCCAACAGGATCCTTCAGGTTTCTTGATCCTTGGTTTGCTTTCTTGTTTTCTTTCAGTCGCGATTTTATTTAAAGATCGCATAAAAAACGAGAATGAATGACCACCTCATGAACACAGATTTCGTAATAGGTTGCTTGTGTTTTGGCGGTCTATGTGAGGAACTTTGACTTCTTCTAAGGTCATTGTCGGTTTCAAAGGAAAATACACAATCTGCCGAGCCCTTTCTTGAGGAGGGTTCTGTTATATTGTGTTACACAGTTAAGCTTTATTTTTGTGGGTTGGTGGAATGTGTTTCGGTGCTTGTTTTTATGACAGTAAAATTCACTTGATTTCTAAATGAGTATCATTCAACGAAGTCTATATGTTCCCATTTCCGTCATTCGCCTTAATATTCAAATGCTGAAAAAACAGTTAGCATTTCTGTTTCTTAGAGCTTCATCTGAGGATTTTTGTAATTTTTTCCAAAGATTTCGTAAAAGTATTTATCATTTAAGCGAAGACGATACTAAAGTTATACGATATTTGAAGTTAATCCACAGTTACATTACTGAAAGAGTTATTTGATTTAGAAAGGAAAACGGTTTTATTGGGTTCACCTTAAGCCAAGTGGGCAACGCGTTCGACTTCGATTCTCGGAGGGGTCCACTTGCGAAATGACCTCAGCTGTCGAAGTACTTCTAACAATACTACTAATTTTTATTTGACGGCCCTGGTTGCCCGGATTTAGCTGTGTGTTACTCGAAGTAATGTTGTCGTCAACATACTACGATACATGCATATTTTTTTGAGCCTGCCTTAGAATATTATTGCTTTTAAAAAGATATCTTAAGTTGGAAATAATTTAGCTTTATTAATATTTCGGTTGAAATGGCATCCCATATTTCAAGAGAAATGTCAGAGATAATCTCTCATGTTTTAGTTCATTGCGATTGGTTTTGTTTATAATTCGTTGCTTTTCTCGCACAAAGAAGATATCCTGAAGATGTTATATTGAAGGCTTATTTTGTATCTTATTTTTGTTTCCCTGCTTTGAATATCCTGGTTGCAAAAATTTCTCTAATTTTAAATTATTCTCGTGTACATTTTACATTGCTATTGCTGTACAAAAGAAGTTAAAATAAGGATATAATTTTTACTCCAGTCGTGTAACGGGACGAAAAATTCACCAAAAATGTAATTTTCTGTTTATTCAGCTGCATTCATTGTGTTTCTTTTTTAAATTAAATGCAAATATATTCGTTATTTGATGTTACATCGCTGATTATATTCAGTAACATTTTTTCTTTTACTTCCTTGGTTGATATAGTTTATTTTTCCCATATTTTCCATTCCCTAGCTTTCCACATTGTGGTTTAAACCAGTGGACCAGAATTTTGAACATGTATTAGATATTATCAGCTCTGAGAATGGAATGATTTAACCTGAAAAGAGGAAGTAGGATAAGGGATATCAGACATTTTTGCTGTATGAAAAACTCTAAGCTTGATAAGTCAGTGTCGTGCGTGGCATTCAGAATGAGAATGCTTTAAGAAAGGAGGACGGAGTAGAGCATAATCCGCAAATATGAGAGACGGCAGAGGGTAGACATGGCACATGGAAACGCTTTCAGGAGAAAGAGTAACTGAATGTGCTCGTCTTGTTTGGGGGAAGGGGTCTGGTGATAAATTAAGCCGTTGGGCGCAATCTCCAGCGTAGATGTCGGTAAATTATAGAGAGAAGGGAACGAGTTTTTAGGCAAAATGTTGTACTGGAGAGTTACGGTCGATTTATACCGCCGAAGATTAATGTGTAAGTACACAGGATCTGTCATATATTTGAATTTACTTTAATATACAACGCTGTATTGACCTTTACTTAGATTTGTAATTTGATCGTGTTTAAATGCGAGTCATACACAGTAGCTGTGATTAGTCATTTGCCTTAATCATACACTGCGAATACGAAGAAAAACTGGTTTAAAAATGTATCTTCTTTGGGTAAATCTTGTAACCACGCTATTAATTCAGTACTATTGGAAACCTCGAAAGATCATTTTATACTATTTTCTTGCACAGATTATTCCAACTGTATATGAATAACGTTAAATTCTACACTTTCCTGACTGACCTAAACGGCCGCACGAAACCAGGTTTGTTCTCCAGCGTTAGTTTATGTAATTTGTGTTGCCTTACCATACTTATCCTCCGAAAATTTTAATTAGCTTCTTACTTCATTTGGCAATGCATGTTTAACTTGCGAAACCTGTCCCTGAGAATCTCTCCCCCTTCAGTAGTAATCGAGAATTTTGAGTATAAATGTGAACCCAAATTCCTGTTTAGCTAACTTCACTTGTAAATAAAACGAGATACAATGAGATTAAGTAAAGTCACGTGGTCATGGTAAAACCTGCTCAGAATCCTCAGTTTTTTTTTAGATATGATACTTTGGCCTGAAAAGGCACGGCCGAACTTTCTTGAATACTTTTGCGTCCTCTTCAAGACGATTTAGGTCCATTTGCATGCCTCCTCCATTTTCTCAGTATCACTAAGTGCCCGTGGGCATTGAAAGGCAGTCAACCTGTGCCCCTCCTCTTCTCCATCATACTATTTCCCTCCCCGACTTTCCCAAACATCTCCTCCCCAGAAATATCTTCGAGAACTCTTTACGGCGGCCCAGGCGGTCCACCGCACATGCCCACATATTAACCTCTCCCCTTCATCCCACTCAAGCAATCTCCAAGATTCCCGCCTCCTTACCTCGCCTGCCTTCGTGTTTTTCTCAGCATCCATTCGGTAATCACCGCAATCAACAGAGGAAGAACCGCTAACCAGAAGAAGGAGGAAGGTGCTTGTGGAAGGAGGGGAGGGGGAGGTCGAGAACCAGATTGAATCACCATTGGTTATGGCTGCCAATCTAGACGATTGTGATGTTGGGTTCAGTTTCCTCCATAGAAATCGAGTAAAGTCGAAAGTTTAGTTTTGAATTCATATGATTACCGTTAAGTTGTTGTAATATAAACGGTAAATAAACTGGAGATATTAAATGCATTTGTAACAATTTTCAGATAATCGTAGACGAAATTTTGAACAAGTACTCCGATGATGAAATTTATAATTAAAGAGATTAACGGCAAGAAGTTTCGTCTTGATTTTATTACAATTATAAATTTGTCTTAAGGGGTTTTCCTACTAAAATTTATGTTTGAAATAGGAAAACACAATTAGCGCTTCCTTCAATTTGGAAATAATTTCCTGCACATTTTCCAACTATGGTTGTCCTTTATCAAATCTTAAACTATGATGGGTAAAGAGCACCTGCAAATTAATATTTACCGATTCCCGTTGTAGTATGAGTGAAACTTTCTCTCGCATTAAATGTGTAACTATGTATTCCTCTTCTCATTTCATCGCTATAAAGATATTCTCTACTTATACTTCCTTCTTGGAGGGATGGTGGACTGCACCAAAGGCTGCTTCTTCAGTTTTAACGACCCTAAGATTTGGAGTCTGCTCATTAGGTACTCCCTCTTAAGATTCGGCCCTATTTGAGAACTTCCTATGTAAACATCAAGAAAGGGTTATGTTGGGGCCATGGTCATAGACGATGCTCGTTTGTTCAGAGATAGGCAGTGGTCCATTTACTGGGACACTTACGAAAGATGAGAATTTCCGTCATCATCTCTTTTTATCCATACTGCCTTCTTTGTTTTTTATCGCCTTTCTACCGTTTTCATCATTACAAAGTATAACAATATTTAGTGGGAACTCACGGTTATTTTATAACTTTACCGAAGTTTTAGGACTTTCAATCTCTATATATACGGTTCGAGAAGAAAGTTTCTTTAATTTTTAGGTACTATTAAAATTTAACACAGTTTTTTATGTTTATCTTTTGTCTAATGATAATACTTTTCCTGGTACCATATCTTGATGAATGATACATTTTTACATATTTGTTTATAGGTACAGGATGGTGGAAAAGTATCTCTCATTCACTTTTGTTTCAGTCTTGTTTATCACTGTGGTTATATGAAGCTAATGAGGTATAAATGTTGCTGAATAATGTTATACATTAAGATCTTTCCTTATTGAATCCTATGTAGTGTTACAGTTAGGGTCACTATGCTGGACTTAGTTTTTCCGTTCAAAACATTCTGGATTATTCAGAGCAGGAAGGTTGACCACTTTTCACCTTGCCTATGAGGTATGGTTCCCTCATTAGAAATAGCAATGGAGGGGATGAAGCTGATTGAAAGATTGGTAATGATTTTTATCTTCATCGCAGTATGATTCTATAGAGGTTTATACCTATACGAAGGAAAAAGTTTTAAGTTCTAAGCTCAGAAATAGCAGAGTAGCTTTAAAAAAAATATTTTCTTAAGTTTGAATTTCATGTAAAGGTTCTATGAAAAAGTGGGATTTATGCCTAAGATCATGAAAGTATTTATCATTACTTTTAAAATAATAGTTTCGTACTGGTTTATTTAGCCTCTGAGACGAAAGCACGATCTGCATTTTTGATCTCGGTTCCTGATTCAAGCTCGAAGGCAGAAAAAACGTCAGGAATCATTGGAATAGCTTTTAAGAAAACTCACTTCCAAAAAAAGTGCAGCTGAAAAATACGTGTACTTCGGAGGCCTTCCATGTTGGAAAATTCCATCTCCTTCCGGTGGGCGGCTTGAAGTAAAAGGGAAGGTGAAACGCGGGCGGAATGCGGGACCACAAAGAGAGATAGAGAAGAGGAAAGATGGGGGGGAAGAGAGAGAGAGAGAGGGTTTTGTATGTTAGTTGTGCTCTTATGAGAGACGGCGCCACCACTCCGATGAAAAGCATTTCTGTGAGAGGGAAAATGGAGATTAGGGAAATAACAACGTCCTCATCTGATGCGGCGAGTGCGTCGGGATGGAAAGCAGAAACAGGAGCGTCGTGATGAATGAGAAGCAGTATTCTCTCGAATTTTTGACCGCGAGAATGGATACTTTCCTTTCCCCCAAGAGAAGACCGCATAGTCTACAGAGTAATAGGAATGGCTGTCATTCAAGTAATCAAGATGATCTAATTTAATGAATATTGTTAGAAAATTAACTATTGTATTAATTTGTAAAAATGCTTTAAGAAGCTGAGTTAGGATAAAAAGTTCTTCAAAGTACATGCATATGTTAAATACAGAATGACTAAAATGTACCTCTCGCAATAGTAAATATGAAAAGCAGTTCACGACTAAACAGGTACATGCGTGCAGATGGAGTAATAGCCCTCTCACGATGAATAAATTCTGATAATATACAAAATAAACCGGAATCTCTTTCACTACCGGAAAAACTGGACCCAGGTAACTCTCACCGGCTCGAGGAATGAATCAATTATTCTTAAAGCAAAATGTCAAGTGAAAATATAATGGATTTCTTTTATAGAAGGAAACCCTATGTATCTAAACCGAACGGAATGTATTGTAGGGAATATATATATTTAAATATGTACTCGCTGAAAATAGTGTAGTTATGAGCGGCAAAGTGTAGATAAGGCAATTTAGTAAGATTTTTTCAGAGGATTTCTTGAAACTCACTTGTTTACCAAATATATTTGTAGTTATCCTCAGGAAACATGAATCAACTCGTTTCTTAGTATTCTAAATTAAAACAATCAGAGCGTAATCTACTGGTGACAAGGACCCTGAAATTCTATGCAAGAAAATGGTTAATTTTATATCTTTATTGCGATATAGTTTATCATGACCTAATTCTAATTCGCATTAGCGAAAAATACGCGGTTAGTTTGTTGTCTATCTCATCCGTGGCTTAGACGATACATTTTTAAAACAGTGATAAGCAACTTTTCCACGTATACCGAGAAAAATATTTCAGATTAGAAATACGAATTCATATTTTCAATTAAACTTGGAGTATGTCAACATTCGGTTTTGGCCTCAACTTTAGGAATCTCTTCGTAATTAGAGAGGAATTAAAGCACAACTTTTACACGTTACTGCACCACTTCTGTGATAACCTATAAAAGTTGTGTTTTTTATTTCTCCTTAATCTTGGCATATGTTTTTCAGTCAATTAAACTCCCAAATGAAGCTGTTAAAAGTACTCGTTGGTACTATCAAGGGGATCAGCTATCTTGGTATATAATTATAATAACCTCGAGAGCATTTATGTTCTGGAACGTGGAAAGGTGGAAGCTCCTTGGGCACATGTGAGATGATTACTCGAGAACTTGAGCGCGGTGAAGGAACTGATGAAAGTGAGGTTATGAGTGGAAGGAAAGGAGTAGTAATGGGAGAGAATGGTGCGTCGCCGGCGAGGGCAGGTGTTATTGTACGGAGAGTAGATGAGGTCGGTGGAAATGGAAAAGAAGGAAGGAGCCCCAGGTTCCGCTGGAAGTGCTGGGAAGGGGACTTTTCCGAAAGCTCCGGGTGATTCGAGGAAATGGGAAGGGTGGAGGAAAAAAGTTTGGGTAAAGCGGTGAAGTGATGGCTAAAGGGTGAGGGGGTCGTAAAGGCAGGTTCCATGGCAACGAGACGCGGCTAGATTCCCGTGCCGCATGAAGGAAACGGAGATAAAGAGGGGAACAAAGGACGGAGGTAAAGTTTTTCGGAGGAGGCTGATGAGGTGAAGAGGGTGATGGATCTCTCCCCCTAAATTGGTGCCTCCGAGTGGAGAGGCTGTGCCTCCCCTTTCGGGGGCGGGGGGCGTGGTTTGCGGGGGAGAGAGATGTCATCAGAGGAGCAAAACCTCCCCATTCGGCTAACTGCCTCGACGGGGAAAACTTTACGTCAGTTCACGTAAACTGTATGAATAAATTAGGAACGAAAGGAAAATTGACAGTAATCGTTTCGGAAACCGCGGGAGGCGGGCTGTATCGCTGCTTTTTATGTTTTGGCGGACGGAGAGCATGAGTATATCTGAGTCCGAAATATTTCTTGAGGTTTTGCGAGCAAATGTTGGGGATCACGAAGGGCCGAGTTATTTTAGATATTCGAGGGGAACTATTCGGGCCGGAATAAATTTGAATGTCACATTATAGGTCCGCATTATTTTGGCGTTCTGTAATCGCTCGATTTTCTAGACCTCCATTCGCCTTCGTTATTCATTGCCAAGAATATTTTACTGTAATGTAAATCTTGCGGATCTCACGGACGTAAAAGTTGCGAAAGAATTCCCTCTTCCAAAGAGTTTTTCCTTTAGTTCTTGATTCGGCTAAATGATTCGAAATGTGGCAGACCTTAATTGAATATTTATCTCGCGGCATTATCTTAATCGTATCGAATCGGCGTGAAAGTTAATCTCGTTCTTAATCTAGTAGGGGAAGAAATGATTTCTAAAATTCGAGTCATTTTCATTTCCCCTCGGATTCCTTTCTGCTTTGAATAGGACGCTGGAGATAAAATCAAGAGGGAATCTCATTTGGGCTGAAGAAAGAATTACCTAAGTTAATCGCTGATTCTAATCGGCAACAGTTTTTCTTGAGAAGTATATGGGTATTCAAATAAATTTTCAATTCATATCATTTAAAACGCTTAATTAATAACTAGATATGTATATAGAGCGAGATTAATCGAATGTCATGAGATATACTTGGTTAAAAAGGCATTGGAATTTACGACCGAAGAAGGTAAACTGGTATAATAATAATCGAACATTTTATTGTGTTACAAGAAATTCATTCATTACAAACAGAAACCTTCTGCCCTGAATCGGTGACAATGTCAAATAATTGCTACTAACACTAATAACACATAAAACAGAAGAATACGTAAACATAAAAAAAATCAATTTGTACAAAAAGTCAAATTATGCTAACATACATTTCTAGATAACTTAACAATTTCACATCATAATTCCCTACTATATAAACAAAAATGTATTTACAAATTTATATAATGACCTTAAAACATATTTAAACGAAAGAAAACTAATAACACATAAAAATAAGAATACACAAACATTTTTTAAAATCACTTTTTCCAAACAAATTACGTTTGCATACACATTTGATACATCAATTGCATGTAATCACAAAGGCACTATTGTTTAAGGTAATACGACTTAATGTTTGCAAATTCCATACCCAATTATCCTAGATTCACATGAAATGCAGGAGTTTGGGACGGTCGTATAACAGAGACTTTCCCTATTCGTATGATCAACGCCTCCAAATTTATTTCAGCTAACGGTCGAATGCAAATCCCGGCCACATTTCGTTACTCTTTACCGCGAGACGTTTACGCGCTATCTCTAGCATGAATTTTCTTCGCACATGAGGAGAATAAAAGTCCTTAAGGATATTTCAACGGCGGAATTTTATATCGTACGTGCATAGACGGGCAATCCGTCGGAAGAAATACGCTCCTTTATATGTTGCGTGGTCGGAGTCGAGATCGAAATCAGTTCGAATGGATACGGAATGCCTCACAGGTGAGGGGGCGGATCGGCGGAAGGGTAAGGAATGAAAATGGAGAGAAGGGTTTCTTTCGGAGAGGTAGCCGAGCGGGCGGAAGTTAGCGTCGGGTGCACGTTTCTCTCCACTTCTCCGGCAATTTCCACTCTCCTTTCTTTTTGCATTTGGGAATTGGAAACAAGAAATGGGAGTCGGGACGTACGAATATAAATGGGAGGAAATGAGACGTTGGCAAGAAAATGGAAGCGGTGGGGGGAGAGGGAGATTTTGCAATGCATTCGGGAAGAGGATGAAGTAAAAAGAGACGAAAGCGAGCGGGTCGGTTGGGAGTGGTGGGTTGAGAGAGGAATTTCATTTAAGGTTGGGAGAAAAAGAGAGAAAATCCGAGAGTGGATTTTCTGCGGGGAGGACCTCTTCCTCTCCCGGGAGTTGAGTCTCGCTCTATTCAGCCGTAATACCCCTCATCCCCTTCCCCAATATCTCGCCCAACTCCCCGCCTCGGACCACTCATCTACTTTGTGTCTTTTTCCTCTTCTCTGCCCTTAAAGTCAACTTCTTTAGTCCCTCGCTAAGATTGGTCAAGATACGACGCGAACCTTTTCTTCAGTACCTTCGACACTCGTTTGTCTCCCGCTCCCCCTTCTGCCTTCCATCTCTTTCCCCATTCACTGCCATTTGAGTTCCTAACGCTCTCTGTTGGCAAACTTTTCTTTTTTTTTGGCCTCGCGAACCCCTCTGCATACCTCGTTATATAAGCGGTGTGTGTGCCCTTGTATGAAAGAGTCGAGATTTTTATCAGACCTATTCTAAATTAAAATATGAAATTCGTTTTCAACACATGGATACCCACGATCCTCACTCCAAACTATGAAATCGGTTCTATAAATGTTTTTTTTCCAGATTATTGAAGAACTATTCATACTGGATCAAATCGATAGCTTTTCCACCTTGATGGAATAGGTCTCGGGTTCGATCAGTGAGCGTATCCAATATTCCCGGCTTGCGTTGGTGACAATGAATGAGCCTGGCCGTAAATAAGGGTCAAATACCAAGATGCTTCACAGTAAATCATCATCATAGCAAAATATAGTAGCCGCAAAAATTCTAATTTTGTTTTTTAAATTTCGCATGAAACACAGAAAAGTAGCTAAAAAGTTCCTAAAATTAAAAAAAATCTATCACTAAAACGTATTTAAAAAAATAAAATAGCTGAAATCTGCTTCTAAAAATAGGATATATGTTCAGGAATTATAAAAACATAATGTAAAATATGAACATTAAGTCCTTTACCAATCGAATTTAATGCTCTTTTAATTCGAAAATGAGTCAAACGTGTTATGTTGAGAGTTCATAGAGTCAAGGTGACAGAGTTCTCCACAGAGCACGAGATGTCGCTAAAACAGAAAATGGTGAAAGTATGGAAAAGTCGCAAGATGTAGCGAAAAGTCGCTAAATTGGTAACTATGATTAGTTTTCATCGAGAGTGATTGTAATCAGTCTCGATAACTCTCCTCGAGAAATCATCGAGCGAAATTTAATCAAAGTAGAGAACCTATTTTCCATTTAACTGCTACCCTCTCAAACTGTGAAACGTAAAGAATAAAATTCTCTGCCTAGGATGTAAGTCGCATGTCCAGTAAGTTCTGTATATTGAATCTTGTAGTGTCTTTCAACTCAGTTAAGAGTATCAGCTAGCAGTATTTCATCCGAGGTTATTAGCGCGATTTTATATCACTGATAAGCTATCCAGCGCGATGGGTTCAATTTATAGGTCCCCTCAGGAAATTTGCTTTCCATACATGAAAACAGTTTATTTTCTTTTTTAAGTAATTTTCTCTCTACTTGTATCTCTTTATAAGCACATAGGTTAGAAAATTAATACGCTGCAGTTTAGATAGAGACAAACAGATACATACTGATATGCTAATAAAATAGCGGTAGAAAAGGAGGAGTAAATTTAGTTCTTGGGTTATATTTTGCTTAACTTTTGGGAAGTATCAAATACATTTCCTTGGATTTAAACTATATTTGATAGAAAGAAAGGCTGTGGAGAATGAACGAGGCTCCGTAGACCATATTGAGAGGATTAAGTACCTTAGTAGTGGTAGTAATGTTAAAAGTGCCTCGACGGCTGAGGTCATTTCGTGCGTATGCTCCCACCGGTATAATAATAATGGAAGATGGGACTTTATAGTCTCAATTTCGCCAAATAAAGTCCCGTGTATGTATGTATGTAATCGAACCCGGGACCGCCTTCACCGAAGTCTAACATGTTGCCCATTTGGCTATCCGGGAGCCCGAGTGAGGTATTTTTCTTCGCTCTTCTTATTGAGTCAGATTGTTATATTAGTACTAAGTACTTCTTACGATTGTTACTAAGTATTAGTGGTTATGCCAAATGGAGGTAGTCCACGTAATTGCTGCACAACGACCTCATGAATAATATTTTTTATAGTATTTAACAAGGATTGTTCAGAAAAAGTCATTACTGGTCTTCGTTGTAGAGTTAAAACTGCTTCTACAGCTAAGATCATTTCGCACATAAAGAACCCACCGGGGATCGAACCCAGGCCGCTTTCACCAATGGCAGACGCGCTACTTACTTGGCTATCTCGTAGCCCTTCAGCATCACTCTCACCTCTAAAATTTTCAAATTAACGTGGCCATGAACAAGAATGAGACCAAAATACATCTAAGACACAAATTACCCTATCTTTACCTAACGGATAATATATAAAATATATCTTTTAACATGATGTTTGAGAAGGAATACTCTTTGATTGTGCAAGCAACATTAAAAAGGTCACAGTCAACAAATATTTTAGCTATTATGATAACGCAACTGAATCAGTTCTTTGAATTTGTGAAAATCGATTATGAAAAGTATAATTAAGGAAGGTTTTCGTCGCTACAGTATACTTTTTTGTTGAGATCATATTGCTTCAATTATTGCTATATTTATCTCTGTGTCGTCAATAATTTTAATTCTATTTTCTATTTTCAGATATTCTGGTGTAATCGCTGTTACTTAGATTACTGCTAGCAAGGTACGTAGATACATACAATACGTATAATGCCGGTTATATTTTCTTATTTGTTTCAACGCCTGCTCTGATTATAAAAACTGTTAACATACTACTTAACTTAACTTTTAATACTTTATTATAACATAATACTTAATGCAGATTAAGGGAAAATGTCTTATTTACTCCCTCCACACATGCAAACTTCAATTATTCTCTGAGGAAATACATTGTTTATAGAAATTAGTTTGTAAGAATTTTGTCTCTAACATTGAAAACCAATGAAATATGTCCCAAGAATCCACAAATAAGTCGTCCAAGATGTCTTTTTCGTCACTTACTGGATTCATCATTTACTAGAGGTTGAATTTTCCTTCAAATTTGTTGTTTTACTGAAATTTTACGATCAATTCTTAATTTAAACGTAGAAATGTTATATTTATGTAAGTATTTTCGAAATTTCATCGGAAATTTAGTTCACATATGGAATCAAATAGATTCATCTCACAAGGAAGAGAGTAATCTGTCTGTACCAGGATTTCCATATGGTTACCAATGAGACGCGTGTTTGATGAAGCAGTTTTCAAGGAGTCATTAAGTCATTATTCTTGAGTTATTGATAATTCATAAAATATATCAGCTGTATTTTAAACATTTCTTCCATTATAGATATAAAATATTTCCAAAATGTTGTTTTAATACCTCAACCACTTTCTCAAAAAGCCTCAGATCAGAAATGTTTTATACTTTGAATTAAGCAAAGGATCATATATCTCTGTTAAAATATAGCTGTTCCCACAACAAACCCATTCACTGCCATTTGAGTTCCTAACGCTCTCTGTTCGCAAACTTTTCTTTTTTTTTGGCCTCGCGAACCCCTCTGCATACCTCGTTATATAAGCGGTGTGTGTNAATACCTCAACCACTTTCTCAAAAAGCCTCAGATCAGAAATGTTTTATACTTTGAATTAAACAAAGGATCATATATCTCTGTTAAAATATGGCTGGTCCCACAACAAACGCTGCTTTCTTGAAGTGACTGTGTTCTTAGAATGCGTCCTTAATAATGGCCACTTAATCTTTTATGAGCTCCGAACTGATACCTCTTCATCTCTTGATATCTTCTCTATCATGTAGCTGTGACGCTGTATGAGAAGAAGACATAAGGGAGAAAGTAGTTCCTAAAATCTATTCAAAAAGTAGGTCTGGTTCAACACAGTTATATCAAGTATTATGTGGAAATTCTTATGATCTGCAAGCTAAAATCTTTGTCAAGATTCGGGTAATAAAATGAAGTGAGTTGTGCGGTAATAGCTTTCTTTGGCCATACTAAGTCATTAAAACCTGTTATATAGCATTGCTTGGACGATAGCTTCTGCCCACTCAAATGGGAGGTGTCATGTGATTTCCTTGTGATTTCATCTTCTGAGATTCTAGACGCAGTGATGATCAATCATATATATATATATATAAAGCAAATGTCTGTCCGTCTGTCCGTCCCCCTATTTATCTCAGAAACGGCTTGAGTTAGAGATCTGAAACAAACTGCATTGTGTTTTTACGATGCTGAAACCCCCAGGAAAACTATTCTCATCTCTGTAAAGGCCTGGGTTCAAACCCAGGAGCACAAAATACGTTTATATAGGAGATGTATTTAAATTACGTTTTCATGACTTGCAGAGGTCGTTTCTTTTACAAAATTAAATTAGAAACAATGGTCCTACGAAATAGAGACAAGTGTCAAAAGAAAGGAAAATGATTATAGATTCTTATTTTAGTTGTGAAACATTGATATAGATCCGAACTTTCTAGGATTTTGATAAAACACACGGAAATTTCATAAAATATTTAGGAAATAAACAACCCATCCCTTTGACGACTAAGGCCATTGTTGAATGTTTATTTCATGAATTATCCCATATAAGTGCACGGGGATAATCAGTTCTTATAATTTTTATGAGAAATTTACGTGAAGTAGGCTTTCATGACTTGAAAACAGTAGAATAAATGTTATAAATAATTTATATGATAAGAAATATATTGAGTTATTATGATCTTACGGCAGAATTGTTTTGTGCTTAGGAGGACAAGATGTATACGATAATAGATACATTTTTAAACTAAATTAGGTCCCGCCATGCTTGACGGGGGTGTTTACTAGTAGCCATAATAATTTATTGTAAATCACACATGACCAAAATTCATGACCTATTCTCATATTAACAATCAGCAGAGTTTCATCGATCTCTATATTACATATTAAGATATCTCTACCATGTTTATACGCAATGTAGTTGTACAAGTGCATTGCATATTTATGAAATTTAGCGAGTTATGCTTTCTTTCCGTACTATGATAAGTATATATTTTATTAACCCTAAAATTACCATGAAACCATGTACAATGAGTTATATTCCTGGTACATATCTGAGGAAAGATTTCGCTAACATATAAGAAAGAAAAAGGAAAAAGGCGAACTTGGAAAAATTTACCCTGATCTTGGCTTTTTATGCGAAGCATTGGAGGTTCATTTGTTCCGTAAAATCTCATACCGTTTGTCTTAGGAAGATCGGAAGTTTTAAAAATGTTATTGCTCACCATATATATACCCACGGACAGCTTGACGGTGTAATAAGTTTACTATGCCATGTTATGGTCAAGTGGGCTTAGTAACATCATCTTCAATTTACGTGAAATAAGACCGGCGGAAGGCAACAAATCTCGCGTTGCCGTAAAAAACCAATTAAAACTCAATAAACAGGGCGATAAAATCGGTGGCACGCGAAAATTTCCTCCTCCCGTTCTCAAGTGTCACTCGTTAACGTGAAACAATTGGTAGCCCACCGAGGAAGTGTTGGTGGCTTGCAGAGGCGATCGTCGTTTATTTGATCCAACGCAAATATCCGCGAAAATTTTGCTGAATATTCAAACTGAAGGCGATCATAATTCCGTAAACTCCTGATAAAATGCGATTATGTCTGAACTGTGGAAATTAGCATGAAGAGATACCCTCAGATTTCCGCAGTCCGGATTCCTATTGGAAATATTGATTGCTTTCCTTTGACTTATTCCAATAGTCACGTTAATGATTCCTTATGGAAACTTATAGAAACCATTTACGTTTTGGCCTTCCATTTAATTAATTCGTATCTGCTTCTTTTGATTTTGCGTACAACACCTATTTGGAATAAACAAAATTCTACTGGTTTCTATAACCTTTTAACATGCAATTCCTCTTCGTTCTTACATTCTCTTCCTGCATACATTCCTATCAGTTTAAAACAGAATTCTACAATTTCTTATTCGCTATGAATTCCTAACGGTTCATATTGGTATTTCGTACAATTTGAATTGCGATTAAACTAAATTACACTGGTTCCTATTGAAATTTACCATACATTTTTTGGCCTCTATCAGTTTTTCGCATAATTGTTGGTTCTGAACAAATTCCTGCTGGTTCCTACTAGTATTCGATCAATTGAACTGACGTGTAGGGTCACCAAGACCCTACCGATCAGCAAGAAACCTGCCTTGTTTCCGGCTTAATGCAATAGGTGCTCGGAAGAAGAAACAATTGACACGAGGGTCTGAATGAGGGCTGTGGTAGTTTGGTAAACACCTTTCTCTGTTCCTCCATTTCGTTCGGAAGAAAGTGAGCCGTGGAGGTCCGCGGGGGGGAAGGGTGGCGTCTGCTGCTCGGGCCGACGCCGTTAAGCATTTTATTGTGGCTGTGAATGACGTTCATAGGGTACAATAAATACCTGGTTGGCGGAAGCAGTGAGCAACACGTGAGTACGCTGATCTCGTGGAGGCCCAGTGACGGCCGAGAGGGCGCAGCGGAGGCGTGGGTGGGGCGGGCAGAAGGGGGCCATAAGATGGTCGTTAAAAGGTGGAAGAGATTTGATTTATTTCCGTCGTTTCGTTATTTTGTCGCTTTTGAATCGGTCTATAAGAGCCGGCTACTGGGGATCTTTATTTGATAATAACTGCCATTTAAGCGTTCATTAAAGTTCTTTTCAATGCCTCGCGGGAAATGCACTCCAGGGGTTGTAAAATTGAGTGGTGATGTCCTATACATTGTTGCCATTGGGGTTTATATAAGATGGATGTTTTTCGCGAGTGGTTTTTTTCTTTTTATTGCTTCGGAAGAGGTTTGGATTTGCCTTGAAGCCTCTTACCGGAGAGGTCAAAAAGGGGGTATAGGTTATGCGGGTGAAGTGCATCCTTGTACTCACTTCATCCATGAAGTGCATGTATTCCTGCGATAAAATTAGAGTCAAGGCATCGTATCGATAGATATTTTGACTCACAATAGATCAGTATAAAAGTGAAGGAAAATTTCCATTCTCATTGGAGTTAATGGCTCAAATTTAAATTTTGGAAAGGGTCCCACGATAACTAAAGCGTCAATTTAATGTTATAGAAATAATCCCTCGACGAACAACGGATGTGAGAATGTGCATGAAAATTTCGTTCATTCTCGAATAAGATAATGGATAGTTGTTGCGACGAACTGAATGTTACACAAGTATGGTAAACAGTATTGAAGGTCGTTTCATTATTTGATGCCATTAATCTTAACGGTTTTAAAGTCATTGTCGTTATCTTATCACCATAATGAAATTGAAGATTGGTTCATTCTGACTTTTATTGAATTCACTTTTCCTTTTTTATGCATCGCGTCGTAGTTGCAACATATTGCATTACTTCGACTGTTTAATCTTCAACTTAAAACTGGATGCTTCTTTTCTAAATAATTCACCCAAACTGGTCTTAATTGCTATTGTAGCTGGAGTAAATTAGGCCGAAAGCTTTGCTGGTGAAAGTTGCACGTGTGCATCGTGTCCGGGCGGAAAGTTGCAGTGCGCCGTCCGCCGGTGTCTCCTTTCTTCGGTGTACTCGAGAGGTTGTCACCGAGGGCACGCCGAATGCGTGTCCCCTTTATTCCACGCCGCTCTCTTTCTAACGGGTATACCCAAGGTTTCTTTTATATATGAGGGCCTATGTGAGAAATTTAAACGCTCGTAATTCCCTACCAACTCTAAAAGATTCCATCTTCAGCTTTTCAGACCCATCTTTAAGCATTATATGCCTTTTCGAAAACTGTCTTCAAAATCATTCTCTCATAGGCACCCAAAATTATTTCTTTAGGTAAAATTAATCTTATGGCTGTTTTGATAAAGTGATATTCTTGACTTTACGGATGGTATTGACTTTTTTTAAATTAACTGATACTGAAGTGAGATGGACATTTCTTTGAGCTGAAGGTGACTTTTGCTCGCCTCTGACGATGACAGTGACGCCTTACTTCTGAAGTACGTATAAGGCATCAGTTGAGTTTTCTCTCCCAGTTTTTTATGGTCTTGAAGTTTTGTTCATTTGGTTAGGTTCCTGGACCACTTTCACTTATCGTTTTGTCTTTTTTGTTCCTCTCGCATATATCATAATTTTTATTTAATGGACTTCTGTTAATATTCGACTACTATAAAAGAATAATTTCCGGCTTTTCTATTATAATAAACAAGGACACTCTACATGTTGATATAATATACTCATGCATGTTTTAAAATATTCAAGGATATACTCTATAAAAGGATAATATATACTGTGGTAATCTAATCGAAGTATCGGAAACCTTCTTTGAAGCTAATTAGATAAATTTTGTTCGAATCAGTACGATCACAGCTACAAAGTACAATAGTAAGTAAGCGTTTGTATAATTGTACTAAGCGTTACAAACAAGAATTGTCTAAAAAACTAAAAAGTTAAATCTCCTTCAGTTCGTTTTTATAATTGCAGTATTTCCAGAATTAACATATTGCATACGAAATTAGACCGTGATGTATTTTAAGCAGCATTTAAATAGATAACATCGATTCTCTTCTCATTTCGGCAGAGAAAGGAGAATAATAAACGAAAAGTTTTGCTTCCGCGTTGGAAATAAGTCGAACAATTCCATTTAAGTCATCGGATCAAAGGAAAGCGGAATTATAAGATGAATGTAAAGGAACGGTTCCTAAGTGGTCCATTCTCTCTCGAGATTCAAGAGTACCAATCGGGATACATCTCCGTGGGGCAAACAAAATGGCTTGACCTACCTTCCAGATCATCCTCATTCTTTATCGCATCTCAAGCCAAACTAGAGAACTTCATAAAGGCGGTATTTTACTTGGAAACATTTTCTCTCAACTCCGTAAGAGCCTTCCCCTTCTTCGCCCTATAATTGGCCCCTTCGCTGTGTCCTATCTCCCTTTTTGAGTCTGCTTTCGCCAACTTTCGGCAGAATGCATGAGAGCTTCGTCTGCGTGCCGCTAGCGACTGCAGCGCCGTCGGCTGCCATCATGGATCATCGCCCCGCCCCCAAGGCCCCCGTCCCCGTTCCATCAGCCCCTTTACCCTCTAGGGGTCCCCACACCGCCGTCCTGGAGGCCGCTTCTCCATTGGTCGAGAAGCCATTCCCCAGAATGGCTGCGGGGTCTCACCCGTCGCCCCCAACCGCCCCCTCCGGAACTCTCTCTTCCCATCTCGCCCTCCATCCGACGACTGACTCTTTCTCTCTATTTATTCTTCTTCTCATTCTCTCCATCATCTCCGCAACGCCGAATACAGCTATTGCCACGTTTAATGATGGAAAGGAGCCAAGGGGAGGAGGCGGCGACGGAATTGAAAGATCTTTTTTACGGACCAAAACTCCGAAATTCTTTCTGCTCCGAGTGTCCAGTCCACCGCTTGTGTTTTCGAGTCTCCCGGAGTACTTCCTTTATTTCTCTCCCCCGAGCACTAGCCATGTTTCATTCATTCTTAGATAACGTGCCACGAGATAATTTCCACGGTTATCGTGGTGGAATTTCTGTAACGCGTCTATTCTTAGTCTCGGCTGACTTCTTTATTCTTCCTCTATTGTTGGCGCGGCATGACTTGGGTCCCGAGGCGAAATCATGCCGCCGTAGTCATTGCTTATGCATCCGTAGAGTTTATAAATCGAACGTAAGCAAATGTACATGCACCACCTTACTCCTGCACCATGCAATTCTTCCATCAATCTCTTTTTAACAAGACGGCTGGATTGAGAGAAAGACGGGTGGAAAATTATTGCCTCCTCGCTTCTTGAATTTTGCATTTATCAACGTCTTCCGTATGCGTGACACCTCTAAGGTTGAAGCAGTCAAATAGTGATTTGATCTGTCGCCATTCCTCTTGATTATCCGAAGCGCACTATAGCCATGATTCCTCCGCTAGATTAAAATGGCATTAATGTCAGGCAGGTGAGGGGATTCTAAATTAAAACTTAGCAAAGAAGACGATTTCTTTGCATCGGCATAATTCCGTTCTCTCGGATTTCCAATCAGTCGCCTTGTTTGGGGTATGAGGGAGGTGAGGAGGGAGGTACTACAAACAACGTTCTTCGTCATCATGCACTGGAAGATGATCTTAGAGGCGCGTACGTACTTCGATTTGAGAATGAGCTCGCACATGTTGATAACGAATTCTTTCTTCGCCGAAAAAGGGATGCGGGTAAGGTGCGAAAAAGGCGGGTAATATCTTAGAATTCCCTCTTTCCAGTGTTTGCTTTGCATCTGGCGAATTCTTGATAACTAAGTTTGGTAAAAAGGGTGCGTGTTTGAGCATGATTACAGTTTAAGGATAAGCAGAAGAGAAAAATATCGATGTGACTGAGATTCGAATCCAAGTCTTCCATTTTCCGCGCAGTGTTATAACCACTTAACTATCTCGATAAATCAATTCTATTTGTGATGTTTTGATTCGACGTGCTAGTTTCGTGGCTAGAGAGACTTCTCGGAATTTGAAGACTTGGTTGATTCGAGTCCTCACGTCGATATTTTTCAATACCGTTTATCCTTAGGTTTTCAAGTGTTTGTCTTTACCTGCAAAGTAATTATCCTCCTCGATCCTCGTGAGGTTTTTGCATTACTACCAACTTTTTCTTCCTCTTTTGTGGCAATGACTCAGAATTGAAACTAGTAGACAACCCTAGAGTATTAACCTTAACCGCGCAGCATAACTGGATACTTATTGCGCCAAGGCAGACAAAGGTTTGTCTGAGAAAAAAGGTACTGGAATTTCCGAAGCCCGAAAGCTCTTCAACGGAGCCCACGCATCCTCTACGTTAAACAATTTTTCTTTTCGTAACTCGTCACGCTGTTCCCAACACCGGAGTAGGTAATGGCTCTGGGACGACTATTTCTTCTCCCTTCTCCCGAGAGAGAAAATTGGGATGGGGAGAAGGAAGGTCTGTTGGGGCGGAGGTTGCCTAGGAGACTGCGACTGGGAATACAAAGCGAGAGGCTGTGTGCGTGAGGGGAGATGGACATGGAAGCGAGAGAGGATTATCCACTCCACGCCGCTCTTGTGATGGCGTGGGAGGCCCTCATACCAAACACCTTATCTCAACCCTTGCCACCGAGCGCCTCCCCCACAAATATCGACCGTTGCCTTTTCAATGCCCCTCTATCTTCCCCTGCGCCACGAGAACAATTTAATTTCCGCCTTCATGCCTCCATGCTTTTTCGCATTCCTTCTCTCACTGTTTATCTGCCGCAAGTGCTCCAGCATCCAAGAATACGGATTGGTTGGTTTTGTTCCCGAGGAATCCACTTGTTTACGTTCAACCCTCTCTGCTGGATTACCTTGCCTTTTTTTCTCTCTGCTGATATCGGAAAGTTTATAAACAACTATTACAAATATCAGGATTGATTTCATCTAGTTTTGCCAACAGCGTTGATCCTTGGAGCTTTATCAACTTTTATACTGTAACGACGCTAAATATGTCGGTTCCTCCTCGGTGTATCTTTCCTTATCAATAACAGTATCTGAAACAAAGCCGACAATCGATTTGTCGATCTTGTTTAAAAATGTATATATATATAAAGTTCTTAGTATACATTTGTATAATTATTGAATTACCTCGAATGTTTGCCAGAGAGTAGTTATCTTTAACCATGTTTCAGTCATGAGGTTTGATTCTTGTTATTTTATTTAAATCAATTTATCGTCAGTGCAATTGCGAGACCAAAATATTTCGAGTGCCACTGGAAATACCTAAAACCCTATTGAAGGGATCCTTTTTTCGTGTAGGATTCAATAGCTATGCATAAAGTAAAATCGTGGTCATCTCTCAGCGTAATGAGGGTGTCTTTTTTCCATTTTCAGTCATAAAAGAAACGTGCCTACTGGACTTAGCAGGCATTCACGGGGGATAAATGTGAAGCGGATTCACCGCAGGAAATTAAGGATTGCCTTTATTACCGCTCTTATTGGAAGACAGGTTTCTGTTCAAAGTGCGTGCGTGCTTATAGCATCTGCTCAGTAGAGGCACTTCGTTAAGGGAGAAGCGATTCTATAGGTGAACCTTTTAGCTGCAATTTAAAATGTTAAATTGTCTACGGAATTCTTTGCCTGTGGAATTTTAGACGTTTTTTCAAAGGGAGAATGCAGTCAAACCATTTACAGCTTTCATTCCAATTTAGTTCTGAGAAATTTATTGATACCCCAAAGCTTAAGAATTAGCACAATGTATCGAGAAAGTGATTCTGCTCGGCGCAACGCTTCATTGATATACTTGCAGAAAGTACTTAAACAAATTCGCGCTAATTTCTCCACAATGCGACTATACTCTCAAAACTATTTAGCTATTTATTAAATGTATGTAGTCATGGTTTGATATTAAATAATATAGCTTATAAAAATTGTAGTTAATCGATGCTGCCTTCAATCTGCGGAATTCCATCATAAGAAGGGAGTAAAATGTAGTGTAAAAATGCCATGCGATTTCCAATGGTTCAACTGCGTAGAATTTTTACGTAGTCCCGTATATGCTTTTCGAGACCCCCAAATATCCAGTTATATTGAAACAAGATAAAACATTGTTAATATCATGCAACCAAAGCTTCCCTTATGTCATAAAAGATTATCTATAACCGCGGCAATGACTCTAGTAGGACTCAATTTGTCATATAAGTAGCTATTGTAATGAAAAATTTGAATACTTACAGAGAATATGTGTCGGTTATGTTCTCGTACTCTCCGCTTTCGAAGATGTCCCAAAATCTAACCATCGGTGTCTGGTCACCTTATGTATACCTAAAGGGTTTAACTGTGAATGGAACCCGCTAGAAGGGTGCAAAAAACAAGAAAAGGAAGGTTTCCTCAACAGCATATTCACTTGATTCACTACGCCTCGACTCTCTCTTTTAGTCTCTCGGCCTTTCTTTCACGTCTGTCGCTGTTTGTTTTGACGGGTTGCTATAGTTCCAAGGGAAAGGTTGCTTAGCGGAGAATTCCAGCGTATGGCGGCTCTTGCACACAGGGCAAAGATATGAGCGCGGAAAGGGTAGCTCAAGATGTGAAAGATTTCATGAAAAATGAGGCGATTCAGTGGAAGAGAGGAGACGTAAAATCCTCTTTTTTTGATAGGCCGTGCGTTGACTTTGGCTTCTGGGGTTATCTTGAGCCTCTCGAGTTACAGAAATTGGTTTCGTCGTTGAACCGCGTGAGAAGAACAACGGCCTTTCTTGTTTTTAGTCCTTTTTTCGCTGATAATGCAACATGAGAATCTTAATGCCTTGGTGTGTCATTAGCCAAAATGTGTGCTTACTCTAGGATATATATCGTTTGGTAGTTTTGAACATGAGCACAACGATTTCCTCTGCCAGTTAGTACAATAAATCTTACAGATAACAAGATATCGTTCGAACGCTGATGTATTAACGACACATGATATAATCGACGAATACAGACATTTCAGACCATGACTAGGTTTTAGATTTCATTTTCGTCCGAAAAAGAATTAATCATCATGAAACAGAGAGCTGCATAACTGAGTATTTATCCATGTACGAGTACGGAGAGTTAATTCTAATTGAATTATCGCCTTCGTTAGGAAAGGAAATGGCGTACGCGGTCATACTGCTTAGTAGAGAACCTGTTAAGGGAGAAGCGATTCTATAGATGAACCTTTAAAAAGGCTAAATTGTTTACGGAATTTTTTGCCTGTGGAATTTTAGACGCTTCTTTGGGGGAGAATGCAGCCAAACCATTCACAGCTTTCATTCCAATTTAGCTCGGAGTAATTTATAGAAATTCCAAAGCTTAAGAATCAGCACTATGTACCGAGAAAGAGATTTTACTCAGCACAACACTTCATTGATAGTCATATACGATAATATAGCCTTCGTTAGGAAAAAAAAGTTTCCTCGACGTTTTGCTCTATCCTACTGTATTTCAATGCTTAGCTTCAACTCTGTTAGTGCTGGATATGCCGTAATTGAAAGTTGAAATACCAATGAAAGAACAAAATTTAACAGTGTATCCGACTTCTCAAGCAAGCAATGAAAATTAATTTGAGAGAATATCACGGTAAGTGCTAGAACTCTATTAAAGAATTACTTACTGAATATTAACAGAAGAACTACTACAAAATGTTTTATGTAACCACTGAACGACCCCTTACGTATGAAGTTCTAAGCAAGTCCTTTCCTAATGTCGTTTTAAAAGTCATTTGGTACCCTTTACTCAAGGAAACTTCACTCTCAATTAATGTTCCCCCGCGCCGAGTTATTTCAAAACGTAAATCCTGTAAATCAAGCTCGAAGGGAATTTCTTTCTGAAGAATGTTTACGTTCAAATACATACATCAGAAACCTCAAATCTTAGGGACGAAAAAATTCAAGAACCACCACCTCAAGTAAACAAGTAATAATGGTAACCAAACATAATGGAACAAAACCAGTCCTGCAGTGTTTACCATTCCACTCGCCATTTATAACCAACTTCAGGGATCATTTTATGCCGCGAAACCCATCGATGAAGTTATTCCAAATAAATATCCTTATCTTGTTTAAGCTCTTTCGGATAAGGGTCGGTTTGAAGGGAAGTAATAATGAAGGGGGACCAAGATTAGAGTGGCTGTTGTAAGCTTGGAAAGAAAGGGAGGACAACGTCTATCCTCATTTGGAGAACTAATAAAAGCCGAGGGCGCAGTGTATACTTAAAGGGTGTGGAGGGAGCAATTAACTCCTCGGTGAGGAAACCTGCGTTGTGTATTTACATGTAGCTCGTAGAGCTTGTAAATGTCTTCAGAGACTGTCTCGGCAGAGGTAGAGAAATAGCTCAGGTCGAAGGAATGGGCCGAAGGATTATAGGGACGGAGCGGCTGGAAAGGGGGAGAGAAATAGGAGGGAGCTGGAAGAGCTTGCAAGGGCGATTTCCTCCTTAAGCCTCTGAAATGAGGAGCAAAGAATGGTTGAGCTGCTCCCGGGAAAATTGCATCGCCATGGAAATTTCCGAAGCATACCGCGTGGCCTGGAATCCGGTAATAACTTTCGCAGCTGATTAATTTTTTGTCAACATCAGATACTGCAGAATTCTGCCGATTTTCTTTTATTCCAGTTTCACATGGTGGTTTATATAGGTAGTGCTGACCTCGTTTTTGCATACATCACTTCGCGAATATTTTTTCTTTCGTACTGTCCTACTTGAGTTTATATTTTTTAAACTTCAAAAGTCAGAGATTCTCTCGACTTTATTTACTTTGGCAGGAATCGTATTTTGACTAATAAGAATTGAATTTTATTGGAAATGTTCAGAATTTTTCCATTTAAAGTACCTGATCGTAAACTTTGAAACATTTAATTAAAAACATTTCTTTACCATTTTCGTCAATCGGAAAACATATATTTACGATATGATCGTAATTAACTATTAGGATGAAATAATTTGGATTTTCTCCAAGAAAAGCCTGATGTCATCATTTTGTATTTCACAAAACATGGGAAGTGTAAAATTGGAGAAATCGGTATTACTCATGATAGCTGCAATTTAATCAAATAATAATAATCCACTATTAACTATCCTTTATTCGTAACGTGTTCCAAATAATTCAGATATAGTGAAAAAATCTTCAAACATATACATTAAAAATTATAGCGCTATTGATTATTTAATATTCAGGCTTCCCATGTAAATGTTACTGGTAGGATTGTAACGGACGTAAAGCACGAATGCGTCCACGGAAACCTTTTCTGCCGATTCCTCGTTTATTTACCTCGACAAAGCTCCCCTTTTCTCGCGATTCCGTCCTTCTCATGCATAACTTATATCCCCAGCGACTCTGCCATTTTCCATTCCATTCCTCCCTTCGGTCCACACCCTCTCCCCAATCACCACTTCCCCAGCAGCCCTTGCGGCCCCACCCACGCCATTCCCGACCCCTCTCCTTTCTCCCCTCGCCCTCGCCTTTGAGATAAACCAATTCCGGGATACCTCCCGGAGCGAGAGGTCGTATAACGCACGGGCGGCCCCACGCGGGGAAAGGGCGCAACGATTCAGCGGAACGCGCACTCGATTCCGGCTGATGTCTGCAGCGATTCCCGAGGGAATATGAGTGGATAGGGTACGCGGAGATAGGAATGGGTGTTGCAGAGTGGAAGAGTAATAACGAGAAGGGAAAGTATCGAGGCTCATGAATACGACGAGAGTCGTACCCAAAGGGTTGTCGGAGACACGCCAATTCCGGGGGACAATAAGAGAGAAGACAATGCATTTACGATGGCTGTCCATTCTGGAGGCAGATTCTCTTTCCGGAAATTTGATGGCAGATGAAGGTCCCTAATTCCGACGCAATCTCGGTAGTTGATGCCCGCAGCTTCGACGCCGACGAGGGTCAGTATTATTTCATTTCTATCTCGGCCTCGTATCTCATTCCCCGCGTCGAACTAAAAGGCAGCGCGGATGGAACTCGGCGGTTCTTCGACGAAAGCAATCGCCTCGCCATGCAGTGACGCAAGCACCACTCTCCGTCCAAGTCCGGATTGGATGCTGAGCTCTCCTCTTCTCGGAATTCAGATAAGGGGAAACGAGGGCCCGGCCGTGAAAGGACTGTTGATAAAAGGGAACAGAAGGGCTCGGGATATGAGAGTCAAAGTGTAGGAGGAAAAGTGGCGATAAGAGACGCCGCATGAAGGTGAATGGAGGGACGGAGAGGTCGCAAAAAAGGGCAGAAATTGAAGGAGAGGGCGGCGCGAATGGTATCTGCCGTGCGGGATGAGTTTGTCGCTGCGGGTCGGAAATGAGTTCGTGGGGATATAGGGCGAGGAGCGGAGGTGAGTCTTGCGCGGGGAAATTGATGCCGAGGAATGGGGGGCGAAAGGGGGGGCGGAGGAAGAGAGGCGCGTTTTGGGTAGAGGAAGAAACATATGCAGAGGAGTGCGGAAGGACAGGTCGTAAAATCGGCCATGTGTGAAGTCTCGTACACACGATGTTTCCTAGCCGCGCACTCGCCACCCTTCACCGATTCCTCCCTTCACCCCTGCACCCCCTCCCTTCATAGATTCACCATTTCCTCTCCTTCGGAGGACCTCTCTGTCTCTCATGGAATCCCCTCTCGTCATAGACTCCCCTGCTCCCTCCCCAAACACCATAGTGCACGTTTAGCCCTCTCCTTCTTTCTTCTCCTCCCCTTATGCATCAACCTATTCGTCTTTTTCCATGTATATTTTGGCTTTCTTAGATTCCCTCTCCTTCCTCTATAGATTCTAAGGATTATGCAATTTCTTGATTCTCGCATTCATATTAATGGCCACAAAACCATACAGAATACAGTATTCATAACGATATGTATTACCAACAGTCTTCTACATCCTACCTACAGCCTTCTATGTATTCTTTCGAATTTGTGTTCGTCCTAATGTAATCATATCTCTGTATGACGCAATTCCCTATATTTCTAGAGCTTTTATTTGGCCAAGAATAACAAGCAGCTGTGCTTATGGCCTTATTTCATAGACCTAGCTATGAATTTTCTCCCTCTTATGCTATTCCTTAACCTTATATTTGAAACTACTCTCCCCTGCATACTCCACGACTCTCTCCATACGCAGAACCCTCTTACTATATTTTCATATGACCCAACATCCTTCGGCTGTTTTTTTATCGCCTCTTTGTTCACTCATCCGTTCCTTTTCATACATTTTTCTCTCCGTCAGATACTCTTACCCCTCGTATATGAATCTCCAGCATTCTGCTTCGAAACATTTTTTGACCCCTCCGCATAACCATGTTACTATTCTTTTTCTCTAGATTAAATTTATCTATCTATGCAATAACTGTGTACTTTTTATTTTCGAGAATGTACCAAGGTATTTATTTAACGCTTTTATATATTTTATGTATACGAGCGTTTCGCCAATGCTGTGGAAACGTACAAATTATACAATTATTAGCATTTGTTTATGCATCCCACGAATTTTTAAAAGTTTTTCGGGATTAATTTTTAATTTGATGGTGAAATATCATCATTTCCCATTTTTAGTGCGATCTCAAGTAAAGAAGGAAAATGTCGTTCCATGAAATCTCCACATCTCATTAACTTTATCGCTCACTTCTCAGTAGTGCATTATCTGTAAGCAACGCAATGCACTCGTAACATAGATATGCAATTGCTTATTAAAAATGTTTCTCGAGCACGTCAATCCATGTGATAGTGAGATTATTTTTTGTTTTCATAGAATTATTTTTTTGCGATATCGAACTCGTATGAAACCCATCTAGAAGACTGTTGGTAATTGTTTAACGTTTGAAAAAATGTGGGGATAATTTTGACGGAGCAATAAAGCATGGCATGATGATCTAGCATGACAAATAAACTTTTCGCGGTCGGTGCTTACAAGTGTTACATGTGATAAAAAGATTAAATTTACTGAAAATTATATTTTTCTATTCTTTCATTCAACTTTTTATTTAATATCAACTTGAGTTGCATTTATTCTTTCTCGTTCAAATTGAGGTCACTATTCGAATGACTCAGACTACAAAGTGCCCATTTTCGCCAGACCAAATTTCAGAGTTTCGAATTTCAGGAAGCCCGTGTTTCTGGGATTCATATCCATATTTCAGATATTCCTTAGATACGTTTTTATGAAAAATTTCCATTTGGTATGTCTAAAGGAGATTTTTACGGAATTAATTGGCTTGAACTGCATTCACAAGACGGGTCTACTTGGTACGCTCAGCAATTTCCAAAGTAAACCTCCATCAGTTAAGAGAATATCTTAACTATTGATTCAAAGGAGCAAAAAAGTAATTGAATAGCAATCCATAGTTTATCATTTTTATTACTTTATCATTTTTTATGTGGTGCATTCTTCTATAACATACATAATTTATGAGATATTCCATTACTGTATTGTGCTGTCTAATCGCAGTAACCGGAAAACCAGGCTCCCAATAGATCATGATTAAAAATAAAAAGTATTGAAACACAATTTATTTATATATACTGAACCACAAATTGTAAATAAGTAAATTGTGTATCAATAGTTTTTAACTTTTTAAATATGGAATACCACTATATTAAGGCCTCTACCATCCAACGTAGATCGTGATTACATTGGGAATACCTAGATGGGGAATTTACTCATGTTGAGCAACGATAACCTCCAAACGCAACCATTGTCAATGATTTTGCTCCATAGTAAACTTTACGCTTTCGAATAATTTTTCTCGAATTTCAGTAGCAATTTTTATTTAATTTCAATTTTCCGTTCGGCAGTTTTAAGCGAATAGGAAGTGGTCATAATATATTTCGAATATTTTCTGTGCAACGTGGAAACCTCATAGCATTCCTACGTTTTTGTGCTTCGTCCGCCTCAAAATGACAACCGATCATATTGTTTATGGCGGGGAAGGTCAGGAGTGAGACCTAAGGAAAAAATTACCAAAGAAAAGATCGGCTGCGGTTCTCACTCGTTCTTTTTCTACTTTCGGAGACGTACATGCCGTGGGAAGAGGCGCAATTAATTGGGAAACCGTCATCTTCTCGGAGCATGATTTTTCTTTTTCTTGGCAGTTATTCATAAGTTATTTATCTTTATCCATCGTTTTAAGTTATCTCAGAGAGGGTGGGCTGTCATTCCATCAGAGACAGTGAATCTGTATGGAGAAAAACCATGCAACAATCACGTTACTCCATGAGATACGCATCTGCTCCCGTGGGCCTTCTGCTCCTTGGAACGGATCGGTTCCGCTGTTGAACATAAGCAATTTTTGCCTCCATCCTCCGGATCTTAGGCCCACAAGCTCGCCGTAGTTTTTACTCCTCTCTTTAAAGATCTGTTTCTTTACTTTATCCGTACAAAAGACTCGAAATGGAACAATTCTTCCGTGAAAATTTACTTGTAATTACCTACGCGACGTAACGAGGAAGATCGAAAAAATCGTGAATATAATTTCTTGAATATCATTATTCTTCCTCGCATCGATTTATCGTTAATTTTTATTTCGTGAGATAACATCCATGAATTATAAATATTCGTATGTATTACTGTATTACTGGGGGAACCTATTCCCAATTCCTCGTTGAATCATACGTGTCTGGCATCTGCGCGAGTAAAATATTGGTGTCTATCAAACGAAGAAGTATTTTGTAAATAGAAACGACGATATTCCCTTCACGTTGAATCGTCATTTCTTTTTAAAAAGTATTTTAAATATGAAGTTTCACCAAATTTCATTTAAAACGCTCGACTACGTAAATATTTCGTTATATAGTGTCATTTTGGAGATGTTACCCATGTTGAAATGCATTAGAAAGGTTATGCGTTAAAATATACGCGTGAAATGGATCTGCAAAATTGGTGATACAAAAGATATATATGATAACTAAATACTCATCCGGAAGATAACTCCAGAGAAAACAGTCGAAATGTGAATTTTAATCAAAGAAACAACCCGGCTGGAGAACCGAGAATCTTTAATCCGAATTATTCATCCAGGAAGGACTACATCATTTGTAAGTAATAGCTATTTTACTTGGATCTTACCAAAAGTTATCCATTTCAATGTCACTAGATTTTGAAAACTTTTACAGGATCTGACTAATTGACTAGTTGATAACATGTTTGCCTTTCCTAGTCATTATTTCTTGGAAATCCATTTTTCTTAGCCTAGGTAACACCAAGGAGACCTTTCAAGGAGATATATGTAGATATGTGCTGCCAGCGTTATATCTTTTCAGGGTTTTAGCATAAATTAACCGGAATTCAAGCTCCATTTTCAACGCTTGCCAATCACGGAAATTCAAACTCTTAATAAAGACCGACTTCTTTACAACCTCCATCTTTTCCTCGCCTATTTACATAAAATTACCATTTTTCCCCGAAGAAATCTGAAAATTTATCTTGGCAATCTCCCGATCGATAGCCCTGATTGCGTGGCTATCAGATTTCTCCCGTCGTGAAAATGTCAAGAATTCCTCCATGTATCGATCGGCTCTGTTTACTGGGAAGCAATTTTGAAGTACTTTGGTAGGGGCGAATCAATAGCGAGCTCGACGCTTGCAAGAAAAAGGTCGGTATGTGGCGATCGTAGTAAAGCAGCTGAGAGAGGTGCATCAATTCAATTCTTTTGAATTAAAGTCCATCTGCTTCTTAAAAAAGAAAATTAAAACTCACGGATTCAGGAACATAGCAATTTAGAGATATTGTCGCTAGAACAAGTGAGTCTTTTCTTCTCTTAGCGACTTTATTTCTATTTTAGCGACATCTCGTACTCTATGGAGCGTGTTCTATTACGTCACCTCCTCTACTTATTCGTAACATAACATGTTTGGCTTATTTCATAAGTGAAATAGCTTTATTTTTAGTTAATGCAAAACGTAATATTTAATGTTAGTAACTGATTTTACCGGCCACGGTGGCTTAGTGGTTAGCGTGCTAGCAAGATAGCAAGTTAACATTCCAACCGTAAGACTTCAGGTTCGAATTGGATTTTGATTGGACTGGCCAGTCGGATTTTTCCGGTTAGGGTTCCGGAAGTATAATCGTCCCTTGTTGTTGATTGTAATATTTAATAAAATGGACGTAACTGGGATTAGCTTCCTGTATCCGTTATAGAAGTTATTATTATTTAGAGTCGAATTCAAGCTATTTTTCTATTATTTTTTGGCGACGTTTTTTCTGAGTTAAGCGACTTTTAGCTACTTTTCAGGGTGCATTTAGCGACATCTTCGAAAATAAATTGGCAACTATGCTAAGGAGTGAATACGGATAGAAGTGAAACAATCGACTACCGTACGAACGGCGAATTGGTAGCGATTGCAGGAGTTTTCCTCTTGCGATACGATTTTACAATAGGGACATGATGAAGTTTATGGTGCCAAGGCGGCTAGCATTATTCATGCCCGTCTTTTTCTGGTTCAGAAACTCCCTATAAGACGCCGCGTTGCAACATTGGAAGCATTCTTATTTAAAGGGTTGTTTGCTTAAGCGAGATGACGTCGAATCGTGTGTGGTCTTCGAATGGGGAACGGAAATAAAAGATAAGAAAGGCCTGAGATTGGAATGAGGAAGAAGCAAGGGAGTAAATAAAGGGGGTGGAATCGGAGAGGAATGAGGTCGCGCTGAGGAAAATGTGAGAGAGGTCTGAGATGTCAGCTCTTGACCCGTGGTGCCCTCTTGTTCCACCTAAGGCAAGTGTGAACAACACGTGACCCGCGGACCGCTTGCGGCCCGTCCTTATCGCGAAATTTCGCAGTCACATCCGGTGCTGATTTTATTAGTTTAGATAAAGATATTGGAGTTTTAATACAGTTTACGAAGGCCGCGCAGCTGGATTGGATTATGCTGTATCTGTAAATATTGGACTTGAGTTTGTAAATCGAGCGACCTTAAGTTTTGAGAAAATTTTAGGGTCCAAAAAGAAAAGTCGACGGGGCACTCTGGAGCGATGTATTTGAGCGGAAAACGGCCTCGATGCTCCGATGGGTTTTGACATAGCTGACCTAAGGGATGTTGTGGGCCATACCGTATGGCCTCCCAACGGAGAGATTCAGTTCCGTTATCAAGAGGAATTTTGTGAGAAATGGCGGTGGAGAAGAACGAAGATGGCCTTTGGATAGTCTTTACGGAGAGGAGACAGGAAAAGATAGGGGAAATGAAATCCACCAATAAAATTCGTTCGTTTTCCAATCCTTCCGTCTTGTTTTTTTTCTATGGAGTATGAATAATAATATGACGAGTTATGAATAACTCAAATATACTTGGATAGGATCGAGTTTTTGTTTCCTCTGATTAGGGGGGTGATTTGGAGTTCTTATTTCACTTCTAATACCCAAATATAGTCGAAATCGGTCCTATAGTATTAGAAATATAGAGCGTCTCCGTCACAAAATTTGTCATTTTTCTAAAAAATCTAAAATGAAGAAAATCGGAACACCGAGGGGTTGACTTGCATTTTCACGACCCTATATGCGAGTAAAACTCAGGAGATTGCAAAATTCAGATATCTCCGAATCGTTAAATCCTTAAATTCTCTCTTCTTGTTCATTTAATCTTACATAAAAATTAAAAATCGAAAGAATTTTGCTACATGGCTCACCTAATAATACTTTTATTGTGTAATCTGGAACGTAATATCCTAGACGAATAGCGGCGGATTGTTACGAGGAGTTAAACTTATTAGATTTCCTGTTTCCGTTAAGGATGCAGTTTTGTATCAGCACGGATCAAAATTGACATCTCCTTGGGATATTCAAGCGCTAGAGGTTATTTTACATTTTAAAATATTTCTGTGATGTTTGATATTGTGCTTACTTTTCAGGAAATGAGTAATGAAAGCAAAAATTAAATTGAGGAAAATAAAGGAAACAATCCTGTACAGATGAATACAGCTACGTAAAGCAAAACCATTAGCCTTTAAATGAAAAATTTAGTGGAAAAGGATAGGAGGATCAAAATGTAAAAAAATTAACTCATCGCGTCAAGACTTGATTATTATTGATTATTACACCAAGATGGCTGCTAAAATCTTCGAATCTTTTTTGCCCTTGGGTAATTATTTGATGACCGAAAGTTTTGAATGTGTTATAGAAGGCGTTCAGTGTTTAGAATTGTGGTTTACTTCATAACACCTGTAACTGATTACTATTACTGGTGAGGAATCTTGAGGCATCTTCATCTTAGGGCAGCATTCACCTCAGGATGGGGATGCTGCATGGTGGCACGAGGGCAGTGTTGAGGTCGACGACCTCTTGATCCAGAGCAGACGGTCGCGAGTTGTTGTTGGGCGGAGAAGTTGAGAGGCAGCATCTGACCAAATACAGGGACGAAGAGGCGGCGGACGCCTTTTCTCGACTTCTCCCTCACTCTCTTTCGAGTATAATTGAAGGACAAACTATGCCTCACCGGGCTCCATCGAAGGTGTAAGATCCCTCTAAAGAATCGTTTTCAATCCGATATATGAATTGTTAATCTAATAATAATATCCAGTAAGTCATGTTATAAATGAAACATTAATCCTTTAGGGAATTTCTTTGAGGTAAACCATCTGAATACTATAAAACTGAGAATCTAAGGAGAAAAACTGGGAATAGATAAGTGGTGTGATTTAAAAATTCATATAGGAAGATTGAAGACTTTCTTGGAAGCATTAGTGTAAAGGAAAAAGAGGCAAAGACGTAAAATTAATAATAATAGCTTTAGATGTAGTGTTTACCTGATAATATATAAGGATCGCGGGTGAACTATCACAACATTTAGGATCCATAGAAACATGCATCTTGAAAATCGTGAATTAATCTCCAGAACGTTGGGAATTCTATGAATAGATGATTATGGATCTCTAAGGAACATGTTTTGAATAATCTGGAAGTTGGAAACCAAAGTTAAAATTTACTTGTTCCAGAACTAATGATGAAGAGTTAAGCTTTCGCACAAGGGTTCTCCTAACGATCCATCATCTCTTGGTTATCACTGATTTATTTGCTGAGCGGGAAAGAAAATCTGACATCATTGAACCCATACTTCTTTTCACCCACAAGATTGCCGGTACTAGTAAGTTTTTGCAGTAGGTGGTTACTGGAGTTTTGATGATTGCATATCAGTCCTTGTATCAATGAAAAGCGACTTTGTTTCCCTGAACGATTTCATTACTATTTATGGCTGACAAAATTATTCTCAATATTTAAATATGTATTGTTGAACTTAAGTTAATTACAATTCTATTATTTTTATACAAAACAGGCACCTAATCGTTTGAATTTATAAGGGTGGGAGTGTAAGATTCAACACGGTCATGAATTTCGAATCTTACTCGTCAAAATTTCCGTTTATTCCATCCTTAAATAACTTCATAATTTGACTATTACCTTTAGATTTTATTTTCTAGATTGACTGAGATTTTGCTATACTTACATTCAGAGTATCAAACGGGATGTGAAGGGAGAAAAGTCAGAAGTATTTGTTCGTATTTACGCAGTCAATCAATTGGCAAAGATATAAAACTGTTATTCATAAAATGACTGGTATCACAGTCTTCCCAGGTATGAATCTGGCATAAGGATACTTAATTTTGCTGATGCATGGAATGGCTATCCTTTCCCTCTCCTCACCTCGTACGCATTCCTCCAACTGTCCTGCTCCCGGGGCAAAGTGGCTGGAAAGAGTGAGAGAGTTACGGTCTTGCTAACGCGGATATAATCAGTGTTTATGGTGCCATAGGAGGGCAATAAATCGCTTAAAGAGTTGTGAGTTCTCGCTGCCAAAGTCTTTTCGGAGGACTCGATGCGCAGTCCTTCGCCCGGAGGCGAAAAAACACTCTCCCACTCCCCACCGCTCTGAATTTCTTACGACGAAAGTTTACTACGTTTTTTATTGCTTAGAAAATAATCGAAACGCTTTAACCCCTCGTTCATTGAAACTGCTCAAACCGCGAATCCATAAGCCACTAAATGATTTTCTTTCCCTATTAACACTAGAATCTATATTTTTAATTAGCTAATCGTGGCCAAAGTCATCCTGAATCAAACGGAATTTTTAATTATCGAGACGGTATAATTTGGATATCGATTTTGAATAAAGATCAGATAACTTGAGTTATATAAAACGGTTTCTGATGTATTTTTTATGCCGTTATTGGCTCTATGTTATGGAATATCGAAGATATTCCAAACAATATTCAAAATTATCGGAAAGTAGCTTAGAAATAATCTTTCAGTTCCCCCATTCTCCTTGGTTGCTAGTTTCTATATCATAAAGATAGGAAGCAAAAATTTTAAAGTCTGAGAGATGGGGAAGTTAGATTATATAGAGATATAATTGCAGTTTTCCTAGGTGATAGGAAAATTCGTCACTTTCGGTAGAGGCTTTAATTTTAAAGATTTAACTTGTGTTACACCCCGAAATCAGTAGCTTTTCTGTGAGAGATATTACACTCATTATTGTGACATCAAAGTAATCCTAGTCAAATCGTAAAATTTTCCTGAAGCCATATATTTATAATATTTGTAAATATTACATTAGTAGTTGATAATAAAAATAATTATATAAATATTTCTATTAGTCCGTGATATGTCTCTTAAGACTAGGGATAAACCGAGGCGGATAATATCGACATTAGTGAGATTCTAACTTTCCCGGCGGATATTCTAACCACTAAACTACCATGTCGAGTCAGTTCCATCCTGTCGGAATGGTAGTTTAGTGCAGTAGTTTTAGTTCCTTTCCGGAAAGTGGTAGACCTGGGTTTTTGTCTCAGTAATGTCGACTTTTTTCTCCTCTGTTTCTGTCACCTTGGGATTAAATGCGCTCACCTCTCTGTGCAAAGTTTTCCTTGTTTTACAAGTACTTTTATCTCAGTGTTTCCCGTTACCATCATAATAAGAATACCACCGAATATACCATTTAATGAATCTCCATGCCGGATGCTATTTAAATTGCTGATCATTGTGTTGCTCTTGGGTTTTCCCAGGCGTAACATTCTGAGAGGTAAGCGAAGGCGAACTTCCTCACTCCTCACCTTACCTAGTAAGCCTCATTCTCTCTCTTGAGCTTTGGTAGCTATAATTAGATAAGATGAGGCTCAGTACAACTTCCGGGCTGAATACTGAGCGGTCAAATTGTCGTAAATAACCCACGTATCATATCCAATGTAATAGAATAGTAAATGAACTTGAGTGCAACACATTGGTCTTGCAGGCATTGACAGAGATCATGTAAATCTTCCATTCCCGAACGATATAACATGACGGACTGCGAAGCCTGCATTATTCTTTTGTCGTTACAGTCACCATTCTTTGTTGTTGCCGACTGAGACCATTCGACTCTCATTATTCATACGTTCTCACGGGACAGCGCGGAGTTTTGTGGGCCTAAGAATTAGCTCCAGCGTGTAAATTTTGCGGATGCGGGCGCGTGTGAATAATCTCCGGCGCAGCACAATGTAGCAGCTACTTGTGTCAACACATTTGTAGGGAACGCGACTCGGTACATACGTTTCGGCGGCTTATTTGGTGAAGTCGCTACTGCAGCTCGGAAGGCACCTGTGATTAGCGTCCAAGGCGATCCGCGCGGTACTTCAGATGTGGATTCACGGGGAGATGGAACGAACAACATCGATCGACGGAAAATCACGAAAGGGAATTCAAATAATCTCCACCTGGCGATTCTCTCGTGCCCTCAAAGGAATCTCGATGGATGATACTTGGAAGGACGCCTTTTCTCGGAAGATTTCCTCCGAGAAGTGCCTATTTGGGCGGGAAGCAGTCATTGGGTCCGTGAAATATACAATGGGTGGATTCTCATCTCGTGAGATGTTTATTTGATATTTGCGCTCGTAATTATCTGGCAAATGTGGCCCATAAGGTCACTATTAGAATTTTGAATTTATGGAAATTGAGCATTTTAGAAGGATTACGTAATGAATGGATAAAGAGATGAATAAAGAACTATAAATGATGGTAAGCGAAAGTAAGCATATTCATAAAATAATAATTTCTTTAGTGGAAACAGAAAGACCCCAAATAGATCCATATATAAATTATTGTTATTGACAAACTCGCAACCATTCTCTGACCAGAAAAATCCGATGATCCGGGACTCGATCACAGGACCTTGGGTTTGGATCGCTAGCACGCTAACCTCCCCCCCCCACAGTTGTTTTTGTGTGATCTCTTTTTCATAGTTTGTCCCTACATCATTTAATATTATTTATTCGTAATTTAAATTGTGAATTAACTCTACTTAATATTGTAAAAGGTTATAATTGCACTTCATTCTCTCAGAGTCTATTATATCTGCAAGATTAAAGTCATGAAACGTAAGAATATATCACAACGATGCGCTAAAGTGCTATTGAATACGATTTTACAATGCTTTGACATTATTCATTACGATTAATGTCGGGCAGTTTTAATATTTGTATACCCAAACGAAAACCTTTGGATACTTTTTTTAAAGAGTTTTTTTAAATAATCGCTAGAACTTCCAACTTTGTTTGCCCCATTAATAATTTGCAATAACATTCCTTGAATCCATTTTTTATCTTAAATTCTTGTTGATCTTGCAGATTGGAAAATGAGCCTGCATCATCTGCCTGGGAAGTGATGTTCTGAGATCTGCCGAAAAATTTGGTTCTTGGCAGCTAAATCCGGTAAGATATGTACATTTAATTGAATAATTTTTGCAAATAATAAAGAGATACGAGGGTTTGATTCTTAATCATCTTTTACACAAAAAAATCATGAGTGCCTTTGCACAATCCATTGAGGTTCAAATCGTATATTTTAACCCTTCACAATCAACTAATATCACCTTCTGTTGATTCTTGGAGCTTTATTTAATTTACATCACTTGCTGCAATCTAATCAATAATAATTTTTGTAATCACATGCAAAAGGATCAAATGTTACGATACTGTAATTACGATTTCATAAGTTTTCAGCTTAAAATTTTACATACCACTCCATGCAAAATTCTGCAGAACTGTTAAAATAAACAACGGTATCTAAGCTACAAATCGGTTTCCTTTACAAATAGAATTGATATTTTAACAATTATGTTTATAAATTTGTTTTTATGGTAATGATAGAGTAATTAACTAAAAATCGCTAGTTGCTTATTCTTTATCATGGGATTTATAAGCGGTTGGAATCTTTGTATTTCTTTATGGTACTTTACACAAAATTATTTACGGCAATGTAAGAAATTCTCCTGCAATAATTAGTGTATAAGTATATTATGGTATTTCTTCTGGTTTTGAACGTCCCAATGTGGAAGCTCGTGTCAAGCCAATTCATTTTTTTGTCGAATCACCAACATAAGCAAAGTCGGATGAAATCTTCCCTCTGCTTCCTCTTGATCTCTGCCCTTTCGTTTCCTTCTTTATCCGCAAGCTTTACCTTGTCCAATCCCTTTTCATTCTCCTATAAAAGTAAGGTTACATAGATTCCTTCTTCTTTGCTTTCTGCATCTCGCAAGAAACACCAAACCTCTACGTCAGCTACCTTAGTGCCCCTCCTTTTGCAGTTCAGCTTGCCTTCTCTTGAAATCCTCTTTATCTTCACCGGATGGTTTCGTTCTTCAATTGATCAATTTTCTGTGTTGCGAATGATGGAAGTTGCCATATTTTAATGGCAATGACTGCATACAATTTTACAGAGAAAGAGTGATTTATCGATGAACGTGTGTCTTTGCTAACAATTTTTCCGCTTAAGACTATTTTTTAGTTTTCGTGCTCGGCTACTGAATTCGGATTTGGCTAATTATGAATTATAATCCATATTATTCAACGTATATTGCTGTCTCGTCGCAATAAGCAAAATATCAGGTATATAAGATCTATTTTTAATTACTTCAATTCACACAAAGATCGATGAGCAACTTATCCATTTATTTCATTTAGGAACTGATTTTGAAAAACGTTCATTGTTTTGATTTTTTTAAATGATAATGCACATTCAGTAATATTGCATAGGTGATTTAGCAAGTGTATCTTGGACGATTATAGGGCGTGTAACAGATTTTCATTGCGACTATTGCCATGGAGGCCATCATTTGTCAAATCAATGTGGAGTAATCCGCAGTGAATGCGAGCTTTTTTGTTGATAACTGATTCACATTAATGTTGAAATTTATCTTTATTGCGTTCGATACAATGGGAAACTATGAGACAAAGATTTTATAGCTGATGAATAACAAATATGGAATTTCAAACATTTCTTGAATAATATTTATTAATTGATAAAGCTTATTAAGAAAGAATCAAATAATGGATTATAAAAAAACTCGCTACTCCCTTTTTGCTTCTTCGAATCCGCCTTATAAATGGCTTATCCCTGGAAGTGAGTACGTTTCCTTTAATACAGAGAATCTTGCGTCTCTCTTTTTATACCTCAGTTAAGAAGACTCGACTTCTGATCATGAGGACTCCCCCATCTTATTCCGAAAAAGAGGTATTTTCTTGCTCTGCTGACCGACGTAAATGTTAAATGAGTCTTAAGGACCGAATCGAGAGGAGATTCTTTCCCACGGAGTGCTGACGGGGTAGGAATACAATGGGCATGGATGCGTGGGGAAGGAAACCGGGCAGCGTCGTGATAAAAACGGAGAAAGAGACGTGGATCTGAAAAAAAAGAGAAGCGGTTGGCGCCGGACACCCCATTTCCTGTCCTCCTCCGCCGGTATCATCCGGTGATCCCCAAAACATTTCCTTTTTCCTCGGAATCCAAGCAAAGGTTCCTCTCTCTCAAAGGAGCAGTGCACGTACACACTCCGTCATAGCAACGCCCCGGCAGCTTTATTTCGCGACCGATCTTTCCATCGGTGGATGTTGAAGCATCCTCCCCATTGGTGCTCCACTTCCGAGGCCGCCTCTCAATCCTAAAGCTTTCCGTACACCGTTACATCGGGCCAAAGGGAGCAACTGCTCCTTCCAAACACAAACACTGGCGCATGCGGAAACAGAACTCAACGTATTTCTCCACAACGCACCATTTACTTCTGTGCCTCCCCTTTTATCTCCTCTCAATCTTCGTTTGCAATAGCTTCCTCCAAACTCGTAATCATGTATGTTAGAGAGAAGGTATTGGTTTTATGATTTAAGTACATCTTGAGTTTAAAAACACGTTTACATTCTAAACGGGATTGATATCAGGTGAGGCCGTATGTTTCATTATTGCTAGCAGTAGTACTTTAAAATTGCTTCGAAAGCTGAGGTCATTTGGACGTAGGCCCCCACCGGTAATCGAACCCGAACCGCTTTCAAAGTTGAACGCGTTGCCCATTTGGCCATCCGGGATCCGTTTCGTTATTGTATATGTTAGGTATATACCTATGATAGGTATATACCTATCATAGGAGTAACATATATTCCAGTTATAGTTGCGTACGACCAAAATATAGCAGAATACAATAACTAACATTCATAACATTGATTTAATTCCAATCTAGCTTCTCATTCCCTAATTTTAAGCAGAATTCATTGGCTCTACCAAAGATTTTGCAGCGAACATCGGTGATGAAAAATAATACCAAGCTGTATGCTTCGTGAAAGCAATCAAATCTAGGGAAGAGTTATAATTAGTGTCCCCAAAGGCAATTACAACCATTTTACATAAAGTTACTGAATTATAGCATTGAGAAATTCATGTGTTTTCATGTTTTTCCATTTTAAGTGAATCGAGAAGTAATATCTATGTAGTTAAGTTGCGACATTACAAAATTACCAATCTATCTTTTTTCCTTGCTCTAGAATATATTCTCTGTATTACATTTGCATATTATATATTCACCAGGATTGTAAATACAATACAGATTATTCGTCACATTTTATTCACCAGTTAGTCCTTAAGGAGTGCCGCGAAAGAGATACGAGACATTTTCAAATCCAGGCTTAAATAAGCATATTTATATTAGTTTGTTCAGCGACGTCGTTTAAACGCACGAAATTATTCCGAGCAAATATAATACCGAATTTACGAGCCTCGCATATCGTTTAATTGCCACATTCTGACCTCGAAAGCCCACTGAAAAAGTGCGTAAAATTTGTTGATTTTACATACTCGGATTCTAAGTTTATATTGTATATTGACGGACGCGCTGCGAAGGCCCGTAATCTTGTGAGAGGAGCGTAAGAAGACCCAAATATTTTGAGCGCCGCTCAAGTGGAGCTTCAATCGGATGTAAAAACCAAGAGAAAGACAAACAAATAGTGTCGTGTTGCTCGGCTTAGATGGGAGGCGGGCGAGGGAAGGAGAGAAAGAGGAGTGATGGGGAAAAGAGGGCGGGAAGGGAATCCGAATGGCGTGGATGTTTCTGCCAAAGGGATGCCGCCGCCCTAATTTATCGGAACCATGCCTCTTTCCTTGTATCTTAGGAAAGCCCTTATACAAACTCCTCCCATTTTCTTGCCTTTTCCTCCCACGCATCCTTTTCATCTTTCGCCGCTGTTTTGATTTCGCCAACCCCTTCTCGCATCCCTTCCTCCACGCCATTCCACCACCTCCTCCAGACTCTAACTAAAGGGAAAGCTATGTAAGGAGAGCGAATGAAGTTTGCGATACGTCGAACTTTACTACTTTTAAATTTCAGTGGGAGATTCAGGCTCATGTTTCTTTGCCAGAATTTTTCTGGTCGATTTATATTAGGAATTTTTTTTCATCTGCCACAATCCCTTAAGTATCCATCTTTTGGCACTCGCGGAAAACAGGGATGTTCAAAGAATTGTTGGTTTAGCTCATTATCTATCCTTGAATTATGGTTTGGACGTAATCTTTCCTTGGAGAATTAGTGTGACAGAATTCGAAGAGAGTTTCTTGTCTCTTCTAGCGTAGAATTAGCGTCACGAAAATGCAGATAGGGAATCCTTGGAATAAAAGGGTTTAACAGCTAGAATACGAATGCTAAGTAAACTCAGAGCGAGTACGTTCATGGAAGGCGTAATATGAACGAACTCCCTGCTATTTCGTTCGAACCGATAAAAAAGCAAAATAAGGGATAGATAAAAGTATGTGAAGGAAAATCGTTTTAACAAAAAACCTTTTCGCGTGCGAATCGCGATAGAAACGAAAGAAAGAAATAGGTCTATCGCTTGCTGTTTACAACCCTGCCGCAATCCGATGGGCAGCTTGCTGAGTTCGAATGCTGTTGTAGATGTAATGCATTATATTACGTGCATATAAAGAAATTCTCAAAGCCATTCACAAAAATATTTAAACTAATAATTGCTTTAGAAAAGCTTATCATTAATCTGAGAAGAAACTAATCTGTGAGGCGAGTTTTTAACCAATATAATTGTCATTGGTTACTTATGCATTACAAAATGTTGCGATAGCAGTTATTATTTGTCACTAATATTTTTGACCCTACCTCGCCAATAGCGGATCCATATGATTGACCCATTGTAAATGCTTGTTATGGATCATGTAAATGAAATAACATATGTTTGCAATTAAAAATAACTAATTAAAGAGAAGTTCGTGCGCATTGAATATCCGAATATTTATGTGAAATTTTCCTCCCTTAGTTTCCAAATTATATTTTATCTACTCCAATACCAGCAATAATAAATATCTTACAAGACGTCATGTCTCATTAAACGCAATACTCCCTCTTTGAAGAGCTTGACCAGTGCAATAGTTATGCATTGGTCTTGCTCTATGTTAGTGAAATTGTGTTAATGAGAAACGGATTACATTTCTTTGGGATTTCTTCTTTACGCACGTTCCTCTAGGGCAAGCTTTTCGTTCCCATGTATTAAAAAAACTATTGTTGAGCATATGCAGAAAACGTGATGATGTATAAATTATTTTCCCTCCCACCGCGCTTTCTCTGACGAATTCATACCTCGTCACCTCGGGTCGCACTGTTTCTTGGACCTTCTTTGGGAGTCCACGGCTCACCTGAGCGCGGCTCGCCCAATTGCCTCAGCCATCGAAGGCCGCTCGCCTCCTCCCTCACATTTCCTGCCGCGGAATCCGCGTTCTCATCCCGCCCTCCCCATCCCCCGGATCTCTCCTCAAACACTGCCGCATCAAAGCCAGATGCGACGTTTAGTTAGCTTCAATTTTCGCTAGGTCGCTAAATGGTGACGGGATGTGGGCGTCCAGAGGGGCTCTCGGGCGGTGGCGAGTTCGAGGCGCGGTGGTGCGGGGTCTGCATCCGAGGAGCGGAACGGGGGAGGCTATCAGTCCGACAGGTGTTACCTCTCCACGTGATGATGAATGAGAAATCCGTGCCATTGTGAGGTGATGTTTGCCTTCCGCCTGAAATCGGTTGACGCTTCCAATTAAGAATGAACCCCTCGGCGGCCGCCCACCTTCGCGGCTACCGGTGTTCGACCGAAGGCTTACAACCGCTACTGCGTCTTCCACCGACTGCAGGATGTTACTTTTTTCCTCTCGGGAGGGTTTTTGTTTGCTCGTCTCATATGCGTCGGAATTTCTATTGATGTTTTGGGAAAAGTCGCGTGTTTGTGCTACGTATTGTGTCTTGTGAGGGCGATGAATGGTTTATTAGCATAAGTTCGAGTTGTGACAAATTGGGCGACCGCTTTCGTAAATAACGTCTCTCGTGCGTGTTAGAACGGAAACTGTTAACTAAGTGACCGAAGTCGAGGGATAGGAAAGGAATGCTCTCTGAGAGGATTTGGTGCTATCGTGAGACATTTGTCGCACGGGTATCTGCGGTGCACCAGCATTTTCAGGGCCGCACCACTATGAAAATCTTCAAGGCTACAAGTGGTTCAGAATTTTAAAATTATTCGAGGATCTTTTCAAGATATTTCCTTGAATTTTGGTGAAAATTCCAAGGTTTCCTCCGCTACTGATAATGCGAAATCAAGAAGAATATAGAAGTAACAAAGATGAGATCATGAGTTGAAAGTTTCCAATGTACCTAAAAGAATAAACGAATTTTATAATTTGTACGGGTGGTTTTTATTATGTTAAATGTATGGTAGCATCCTTATAAAAAATTGAATACATTACTCTACCAACATCCAACGTATGTTCAAATCGATTTGAGAGATTAAAGTGCTTTCGTTCTGCGACGTCTTCAACGAACGATACACAAGGAAAATATGATCGGAAAATTTTTCAGCCGCTAACGAAATGACAAACGAACAAAAAAATTTTTCGGCGAAATTGAGTCTGGAGTGTAAGCTGGAAGGTAAGAGGGATATGAGGGTATGAATCAAATAAAATATCTCGAGAATTTGAGAGAATAAGACTATAAAATCCCTCAATAATTAACGCAGTTATGAGAATGTCGAAACTTATTCCTGATACAAATTGACATGATGCAGAAATAGTTTTTCTTCTCCGCCATTTTATGCGTCCTTTTCATTCCTTTTCTCTGGGAAGGCGGAGATATTTTCAAATTGCTGTCTCTCTCCGTCTCCTATCTCTTCCATTTCTCGCTTAACCACTTTCTCTAACTTTCTTTCTCGGCCCTCTTATTTAGTCATGTCTTACTTAGAGCCGCTAGTTTTGAACATAATGGGAATACCTAGTGTTATTTACTTTCCTAATAAAGTCGTTTGTTAGCCTGCCTGTCAGTTTCCTCTCCGTTTTCTATCGATCCATCCACTCCCTTCTGGGTGCCATCGCGAGGTATTCATCGGTTATTGATAAAACTAAGATTTTTACACTTTTCCTCAGATTAAAACCTCTTCCAAATTCTTCGGATTATGGTTCGATGGGACTTAAATGTCCCATTCCCTCAAGTCATTTGTGGGTCTATATCCCCATCCTTTTCTGACAATTTCTTGCCTTAGTTCATCGAGTAGTATAAAAGTCTCGCGGGCGAACCCCAAAGACACCCTTTCCCTACTCGTATATCTTCCTCATATATCCCAGTTAAATACTTGGAGGCACCGCTAATTGCCTTCCTATTGCATCTTTAGTCTTCCGCAGACCACCCTCTTTATCCCCTCATGCACCTGTGTGCGATACAGCCCATTTGTAGCGAGAAACTCCAAGTGAATCAGTTTTTAACGACCGCTCTTAATTGGTCTTTAAAGATAACAAGGAGGAAGAGAGAGAGAGCGCTGAAATCTCCTCTCATTTCATTTCTGTCCCTACATAAATCTCGGCCGCGATGAGATCTCATCAATGATGCCGGTTTCCTTACTATTGAATGGTCATTTCTTAAGGGTCTTAGCGTAGATTCGCTATCTATACCGGTTGCTTTTAATGCCTTCGCTTTTATGACTGAGTTTTGACGTTACGTTTCAAGAAACCGCCAAGCATTTATTTCGTCGTAATAACTGGAAGCTTATGAATGGTTAGTCGAAATGGCAACGAATTAAAATTTTGTTAATTTTTTTGGGTAAATTTTCTAAAGGATTAAGGAAAGGTTTGAATACTTTGCAGGATAACGATGTGGAAGAGACGCGGCGTGGTAGTTCAGTGGTTACTCTACCTGCCCGGAAAGTTAAAGACCTGAGTTCGAGTCCCAGTCATGTCGCTATTTTTCCCGCTGGTTATTCCTTTGGTCAATTTTCTTTTGGTGCTTGACACTTGAGGTCTCGAGAATAGCCTCAGTTACGCAATAAATCTATAATTCCTTGTTTTGTGTCTTAAAATCAACGAGTATCTGCATCCAGGCGGTAAGAATATGCGAAACTAAAAGGAAACTGATTTGTTTAAACAAGGGTTCGTATGAGGTGAAACTGTTTGCAGTCTCGCAAATTCTTCGTGGCAGATAAAATATTTAAAAAAATTCATGCTACGTAAAAAACTGTCTTCGACGTAGGGTTTTAAAGAAAAAACTAATTTTCTGTGACATTGGATCGTACCCTAGTACTACCAGGCACAACTTTTTTACGCTTCAAAACGTATCAAATTTTCATTACTATGGGAGAGGTGAATTTTAAGAATTTGAATCAATTTTAAGATTGTTTCGTCTCTTGAGTTTTTCGATATTATGTAAAAGCATTAGTACCATCGTTTCTCTGACAATGAGACTTACTTTTATGTACTTACTCTAGTAAACCATTACAAGACTTGGCTCTAAAGTAATGACTAAAAGTTTAACTCCATGTAAATTATACATTATAATACCGTCTCTTAGTCTGGCCTCATTGTTCTTTTTACAAGCCGCTTTTGAATCGAAGAATAACACTTCTACGGTACTAACTATGACAGTAGTTGCTGAAGCAAGAGACGATTATGTATCTCGTAATTTCCTTAACGTTACTTGATGAATTTTATATCATCTTAAGTGTCTCTTATGTGTATATACTCTGGTCACATGGACTCATTCAATTAATTTGTGTTAGACAGAAAAAGTAATTCAAATTTCCACCATGATTTCATTCAGTTGAGCCATTTTCTTTGAAAGATAGTCACATTAAAATGTTTGAAATTCCAGAAAAGAATCGTCATAAAATTTTAAAATATTTCCATCCTACCTTACGCCGTTTTCTCCTCCCAGAGAAAAGTCGCGGAAGCCATGAAACAGAAAAGATACTTTTGTTTTCATTGCTCGGAAGTGGAATAAAGCTTAATTCGTATGGAAATCCGTCAGCATCAGTTGCAGAAGATACGCTACTTAATCTTGTCAACTGCTCTGTGTTTTCGGAGCCTTAAGCACCATTATGCTTTACGGCTTGTTGATTTCATGTTTTATTGACTTTAACTGTTGCGTCGGCCGTGCTGTAAAAATGAGCGAGGACCTCTCCTTCCACTGTCGGCCGCAAGGGGCGCTGTCGGGGCGAAGGTGGGATTCCTCTACGGTCGGAGGGTGTACGGAGGGTCGGGGCAAAATCTGTGGGTGGGTGAGGAAAAGGCAGTCACGCTGTGTCCATAAAGCACGGGGTAAGCCATTCGGCCCAACACTCGCTAGCGAGATAGGCTCATCTCCTCTAACTCCTTTTCGCATATTCCTTTTCTTTTCTTTCGGTCTGCTGATTTTCTTTCCGGTTGGCGCGAAAAATCATACATTTTTATCTCTTCCCATAAGAAATGTCCGTCAGTCATGCATAACACATTTCAGCTGTGATCATTTCGGTATAAGGTAAATTGATTAAAGTTATCGGGATTTTTAGTTTAATTGTAATATAATCAGGGCTTCGTAATGATTTAAGCTGGTGGTTGCAAACTGCATCACCTTGAAACTCGGCGATGTTAATACAAATAATTTAAAATCGTCTTCATTTGGGCGGAATTGTAGCTTAAAAGATGCCTCTTCCACTAATAAAAAGGAAAAAGAGTAAGACTAAATACCGAGGAGAACGTGAAATATTAAAAATAATGGCAAAACTTAAGAAACATTTTACAAGATAAGGAATCACCAACAACGTTAGGGTTTCGAAAACCTAGAGAAAATCCACGCATGATAATAGCAAAATATATTATCATAGAACAATTTGCTATATTGCACAGAAAAAATTGCACAGCCACAAAACAACAACTGTGAAGGTCGTTAATAATTGTGATAATGGGTGTTAGAAAGAAAAATTTAATAAGGTTCAAATAAAGTGGTTTACTACAATAAAAATGAAATGGACTTTTTCATTTGTGGTTGGTGCGCATGATCATTTGTAATTTTAAAGAAGACCGCTAATGTAGGCTAAGATTCGTTTTCTATTCACTAAAAAGGCTTTCTTTTTTATTGCTTGGGACTAAAATATTATTCTTTCACCACTCTTCTTAAAATTGAAGTAATCACACATCCCTAAACGATTGAAAACGAAGAATAACATGGAAAAGTATTCATTTAGAAGCAAGAATGTAGGTCAAGTTTGTTACGTAGTAAACCTTTTGTGTATATAAAACAGCCTTCAGGTATATCCTTTCTTCCAAGTAGAAGAAAACGCAGATTTATTGTATATGTTACTTCGATTTTTGAATTCGATGCGAAAAGTTCGAGATTAAAGCTCTGATTAAACAATCTCTTCTAAAATTGCCCAATTTTCCGCCCCACCTCACTCTTACGAGGCCGTTTTCCAATTTAGGTTAATCAAAAAATCAAATGACATTTACACTTTTATCGGTCTTCTCCATCGAAACGGACTATGTAGGGCGTTCAGCTTCAAAAACCATCCTTGCTTACCGAATTTTCACGAAAACATCTTCGCACCGAACGCACGTTAATCCGAAAGTATTCTTATTTATATTTATACCTCGGTAGTTTGTTTCTCGTTCTATTCCGGGTTTCCGTTCCAAACTCCTCACCGCTGCGTCCTGCTTTCTGCCAGATTCGTTTCCCTCCAAAAGAAACTTCCACACGAGCAGAGATGGCATTGCTCCCCTCTTACTCATACTTCAGAATTGCTTTCTTATTTCCTAAGTATCACACTATTTGGAATATTCTTCTATCCACCGTGATCACCTGTATTTGCTCCTGTGCCGTTTTCCTTGCAACTGAAAGGAATCACCTTCAACTCTAACCATGATGCATATCATAAACATAAAATGTTGTCTCGTAGCTTGTGTATCATCGATATATATGCAAATGGGTTTTAAAAAGTGGCTACATTAGTTAGTACTTCGGAGTAGATGAAAGTGAATCCCTTTAGATAGTTCGGAATCATTTCTAAATCCTTCTTTACTGCTCAGCATTGATATGCTACGATGGCGATAATCGACGTCATATTCTTCCATCCGTGACAAAGGCGCTCATGAAAACCGCTGAAGCAGAGAATGTAGAAGCCGTCACGTTCTCCTCGTCTTCTTTCTTTGTTTGGAGATTTACACGCTTTACTTCGTGTCTCGGTTTGATCTTCACCAAAACATTCTTCTCTTATTTCTTTTTAAGACTGTTACGTCCCTCATTTACGTTTTTTTTGCGCAGTATGATCCCCATTAGTTTCGGCCCTTTTCCTTGCGCGTGCGTTTCACAATCGTCCTCTCTCCTTTTCGCCTTTCCATTCTCCTCTGTATCTTTCTTCTTTTCCTTTTCCCTTCACATTCTTCTTCCGCTTCTATGCCGTAGCTCCGCCTCCTTGGGATGAAAATAACCGTGAACGCCTTGCGTTGTGTATACTAATTCCTCCATGTCGAACGAGTGTTGCCAAGACCCTACGCCCTCTTCCCTTCCCATTTTTCTCTCTCTCCCCTTTCGCCCAAAGGTTCCGGGTTCGCTTCCCAGATCCCCTTATTTATCCCCTGCCCTATCAAATTCTCCCGATTTACGAGTGGAACCCGATGGCCCCTTTTCCTCCCCGAGAAATTTAGCAGCTTCTGTTTCCAAAGTAAATTGCTTTGGAATCCCTCCAGGGCGTAAGTTCCATTCTATAATAAGGATTTCTAATTAGAACTTTCCTCTTGCTGTTCATTCTCGATTTATTGATATATGTGTCGAAGAATCCCTAAACGACGGACTCCACGTGTAATTTTAGGGGGCCGTAAGTTTTTCATCGCTTCCTTTCCGGCGCGGGTATAAATTCATACTTTTCATTTCTGTTGGCGCCCATACACTCTAGATCTTAGCATTAAAAAGCGCTATAGATTCTTCCGGTATAAAAGAAAATTAATCGGCTTTTCCAAGTAGGTTTTCAGCGCGTTTTTCACAGAATGAAACCTAAGAATTAGCTCGTTTAAAAAATAACACAATCGATACTGTGAACGGATTCAACACTAAGCTTCTACAAACGTGGAGGGGTTTGTTGAATAATCTTTTTTTCAATACTGATGGAACGTGAGTAGCTCTCTAAGTCGATCTCCTGGGAAGCCGTTTCATTCTTTCTTAAATTCTGCCTCACCTCGAACGCCCACTGTTTCTTAAGAAATTCGAAAGCCATTACCTTTAGTTCTCACATTTGCCAATAAAAATCGTAAAATCATTTGGAATAATATATTGGATATCATTGTCCATTGTACCATTTAAAAAATAATTCACATAACCCAAGGAAAAAAGGATATTAAAAAAGTCTGAGAGTTACCAGGATTCGAACCTGGAATTTTTCATAGCTGCACGCCTTCGTGAGCGCAGTTACCTCTACTCTTTTTCTCGCATTCCCATAACTTTTATCTCCTTCCTAAGAAAAGAATGGCGCATTTCCGAATCAACGCGACCGTATTAATTTTCTATCTTCCCTGCAAAATTAAAAAAAAAAATTAAGGAAACGATGGATATGAGTATATCTATTTTAACGTACATACCTTGATCATCATTAGATCGATAATTATGCAGGGTTCCAAATTTAAGAATAAACTCTCGAAGGAAAGTTAACATGAAGAATTATCATGATGGTTTTAGTATCCCCACTAGATTCACTTGTCTATGTCGATGTATGTAAGTACCCTGCGAACCACCGTCCGACGCGTGGCAGGGGTTGTATACAACATGAATCTACTTCCACAGTCGATTACTTTCGCGTAAAAAATGAATTCTTGAATCGATTCGTTCTAGCATCTAAAGCAGAAAGATGCAGCAAAGTATTAATTTGACTTTAGAGAGAAGATGGAGAGATAAAACCCATGAGAAATATAAAATAAAGGATAATGAAAAAAGTTATTGCATCCTTCCGATGCTATTTAAACTCCTTAATTCAGTAACGATACACAGTGGCAACTTCATTCGACATCGAAAGTGCATTCCTCTCTTTCTGCATTCGCAGCCGGAAAATAAATAAATCGCAGAGGTTGAGGGGTTCAATGTTCAAAAGAAACCGCCTAAGTGCTTTTCCATCTTGGTGGTGTAATGCACAGGAGCTAGTGTTTGGATTTCGACGATATCTCGTGGGAGGAGATGCTGCTGAGTAGAAAGAGCACGAAGCAGTGGAGAAAGTGAGGAAAAGAATATGCGGGAGCTTGTTTGCTAACGAAACACAGTTGTTGGGAGAAACTTTTTGTGTACAGGTTTCAATTTCAAATCCCACGTAATAAAAGGAAATTCAAATAAATTCTACGTCTCTTCTTTTATGAAAGTTTCTGCGTCGGAATTGAAAGCTGTGATTTGAGGGCCTCACTTTTAATTAACTGTGGTTAATAGCTCTTTGCTATATTAATTTGCAAAATCGCCTATGAAATATATATATATAGAAATTTCTTGACGGGAGGGTTAGAGATCTATGAAATTATTTACCCTGCAAATTGCACACTCACTTCGTTCACAAATTTCTCGCCACTCACTCCTCATTATACTTGAAGACGGACCTAAGGGGGTTTCCGATCCCCTCATACCCCCCTAATTATATATACTTTATGTATGGAGATCAAGATTACTCTGCTTTATGTTTTTTGAATGACATAATGGACATACTTATGCGGGGATCAAGAAACTCTTTTCTGCACACGACTGGATTTAGATTGAGAACTTTTCTAATACGTTCATTCCTTCAGCATTACACGTGTTCGTTTGTTACTCATAACATTCGTAAGAAAGCCTCCTCTCAGAATCCCTCGCATACCTTCTTCCTCAGAGGAATACTACATTCTTCCAGCGCAAATATCTTCCTTTATGCGCTGCGGAATTGCGACTGCATCCGAGGGGTGGGTCTGCGAAAAATAATTTCACGCCTTCCTTACTTAGAATCATAGTCAGAGGTCTTGCATGTGCGCCAGGCGATTCAATCGCCTCTTTGTTTCTTTGCCGTCAGGATTTATTGCTTGTATTTCAGCAATTTGCATTTTTATGGTCGCGATTCCTCCTCGAGATAAATATGTGACACGGAGAGTTATGCGAGTGTGTATGCGCACGGTTAGGAAGCGATGTGTGTGGGTGAGTACTACGACGATGCTGCGTAATTCTTAAGGTCAATCAACTGCTCATGGCACTCGGAAAGTGACATAGAGAAAGATAAGGGGAGGAGAGAGGTTGTTAGACGCCGGCACGAGCTGCTGTTTCCGGGTCAGAAAGAACGACCTGCAATTAAAGTCCGAGGAAGAAGTATATCTTCCATGCGACCACGGAGGGTATCTTGCCACTGAAGGGAAAGAAAGAAGGGTTAATCTCCAAGATGGAAGTATTTTCCCCTCGCGAAGCTTTTTTATCTGGCCTACCATCCTCAAATTGACAGTCAGCGGTCTTTGATCTTCTTTGCGGTCTGTTTGATTGCTTTTACGACGCCTTGGCCGATGTGTGGATCACATATTACTCACCCTTCGCGTCTTCTTCTGATACGTCCCTCATGCGGTAATTGGGTCTCGATTACCAACTGCTCAAAATTTGGGTGGCGTATTTGCTTAGAGGTTTTATAACCTAAATTTTATGAACTGCTTATGCTACTAAACTTATAATACATGGCCCGCATACCAGGAAATTACGTTAAATGAGCAAAGCGCAATATCAACATTGAAACAATTGAAATTCTTACTTAAGTAGCACCGTTCAAAATAATTAGGCTATGTTTAGATTGTACAAAATTTAAACAGAATAAAAACAACTTGATCGACTGTAACTTGGTGGAACCGGTTAAGCTTCCTTTTTTAATGAAATACATGTACAGGTTTTCATTAATAACATAATAATTTCGTTAATTTGTGGAATACATTTACAGGTTTCCACAAACATTATTTTGCGGCAACCTGTAGATGTATTTTATTATATATGGTCGTTAAGCGGAATGTCAGAACTAATCAAAATCCGCTATGTATAGGAGCAGAATATCCAACTTATTTTTATTACTATCAAATAATCCTGAAAAGACTTAGTTAAATAATTCTGATTCGTTTTCATTCTGCATTAGTTCATGAAATATGATAATTACCGCTCCGGTTCGGAGAGTGTATTGCCGATATTAAATAAACTAGCTGAAATAAGGCGATTATCGTTAAAGGATACATAGTCGACTTCAGTGAATGAAGATACGTTTTACTGTGCTCATTCAAAACCGTCGTATCTAATTTTAGTAGCTGAAAATTAGTTATAAATATTACAATAATGTCAATTTATAAATGAATTTTATTGTCGCGTTTTATTACGTAAATATTTAGCTTCTGATATTTGTCGTATTTTGATAATTTTAAGTTTTAAGCCATTTATTTGAGAATCAGTTAAAACTCATGAACGATTCACTTGTATCAATATTTATATTTTACTGAGGTCGTGAAACTCGAACGAGCCTGTTTTTAGATTTGGAGCAGTTGAAGATGTGAATTTTACGGTCAATGGCAGCATTATCTCGAAATGGAAGTAATTCAAGGTGTAAAAAGTATCAAAAAACATGCCTTTGAATAACAGGCGTGCGTAGTTTCGGTTGATTCTGTTAAACATATGCGCAAATACTTTTAACCTTTTTTAAAGCTGCTTCTATGCGTTCATCTAAAACACTAATTCCTATATTGGGTGATAGCGAAGAATTAATGACGGAGAAGTTCTTAGGAAATAATAAATCAAGGCTCCCAGATAGCCAAGTGGGCAACGCGTTCGACTTCGGTGAAAGCGGTCCTGGGTTCGGCTCCCGGTGGGGGCCTACGTGCGAAATGACCTTAGCTGTCGAAGCACTTTTATCAATACTACTACTACGAAAGAATAAATCGTAGAAACTGATTATATTTCCACCGGTAAACTCCTTTCCACGTCAGTTATCGTTTATCGTTAGGTGGAAAAATAGAATTGGTAAAAAAATTTGAACACTAATACAAAGAACAAAAATACTTTATTATCTTCAATCCTTCCATCAGTTATGGGTTCGGCTGAAGATTAGTTTTAAGTAATAAAATATTCGTAATTTAAAACCTATGGCATTTGCAAAATGCTAAGAATATTTGCACTGAGGCGATTTCAGTAGTAGTATTTAAAAGCTCTCCGAGAGCGGAGGTAATTTCGCAGATGTGGACCGGAATCTGCCTCCGCCGGAAATAAAACCCTGGACAGCTTTCATCAAAGGCGAACACACTACCCACTTGGTTCTACTGGAGCTCGGAAAGTAAATGTCATTTAGGCGAAATTCTCCTTTCGGTAGCTATTTATACATATGTTTCTTTCCTTGCGTTGGAGAGCGTTTGTTTTAAGAAGTCATTCGAAGAGCCGTTTGCTTCTCTTCCGATTCACCCTTAAACATTGATCGGAATGTATCTAATAATTGCAGAAAATTTTGGAGCGTAATTCAGTCCTCCGCTTTCATTATAATGATGCTCATTTTAGGAGTTTCTGCCCGAGATTAGTAATGCCTCTTTTGTTGTCAGCTTTCTTAGGATATTAGCGATAAACGCATAGATGTATATCATCCACATTTGAAAACAACGGACTAAACAATTCATTCAGTTTTGAGGAAAATGAGCTAATTATTAAATTATATCCGAATATATGGGAGAAACTATGTGCATTCTGGAAACTTCTACAATTAATAAAATCAGCAATAAATTACGAATGATATATATGCTAGAATATAGTTTCGAATTTGCAAATACTTCTTCTGCTCACACATAGATGTCCCTCATAGCAACTCCAACCCCTCAGCACATCTGCAGGGTGAAATTGAATGAGCATTTGGGGAGAGGATGGGGAGAGGATGCTAAGGGTGGGGAAAATGACTAGGATGTCATGGGGGTTGCTAAGGGACACGGACCCCCAAGGATCGGAATTGGGATCGAGCTCTCTCGCAGCATTTCGTTCCTTCTGTAAAAGTGTTGTGAATGCATAAAAACCTTACACGGGATTTCGTTTGCATAAATGTAAGAAAACTTAATACAAAAATAGCATTCCTAACTTTGTTTAAGCAGTGGTTGGGATGTTTCTCTTTCAGATAACATGATACCAGTTGGTTCAGAATCTTTTTAGGAAGTAATTATCTTTTAAAAATTAGCTTTCTATCTTCAATCATGAGAAGGGTATTAAAAGATTTAGGCAGATGAAATATAAGAAATTATAGTATACTATCAATAGCTGTTATAGAATTGGCCTATCTGAGCGTTTGGAAGCAAAGTTTTAGATACAGTAAGTACCTCTTGTGTAATGAATGAGATACCGATTGGTTTGCACAATAGCATTTTGCAGGTCATACTTTAGCCTCCGCATCAAAACCTTAGTTTCTTCGATGATTGTGATGCCTCCCTTTCGGATGTCATGGAAACTGTAGGTTAAATTAGTTTTTAGAAAATAATAATCTTTATTATAAAGTAGCTTTCCATCTTTTCTATAAGATATTTTTCATGGATATAGAGAGTTGGCGACACATTAATTATGATCTTTGACAAAAAGCAGCGTAAGCGAAAATAATGTAAAGTATAATAATGGAACATGCGAACATTCGTCATGTTATTGATATTCAATGTAGGCAAAATTTTGATCGAATGATTGGCTATCTTTTGTCTTCAATTTACTGGAATATGGATTAAAGAAATTTTCTCACCTTCTAGCAATGGTTTGAAATATTAATAGGAATATGTAATATTTATCAACGTTCAAATCAGTAATTAACTTGCGCTATTTTACTTTTGAATAAACGTATGCATATAAAGTAGTTAAACATTTAGACGAAAACATTTCCAAACATACTGAACTGATGCTAGGAAGTAATAAATAAAGATGGATTTACCTATAAAGGGATGTAACATCTTAAGTGAAGAATGAGACCTCATCCTTTTATCTGACTTTTGTATTATGAATACAAAAGTCAGATAAAAGGTCCTATGCTTTCTTCTTTCCATGGATATTTAGAGGCAAATATATACTAATAAAATGATACAAGTATATACTAATAAAAAATTATTAACAACTTTAATAACATGGGTTCTGTGAATTACTAAACAAACAGCCTTTATTTTTTACTAAAGAAACAGCAATTTTTAAAGACCGTTTTTTTCTCTCTGATTCTAGTTTTCGATAATTATATAAAAGTGATTTTATTATGTAGTTTCAGTTAATTTATTTATAAAAATTATACTGATGTCGATGCAAATGTAAATGATTTCTTTATCGATGATCGGTTCGATGTATCTTTCTCCCTCGTCTTAGCTGAGTAATACTTATATGTATGGGCAGTTTTATCGAATTATTCCCTCTTAGAGTCACAATTATCCTTGTCCTTAAATATTCTTGCGGGAAACTGACCCAGGAAAAGTTCTTTTCAAACATCCAGCAGATTGTTTGCTTGTATCCCGCTCGAACACTCCGCGTCTAGTCTCCTAAAACTTCCGGGTTTCTCCACCACATTTTGTAAACGAGGGGTTGGCGCTGGCATCGCTTGTACCTCCCGCGCTCTCTTGATGCAGGGAGTTTCCGTAAGGCGTCAGGCCGACTCTCTTCTCCGTGTTTTCTTCTTTTAACTAGATGGTCATTAAAATAATTGGCGTATAAGCCGGAAGATAATGAGAGAAACAAGGAATTGAAGGGTGCAAACACTATTAGGGATTCCGATAAGGATTTAGGGTGCTGGGATTGTAGGAATGCAAAAGCAGCTGATTCCTACCACCACTATACTGTCGTGGTGTTAGGGTATTTAATAGGCGACTCTTTCCATTGTAATATAACACATCGCAATTTATTGAATTAATATCATTTAAAAAGTAAATGTTGACTACTTTAAGGAAATTTCGGTTTTTCAGTCTTCAGTTTGTAGATTGCCAAGTATAATTAATTACAATTTAGGTGTATCCTCATTCTTTTGCCTTTATTACTTCTGGGACACCCAAAGTTATGTGATCTTGTAATCTGAGAAATTCATCAATACTAATTAAAGCTCGTGATGTTAAAAACGAATATGATAATGAACGCCTCTTTTGCAGAGTTATTTTTGAAGGGAACTTTATGCTTACGTTAATACCCTCCTAATCCATTGACAACAACAATTTCATTTAGAAACAAGAGTTATTGTTCTACGAATTAGAAATTCCTTAATTACAACCGAAGCTAAAGAATCATGCGTTATTATCTCCGTACGAATTTCAACTACTTCCTGCTCTTATTCTTCACATTTCTTTAAAAGTCGAGGATCTCGACGACTCGTTGTTACATCAGTTTTGCTATTCGTCATTCATCCTAGCTTATTTTCCCATCAATCGGACTTCCCCCCTAGTTTTCCGAGACCAATCACACCCTCCTACCCCGTGTCGGCCGAAAGCACTCTGCGTACTCGAGAGCAGTTAACACTCGTCATTTCACGGATTAATGGAAAAAAGGATCGCGCGAAGAAAGGAGCGGAACATACCGGGAGCAAAGGATGAGGAAGAAGGTGGGGATTAAATCGACGACCATGTGACACGCGTCGTCCAATCCGGGGCCGAGGTTTGGCTCAGCGCGCTCTATCCATCTCTCTCCTTTCCTCTCTTCTTCCTCTCTTTCTTCTCCCTTTTCGCTATTCCGAGATCCACGTCAATCAGGGAGAAGGGGGGAGAAAGATGAAAGTATGGAAGAAGGGTGGAAGAAAGTGCGGGGGGCGGCGAAGGGGTTTCCCCTTCCCCCGACGCCTCCTCTTTCCCTCAAGCCACGCGCCTTCGACCGCCTCCCCTCCCCGCCGCCCCTTCCCCCTGCCCCCCGCCGCCGCCTCCTCCCTTCGCCTCCCTCGCACGCACACTCGACCTGCGTCTCAACTCGGAATCGGACGGCTCTTGTCCCGCGGTACACGGATCGGGGGCCCGATCATTGGGCGCAGTACTCGGAAGGATCTCCGACAGAGTGCATCGCTCCGCCTCGCTCTCCGCTCCGCTCGTGTGATACACACCACCTCTCGGGATATTCCCTGCTCGCATCCCTTCGACGCCCTGCGACGCTGGTTCATCGCGAGCAATACTCGCCCGTCGCCTAACTGTGACATTCAGAAAATACTTCGACTCGTCGTCATCGACGGTTTTTTCGACGCGAGTGCGACTTTGTTTTTCGGAGTGACTTGCATCGCTCGACGGAATTAAATCGAGCGTCACGTGTTTTCGTCCAATTCGAATCGAGGACTTTGGTCACCTCGCCCGCTCGTCGTCGAGTCTTCGCCCGCGGATCGCGGACTCTTTCTCAACCCACCGCCCATTCCTCTCGCGGACTCCGAGGCTGTCACCGCCTCTCCGCAGCCTTTGTTACACGGCGGCCCTTGGGTGTTTTCACGTCTAAGTGGACGCGGAAACAGAACGTCTTCGGCTTCAAAGGGATCGTCCGTCGACGCCCGGGAAAATACCCACGTTAAGGACAAAGACAAAGAAGCGACCGCAAAGGGCTTCTGTGGCCCCGAGACGGGCATTGTTGTCGTAGGGGTGTTTGGTGATTCGTAATAGTGAAGGGGCGGGTGAGGAGGTAGGGGTGGACGGACTGCCGGGCCAAAGCTGTAAAAGTGGTTCGACTGACCTTCTCTCCCTCCTCCCCCTCCTCCCTCCTCTCCCATCTTGTCCCTTGCATCCCTTTCCTTGCCCACCGAAACATCCTGCGGTTTGCCACCTCCGCCGGGACCTCTGTGATTGGTGCGGCGATTTTTTGCCCCACTTCACGTGTCTTAGCGTGAAGCCCCCTCAGTGGATTATAGATGACATTTTACGCGTGAACAGAACGTTTCGATTCGTAGGAAGGAGGGAGCCGAATCGATTCCCGTGCATTTAAAACAAATTCGCCTGGAAGTGAAGTGATTTTATTCATTTGGCTGTTTTTTCTCTTTCTTCTCTTCCCTCTCCTGACTTCGACCGTGAATCAACGCCAACCGCGCCGTTCGAATCCCGTTTGGGGCGATCCGGACTTTCCTCTGACCGATTGTGACGACTGCCTATACGTCACTGCGTCGACGCGCCGTCTTCTCTCGGGTCGTGCGTCTGCTGCGTGCGACATTCCTCCTCCTCCTCTACGCACTTCCCCTCGACCCTCCACCCCCGTCGTACCCTTACTTCCCCTCCTCTTCCAACCCTCCTCCGCACCCCTCTTGATTCGGCACATCCACGCGGGTGCCACGATGACTACTTCATCCGGCGATCGTGACACGTGACGCGGTGGTGACACCGAATCTCTCCGTATCCTCAAACGAATTTGCAATCTCCTATATACCCGGCCTTCGGCCGGGCCTTCCTCCTTCCGACGGCCACCGCAACCATAACCAACCACAACCCCCACCACGCCCACCACCACTTCGCCCACCCCCATCACCTCTCCCACCCACATCATCACCTTCACCACGACGCTGTCGACGGCGGCTCGGCCGTGGGCGCCGGGACGCTCGACGTGGCCGCTGCCGTGTACGACAATGTCCACCACCTGGCGCCACCATCCGCGGCGCCGCCACCCATGTCGCCGTCGGCCGTGGCGGTGGCGCCTCCGGGTACCAACGGCTCCGGCGTGGCCTCCGCATCATCCTCACCAGCCGGGAGCTACGCCGCCGCATCCTCCGCGGCAAGCGGCACCTCTTCTGGGGTGACGTGGTGGGCGATGATGAACGGGAGTCTCTACGACGACGGCCCACTAAACTCTGCAACAGTCACCACATCCCCCGTGTCAGCGGCTCCTGCACCACTCCCCAGCTCAGGACCGAGTAGCGGCGCCAGCAGCGGAGGAAGCTCCAACGGTCTGGGTCGGGCACCGTCTCAGCAACCTCCGCCACCACCCCCAACCTCCTCCCTTGTGGAGGCACCTCAGTCATCCTCAGCGGCCGTCAGTAGCAGCAGCGTGGCCGCAGCACCCCCTCCGCCGACGCCGTCCTCCTCCTCCTCCTCGTCCTCTTCTTCCTCTTCCGGCGGCGGCACGGGACCCCTCCACATTCCGGCGAAGCGAGTGTCTTCAGGGGCGTCGCTTTCTGCGGCCTACGCTCACCCGGGGGACTGCTCCGGCGCCGTGGACGTGGGTGGTATGGGCGGTGGAGGGCCGGGCAGCGGCGGAAGCACAGGTGGAGGAGTGATAAGGCATTCACACCATCACGGAACGCAGCCTTGGAACTACCCAACGGATAACCACGCGGCAGCCACGGCGGCCGCATTCGAGCCACAGTACAACCCGGCCGCCGCTGCTGCGGCGGCCGCGGGTCTTTGCAGAGACGCGATAACTCCCACTTACTACAACCTTTCCGACGGTGGCAGAGCGGTAGCAGCAGCGGCTGCAGCAGCTGCTGCTGACCGAAAAGCGGCCGCTGCTGCCGCGGCAGCCGCTGCGGCGCTATCCTTCTGGCCCAACGAGTACAAGTATTCACCTTCGGCCACGGGTGCCGGAGGCCCAGGCGGCATGGGCGCTGGTGCCGAGCCCTGCCAACCTTTTGGATCGGCGCAATCCTGGTGTAATTATTCCCCGTACGCTGCAGCAGCAGCAGCTGGAAGAGGTCACGTAGGGGCAGACGGAGGACCCCACGGGCAACCACCCCCTCCTCCTCCTCCTCCACATCCTCCAGTAGCGTACCTGCCACCCTCTGCAGCGGCTGCGGCAGCCGCGGCGGACGATCGCGGCAGAGTGGCGATGGAATCCGCAGGCTTTGCCCACGACGGTTATGGTCTTAGAAATTACGGTGGACCAGAGTCCGTAGCGTCTACACCTTACCCACCACCAGGTGAGTCATCCATAACATTTGTATGTCTCGCCCTACCTCTAGTAATGTCATTCCTTTTTATGTAGTTAGTCTTAGGTTTTTCTTAGTATCCTTCTCCTTTAGTTAATATAGAACCTCATTTAGATAGTGTTTAAATTGAATGTTTTATTTATCTACTTCCCAGTAATCATTTGGTATAATTCGTTTATCATTTGGCGAAAATTGCCGTGCGTAATTTAAGCTGTCAAAGTTTTTTTTAGATCCATTTCAGGTTCTTAACAGCTGAGGATTGTTAGATTGATTTGAAAGAATCTGCTTGCGAAATGAAATATACCTCAAGATACGTCTCAATGTATTATTCTAAGCAAAATTGCGGTAAATTTTGAAATGTATTTTATCATTTATTTCTCTTATAATTTAAAAGAAATATTAGTATTTTCATCTTAAATGTATATATGTTTGTTTAGTCTAGAAAATGTTTCCTAATTTTCTCTGAGATTTTGAGATATTGTTTTCGGCCAAGTGTTTCGTTTGTTTTTATGTTTGTTAATTTTTATAACTCCTTAGATTGTTATTCTACTTCGTATTAGAATGAATAATTTTAATGTCCAAATTTTTTTGTTTGGGAATGTTTTAGGACAGGTTTTTTGTAATTATCATCATATAATATGCAAATACTTACGTAGATTAAGGAAATTTTAAAATAACCCAAACTTTCTATTAATCAATGAAGTTTTGCTTGTAATTGAAGCAAGAGAGGATAAAAAAAGACCAAAACATTCGTAAGATGTGATACGAAAATCTCACAGACATGACTTCATTTCGCTTCCCCTACGATTTAAATCGCGATCACCACCCCTTCGTCTTTCATTCGGTCGTTCAACGCACCGTCCATCTCCAAAACTCTCTTTTCCAGCCCAAGTTTGACAACATCCTCACCTCATTCATAATCGATTTGAAACCGTTTGTGTGGACCGAGTTTCCTGCCGTCGGCAGCGTGCCCCTCCTCCGCCCTCCCTCCACGCACTACACCTTCTACTACGACTACTCCATCCACTCCACCTGATCCTCCTTGTCCTCCCCTCTCGCTTTTATGGCGCCCCGCCGGCAACTCGTAAACCTCATGCTCTGTTCGGCGCTCCGTTAGTCGCCTCTGGGGCTTGATCTCGCACGCGCCCTCCCCATCCCACTCCCTCACTCTCATTCATAAGCACTTCCACTCTTGGATATTCCTCCCTAATCAGAACGCATCATTCTTTGATATCCCCTTCCAACCCCTCCTCTCTTCCCTCGTTTCCATTCTCACCGACGCATTTGTGAGATCGACTCGTCTTTTGCTCGGATGATTACGTGATGCCAGTTTGCTCTCTCATGAATTGAGAAAAGCGGCTGAGATTAGCAAGTCTTACAATCGGGGGTATTTTTTCGTTTTTTCAGAGAATTTTATTTCTATGATACATAAATATTACTTGGAACTCCTCTTTACTCATTTTGTCGGTATTTCGGAGGGTTTTCGAGGAATTAGTGCTGTATTTTGCAGTTTATTTGCCCTTTGCTAATAATTATGCAGATTTATTTGAATTTTTTCCCATTCCTTCAATCACTATCAAATGTTCTAATAAACCTAACCACCCTTGCCTAATTCAGTTTCAAGTTGGATAAAAAAGCAACAATAATCGATTTGTTTCTTGGAACGGAATTGCAAACAAATTAGAAAAGAGATTCATAATTTACGATGTCTTTTAATTGCGATTAAGCGAGATAGTTCCATTAGTTCTCTTCGTAGAACTGGGTAGCTTATGCGCAACCCTTTTCGCAATGCAGTCGTGGCATTATTCTCAAGAATTTCTCTCATACTTAGATCAATCTTTTGCAAAAAATCTTGAAATCGTGTGAGATTCGCATATTAATCGGGCAATATCAAACATTTCACAGATAAGATATTCTGGAAAGTTTTGATTTCATGAACGTAGGTAATCCTGTTTCATCGATTCGCGTTCATAAACTCGTATGAATAATATTTTTGGAATTTACCGAAGAATGTCGACAGCTAATATATTAACTGAAATCAGCTGTAGCAATTGTAAGGGTTGCTATTCTTTTTAAACATTTTCAAATGGCGAATTTTGGAGGGATTTATCTAATTGAGTTAATGTAATCTCATCTCAGAAGAGGCCCGATGATTATGAGAAATGAAAAAAAATCGTGGCGAGGCCAAATGAAAACCGACTCAATATCAGCATTTTCACTCTATGCCGCTTCTGGAATAATTAATTAAGTGGACAAGGTGATTTGGGTGGAGCCCGCAGATCAGGGTCGCTTTGTTTTGGACGCCTCTTTCGCTCATTCGTGGAATTGCGCCTTTAAAATTCCATTCTTCAAAATTTTCATAGGTCCCTATTCTCTCTGCTAATACCGCCCTCTCTAACACTGTGGACCACCCACAGCCATATCCGACCCTTCTGACATCACGCCCCCTTCTCCCATTCTCTCTCCACCCACATTTTCCTCTCTTCCTTCACTTCCGCCCCCTTTATCCTATCCACACCCCTTTTGCAATCATAGATGACTACTCCCCCATCCATCTCTCGCAGTTCTATCGGATAAAGGATGAGAATATTCCTTCCTTAAATATACTTGCGGTAGATTTTAGTCCAGCCCGCCATTTAATTAATATAGTAATCGTTCTGGAAAGCAAACGATTTTATAGATTTTAAAAAATCGCATGTATGGCTTCACGTATTCACAGAAGCATTCATTCTCCACACATCTTTCCTTGCCTCTTAAAAGATCTTCCTAGAGAATTCTCAACGAACGTAATCTTTATTTATCACCTGCTCTAATCAGTCGCGGGAATTGCTTCAATAGATACCGCCGAGCATTCATTATTATCTATTTGCTTTGCTTAAATTTACAGGAATGCCAATCCTTGTTTTAGTGCAGGGATGAATGCAAATGAGAGAATGCGAAATGCTTAAGAGAGAGAGAGACGAGGATTATATCACTCTCATTTTGCGAGAGGGCGCGGTAGTCGTATGAGTCAGTTACTACGCTAGGCGTGAGTTAAGGCGTCAACCTTTTCGTCCCGTGCTTTATCTTCGTCCCTTTTCATTACTTATGCACTCCTCTCGCGTTTCTCTTTAACAAATCTCCCTTTTCCCCCTCTCACCACTCTTTGTCCTTGCTATTGTCCTTCACTCCCTTTCTTCTCTCTCTCTCTCATTGTCTCCCTGTCTCTTCCTCTCACTCCTCATTGGCCTTTCTGCATTTTTCCAAATTTCCCCTTTCCGTAAATTACCGCCGCTCCCCTCGATATTCCTTTTTTTATCGAGTCAAAGAGGCTATTTTCCACCGTCTGGCGTCGAAAATATGTAGCATTAGGGGGAAAAAAAGTTTGTGAATTTTTGGCTGTTTCATTAGGAATAGCTTGAGAGCGTCTTTGGAGTCCAACGATGCACGTACGCACGTACTCGGTTGTTGGTTGACGATTACATTAACTTCCGCTATTATGAAGGATTTTAACAGCAATGGCCTTTCAAAAAGATTTCCTCTATGATTCGATGGTTTTCGAATTTCAGCAAGGACATGAAGCGAAATCTAGGGCTGATTTAACTTTGATCAGTAATTGGAATACAGTTTTATCCGCTGATCATTAGTTTTTAAACTTTTGATACCTAAAATGAACTAATATTCCGATATTTTTCCAATGGATGGCGTATACCGTCTCGTATATCTAATAGCAAGTATTTTATTAAGGGAAGTAGTAAGTATAATCGAAGGGTGAACCATCGCAAAACATATTTACCGGTTTATTTTGATTAAGACGTTCAAGCTTCACTATTTTTTCATTCGTTCAAAATATTAAAATGCGAGTTTTCTATTTTGCCCAACAATTTTCTCATATTTCTTCAAAGTCTTCGACATTTGTTACATCATAAATATTTAAATATAAATGGAATACTTATGAAATTCTAATATATTAATTGTCTTTGTTGATTATCTTTACTAAGATAAGGTTTTCTGAAAAGGGTTGTATTTTGCACAAGAATTGGTTGACGATGAATTCGTCATTAAACATTCCTAACATAGAAACTAAAATATAGATTCCAGTGTGCATGAAGTATGCGCTTTCCGTTTATTTTGGAAACCCGCTTCCTTATATAATAAAAGAGAAAGGGATAAAGATCTGCAAATTCTCTCTTTAAATTTAACGAGGTTTTTGTTTTTAAATATTTTCCCAAAGACAGAAATACAAAGCCCCGGAAGCTGGGTATTTGATTGTCGACTCTTAAGATTCCTTTACCCATAGAAGCTGAACATACTGTTATGCAACCTCTAAATTAACGATTTCAAGTCAGAAATAATGTTTCCAGAAGTTTCTTTAATCATTTAGCCAATTTCCAGTCGTAATTAGTGGAAGAACCATATCGTCCCTCGGCATTTCATGAATCCAAATCCTGCTCCGCTACGAATAACTACGGAAAATGTTGAATTTTACGACTTTAAATGGAGCTGATGCGTCGTAAATGTGTGAATTTAGGCTCATAGTAAATTTGGTGAAACGTAACGGTGGGAAATATTCAATTGAACGCTGCCGTTTCATAGTAGCTTAGCTCAAAAATCAGCCACAGGATTTGTGCGTTCCTTTGCAGTAAAAAGTCACCTGCTTTAGGTCGATTTTGAGTTTTCGAGCTCATATTGCACCTGATTACTCCAACTCATTCACGAGCACCACATGAATGGATACGGCAGCGCTCAAGGGAGGGCTCAGCCTTTGATTTAACGGCCGCTAAAAATTTTATTGTGATTTTACCAGCATTTCTTCTTTCCCCAAAGGACGTCTCTAACTCCGGCTTCTCTTCTCACTCGGTTTCTCTTCCACTTCTCCCCCGTCACTCCCATTGAGATTTCTGCACCTTTTCCGTGTCCTTAAATCTTGGTAGCTCCATACTGGGTACGTTACCGCCCCTCTGCCCCCGTCCCACGCCCCCCCCCACCCCACGCACGGCTCTCCTAATCTCTCCCCTCTTTTCTTTTAGACCCGCAATGTTTCACAACCGCAGTAAATCGAGTTTTATGCTCCGATCAACAACATTTTACAGGCCACCTTGTCTGCCGCCTCGCTCTTGAGGCCCATCCATCCTTCCTCCTCATCTTTTGCCACATTTTTCCTCATTCACTCACTCGCTTTCTTCCGCTGTCAATCTCTCGCCTAATCTGTCCCTCCAATGACCTCTCTCGCAGAGTAGGCCAGAGGTTATTATTTCCGTGAGATTCCATCTGTTCGAGAAATCGACCGGTTACGAAACTCCAGTGCAGTTTTTTTTCGAAACGCGCGCTTGTTGGGCTCTTACGCAATCATTGGTTAATTATTGCCGGTTTGATGGATTCAAGTTGGTGTTTTGGCGAAATCTCGGATCGCTGTTTCCTTGTTCATTGATCAAGGCGGAAGTTGGAAAATTATGTATCGTAAAGGAAAAAGGAAAATCATGGCTTGGTATTAAGTTTCGAAAATCGAAGGAATGTTGTAAATGTAATCAATATGATTAGACCTTCGTGGAACGCCATTTAATAAATGAGAAAATTGAACTCCGTATTTTCCGCACGATTTTATTATTCCACCGGTTTCAACGAATGATGGCTGTAAGTCTATCGAATAATAAAAGCGTGTGGAAAATACAAAGCTCAATTTTCTCATTTATTAAATATTGTAAATGTACGATAAAGATTGATCTTTTCATCAATTTTCTATTCAAGTTTTTAATAGCGAAAGGAAAGGAATCACTAGTATTAGAGAATCATTAGAAGTAGAATATTACCCGAGTATAGAACACTATCTTCTGTCTCATCAAATTCATTAGGAGAAATGAGGAGAATGTAAGGAGAATACATTCACAATACTATAGCTCAGAACTCTAGTATAACGCATGTAGTATAATTTAATTTAAAATAGATAAAAATATTTGGAACTGCATTAATGATGTATTAAGTGTGGCAAAACAGTATTTCATTAGGATTCATTGTTTCATAACCTCATTAAATGGCTACTTTGTCAACCTTGGTGGCCCATATTATGGAAGAGACGGCAGCACCGCCGAGGAAACTTATTCGAAACCTCTCTCAAGGACAAAGATGTTTGTGATTTTTCACATTACATAAAGCTTTCCTCATACATACCAAATAACTGTACACGTCGACGCGCCTTACAAACGTCACCTTATTTTGCGGCCGCTTGATAATATTCCGACAGCCGAGATTACTTTATCCTTCGAACGTATAGCCCGACTTACATCCCCCCGAAATGCAACGGTTCGTTCGAAGTATTCCCTGAATTTAGATTGGATGCAATTGTAAGCATTCTGGTTCCTTTCCTACGGCGTTCAGTTCTTAGACCTCGATTCGGCTTCCAAAGGCGTCTGGATTTCGTAAGATTTCTATTTCCATCGACGTTTGTTTACGCTCTCGACTCTAAATTTTTTCGTTCATCGAGTAAATTATCCCCGCTTCCGGAGCGATAGCTCCAGGCTGATGAGATTGGTAGGACGCAGGCGCGAATAGGTTCATGCAGATCCACTGGGTCTTCGGCCCAGCAATCGTCCGCCCATCCCAACCGCTCTCTCCCGCCGTCGCTGCAGCCGACGCCTCGCTGCCTCTTTCCACCGCTAGATGGCACTCGGATTATCTCTGCGACCGCCTGGCAATCGTGGATCCATGGGAAGTGGGTGCCAAATACCCGCCAGCTGCGACCCATCGACTGTGAAGTGACGAAGGGCGGGAAAACGGGCTCCTCGGTAGGTTCGCGTGGGCGATCCGTTTGTGAGGAATGCTAGAGTCACGCATTCGAAAAAAGGTTATTTATTCGACCGAGAATTGCAGCCAGAGAGTTGAGGAAATAAAGGGAAGGAAAAGCTGTCACGTTTTTCTCTCCGAGTTGCGAAGGAGCGCGGAAGCTCCATCAATTTAGCTGGGAAGGAAGAGGAGGGCGGAGAGACCAGTCTTTCGAGGGTCAACGTCTGGACTCTTCCTCAGCTGAAGAAGGGGAGATGAGAGCCGTTACGCTCTTCCTCGCTGTCTGCTAGGGCAGCGAGGATGTCGGAGGGAACGCCGGCGAAAACTAGCCTCTCTAGCGGAAAAGGAGGTCGATGGTAGTATAGGACGCCCTTCCCACAGTATTTTGATTGGAAAGCGCTGGCGTATTACTCCATGTCCCAGATGCTTATCGATGATGTTCGTCATTCACGATCCATTTTTGCTGAAATATGGCGGTTTTCTTGATTTGATCGTTGAACATGAATTTCGTGACAAGGTCTGCACAATGGAAAGCCAGAATGCATTTGCAATGCCGAATGGCTGTATTCAATTTCGATAGTTGTCCTTCAGATTACGCTCCCTAATGGGGCAATAATTTTTTTACTTCTATGACGACTAAAATATATTAATCCCCCCAAAAATGTCTCCTTTTTATCACCTGAAAGAGTTGCATTAGTTGCATAAATATGCAGTTATGTCCACGTACGAAATGCCATCGCGTCTTCTTACGCTAAGCTTACAGCCACTGTATTCCATTTATATTCATTTATTGTTATAACAAGATTGCAAACAAAACGTAGAGGCTCATGGAAAAGGAATATGACGGAATAATTACTTTCATATCCACCTAATCAATATTTCATTTCATATTAATTTTAATTGATGAAGTTTTGCGCCACATATGAATGAATGCGTAAGAGTTTGAATGTTAGGTGATATTCAAGTATATATAAAAATAAAAATTCACAAACATATTCAATAAGATTTCTGTTTTATTAAAGAACAATGGTAACTCCATTAATAACGACCAACATCTGGCACCAATCCATGGCAGTGAAAAAAAATTTCCAAGGAATTGAAAACCCACGCATATCGTAATTACCGATGCAGCTACTCCCATCAGCTTGCAAGAGAACGTCAGCAAACATTTTCATCGCTTCCTCGGCGTAAAACAGTTCATTCTCTTCGGTATACCGCGGCCCATGAAAGGTTGAGGAACACTTTAAGCGAAAGACATCATTTCTGCTCCCGGAGGAAACGCAGTGGGGTTGGTTGTGGGAGGCGACGTATAGAGAGAGACCCTCTTTCAATTCTTCCTTATCCGACAAACTCCAGTCATCAGCCCCTTCTCCTCCCTTACGAGGCCATTCAAATCGATCTTCCGCCCCCTCGCACGGCCCTCGTGGTTCCTCTGACCCTTTATTCGCGGGGACGCCCTTCTCTCCTCACTCCTTCAATCCCTACAATTCCTCGCAATTCCCTCTTTCCGACGATGGCATGCAGAAGAGAAGAAGGAGCTGTTTGCTTGAGATGAACGCAAGAGGAATTTCTTTCTTCTTTTGGCAACTTCTCCGCTTCTATTTCTTTACTTCCACAATTTGCCTAGATCTTTCTCAACCGCCCTTTCTAACGCCTTTGCAATTCTCAGGGTCAAGTCAAAGGAATGACGCGAATTTCTGAGCGGATTTCGAATCGCTGAACTCGTTTTTTATCGATTACATTTTTAAAATTGAGGTCTCGAGATAATGATTCGTTCAACCACGTTGGTTTTTCGAGGAAAAAGTCGGAGTTAACCCACTGACGTCGTTATGTGAATTAGACTAAGGAAACTCGCATATTTGTTCTCTATAGCGTAACACACGTTATCTTACGTTGTTTGCGATTGTGAAATTATATTTTTTGATTATATGGATGCTAGGATGGTTTATTAATTCCTTCAAATACTGTTATATTCATGAATCTAAGACGCACCCGAATCTTAGTCGCACCCTAGTTTTAGTAGAGGGAATCTTCCTCGTGTAGAGATAAATACGATAATGCATTTTATAAATAAGTAAAGATCAGCAAAGATTCGTCTTAGATTCGAAAATATAGCACGAGTACCTCAATCTGCCATGTAAATTACCAAAAGCTTGTTTATTCTGAATAAAATGTAATTCTTTCGGTATAAAATTTGTTGTTTGTTAACGAAAAATTACTAATTTATATTTATGGGGCATTTAAATTACGACCCCTATTCACGAGCTTAAGTATTGGTATGACTAGAAAGAAAAGGAATGATATTCAATTACCAATTTCAAATACATGAATAAATATCAGAGCCCTAGGATTAACATTAAGATGCAACATTCCTACGAAGATACAAGTAAAGTGCTCGTTACATCTTCATAGCTCATTTGAACTCTTGAAAATTTGTATGCTGAGGAAAATTGAACGAATTGAATTGAACCAGGTTGCTTCTCTGCGGTAAATACCATCGGCGTCACTTCCTGCGATTCCATAGTTTTTCCAGCCAAAAATTACAGTATTTAAATACTAAATCTTGAATTTTACCAGCGAAAGATATGTACTCCAGAAAAAAACAGTTCGCGAGAATACAATTTAACTCTTATGTTGGAGATGACGATATACTAAAAAAGAAGAGTTAAAAGAATCTCGTCGCAGACCAAAGTGAGAGATTTTGAAAGGCTGACCTTCATCCCGCTTAAGTAGGTAACTGGGCTCGAGGACCCAGTGCAACTTATGGAAGAGGTAATCGGTGCCGGTTTTGCTGAGTTAATTAAAGTCAAACGGAAGGCCGTCATCACATGCTTCATTGGCCGCAATGAGCTCCCTCTTCATTTTCGACTTTATCTTTCCCAGAACCCTTCTTTGGGGAATGCGACTCGGGCTAAATCGAGGTTCCAGAATATCACGTCAAGAGGAAGGTTCTTTTTTAGAAGACGAAGATCGGTAAATAACATGTCAGTGATTGTGAAATCTTCGTAGCTGTCGGCGTTGGGCTTGAAATATCCTTCTCTTGGCCTAACAAGGAATTTATATCCTTATACATATTTATCTCATCGGCAGATTGAAGGGTTACATCGAACCGTCCGTCTACATGTCCCAGAAAGAGGAAAGTTTGGCTTTATTGCGAAGATTTTTATAGGGCTCATTATCTTGTTTTGCCAAGAGAACTTTGGATAATGATTTCATTTGCTCAGTATTTTTCCTTTGATAATCATCGTCGCAATAAATTCTAAAATCTTCCACGATGCCCCGTGATACCATATCTAGTATGAATTGACATTGAAAATTGGGAATAACTGAAGACACTCTGCCAGGTATCACTCTTAGCTTTATTTTACAATCTACCCTTAATTCTAACTAAGATCGTCTGTAGGATTCTAATTCTATTTTTCTCTACATTTGTAACTTCAATCTTAATAAATTTGAATTCTGCTTTAGTCTTCATAACAATTTTTAATTCTGTTTTAGTCTTATGAAATCTCTTCTAGAAAACCATCCATAATTACTTTAACTAATTCGAAACAATTGCGTGGTTATCCAATCTTTTGCGAAAAACTATTTCTGAAATCAGTCTTGAATCAACGTTTGGGTTTAAGTTTACAGTTATCAAGGGGCTATTTATGTAGGAAGAGTAACGTTACGTTTATTTTCTTAGATGAAATTCCATTTTCACCGTGTTGTTAACTGAGGGGCAAAATGTCAAGAAATTCTTCGATAACTTTTATTTATAATGCAAATGAATAGAAATTGATGGTGTTCATGTAAGCTCTGTAACTTCATTTCTAATCATATAATCCAATCCTGCTGTTAGGCTGAGTTGATATTGCTGGAACCGACCGCCATGGATTTCACTAGGTTTATTTAGATTGGAATTTAAAATAAAAGTTTGGCTGACCAATACTGAAATCATTGATAGATGCATAAATTTTATACAATAGGAAGCCCATCGGAAATGGCATAGTGTGACGATATGGGACAGATATACGGCAGTGAACTGTAGATAAATATCACAGAGAAACGGTTGAAATTTTTTTTTGGCTCTCCTAATCACTTTGGGTCGCGACTGAGGCCCAATGGCATTATTCCAAACGGGCGCATGTCCAAAGCAAAGGGCTAATCGCTCTGCGCCACGAGATGGGAGCGCACCGCGGAGTTGGCGCTGCGGCGACCCAGAAGAGAGCCTTTGGATACGAGATGTGTCAAGGGGCGGCGATTCAATCGCGAGGGAAAATGGAAAAGGGAAGGGAGAGGGGATTTGCGGAATCACTTTCATTTCGAGGGAGTCATCTCTTTGAGTGAGGAATGGAATAAATCCACCGTCCTTTCTCGCCTCGAATATAGCATCACGCATGCGCTCAATGAATTTAGGATCGCTTCTCATTCACTCGAATAAATGAGGAGATTCGTAGTCGTTAAGGAAAAGGTACTTATGCAAGAAAACTGCGAAGGGATGGTCAGTTCAGCATCTGAAAGCTCTTAATAAGATTTCACCTAATGTTGCATCGGAATTCCAATAGATCCATGCCTGGCGATACCTATGACAACAATTTCGCTGGAAGATATTACAGGGTGACCTTATGTAACATTTCCGTTTTCTTTATCTGGATTACTTTTAAAAGGACTAAGTAGTAAAAATTGTGGAAAGATTGTAATCATGAAATTGTTTTAGTTAAATTTTAGTTTCATGAGGTTTTTCTCTTTAATTTCGCGAGCAATTAAGAAACTTCTTAGCTACGATGTTATTTAACTGCACTTTCTTTATCGTCACTTAGCTGAAACTTTCGATGATTTTTTATTAAACTAAACCTGTATCTTTACTCTAATAAGAAATAGTTCTATTTATTGAGAATTTGACTCCCGGATAGCTTACAGGGTAATGCATTCGACTTCGGTGAAAGTGAGTTTACTTTTTCCACAGAAATTTAATAAATAGTAATAAATTGCTGTGAAAAAGTAAATATCTGAGTTATATGAAATGACCTTAGTTGTCGAAGGACTTTTAGCAATACTACTACTACTTAGTGAAAAGTTACAGAGCAATCTATGTTCTCATTCGCTGAAGTTATTTTTCTCAGTAATGTGTGACTCTATAACGTGCTCGCCTAGTATTTGTCAGCACATATGTTCTTCGCTATTATATTTGCCAAAAAGGAAACAAATCAAAATTATGCCAATTTCCCATACCATTTCTCCGGTAAGCTCTGAAAAAACCGAGTACATTTGAAAAATATGAAAAATAATTTTTCCAGTTAAACTTTTTAGATTTCTCTTTACTACACAACAAGCATTGATGTTGTATAGGGTTTATAGAGGTATTTTTGTTTAGTGCAGAAGAATGATGAATATCAATCCGAATCAGAGGCACTGTGGCATCCCTGTGTTTTCAGTTTGCCCTCTGTGCAAAAACCCGTTGCTCAGTTCTCGATTTATGCTGCGTGAGTCATGAGAAGAGATATCTATTCTCCAAATGCGAGTCGGAAGAGGACTTGAAATTCAGTGTCACCAAGGGGAAACTCAGCTAGTCTTTGACCAGCGCAGTGTTTGATGCGTTAGCCTCCAAGATAAGCGAGAGTTTCGCTGTTTCACGAAGAGAGAGAGATATGGGAGGCGATATAAATGCAAGGGAGAAGAGGGCGGATAAGCAGGTGGAATAGGAAAGGAGAGGAAGTAGGAAGATGGAAAAATCCTAAGAAGTAGAGGCAGATGGAAGAGCGTTGTGGGGGCGATTTGGTGTGGAAGGGGATAAAGGCGTCGGATTGGGGGATGAAGTGCGAGGGGTTGGAAGGGGAGGAGGCTGATATTGGCATGGATAGCGGTCCGGGGGGAGATTTACGCGGGAATGAGCGGGTGAGTTGCCGTGTAGGGCGGAACGGGCAGTTGGGGATGCAGAGAGGGGTGCGGGGGGATAGAGGAGGAATAATGGATAGGAGAGGAATGGGAGAGATGGAAAAGGTTAGGAGTGTGAAAAAGTGGAAACGGTAGTTTTGCGTTACTTTGAATCAGACACAGGAGACTACTCTCGAACATTTAACATTCCTTTGGATTTATTGTCTGATTATCGAAGAATCATTCGGTTCTTTTCTTCAATAACATAGCGCGCTAACCATTTGGTGAAGGGAATTGCAAAGTGTGGATGCCATAGGCACGTCGACCAAGTTTTTTCAAATTTTTTTTACCAGAAATTCACTGAAATAGCAAACGGTTATACCTCATTAAATCGCAATATGCTCTTACTGTTTTCTTTTTAGAAGTATTGCTAATGGCCGTCTCAATAATACATCTATCACTCCTGAGTTCTGGATTTCCTTTTTATACACTTAATGTTTAAGTAACTGCAAATCTATAAGCCAGTTTCTTTCAATACTTTATTAATTTTCGCTTCCTCAAGGCCTGTATTTCGTACCCAAAGTTTTAGAATTTCATATGAATGATAATAAAAATCGCCAAGAACAGAGAAACCCATTTGTAGAATATCACGAGAAAATAAATATATTGCGTACGACGAGAAAATTTTCGAATCAAATAATTGCCCCAAATTAGATGCCGCAAGATGGGTATACAACTTTCAGACGTCATTTTCAACAAATGCACGGGATAGAAACACTATTCTCTTCTTGGGAATGTGCTGCATGATTCACCCTCGCAACTTCTTCATATTCATCCCTTATCTATCGCTTTCGTCCTGAATTGTAAAAATGATATCGCCATCGATTCACCGTCCCATTAGCAACTCGGTCGTTCGCAATCATTTCTCGATTCCTCGGACGAATGATCACCTTTGATTAATCTCCGAAATCCGCTGAGCGAGACGAATCCTCACTCGGCCGGCTTTCTTCGCCGTTCCATCAACTTCCTCCGCCCTTTTTTCCCTCTGGGCCCCACAGGGCATTACGTGTCTACCCCCTGTCAGCCGTAACTTACAGCGGCGGCGGGGGGATGGAGGGGGCGACGCCTGGGACGGAGGTTTTTGTGCTGCGGAGCACGAGACGGCGAACAATCAACCTCCTCCCCCCGCTTTGCGTCCTCGCCCATTGATTAGCCCAAGTACTCCGCGCACTCAGCCTTACTTCCGTGGCAGCAAAACAAATACGACGTATAAGAAGGAGATTTTTTGTATACTGTGCATGATCTCCTTAAGCATGGAGTATTCCGAGAGTTGCAGAAGCGCGTTATGTCATCCGTGACTAATTTTTGGGAAACAACAGCGCGGTTTCGATCTCTGCGGAAGATATCCACGGCACATGAAAGCTATCTCTTCCACGGGCGATGGTCCATATTTTTGAGAGTACAATCGCAGATAATGTAAACGTAATAAGTTTCTTTTTTGTGTTTTTTTATGTGACGTTTAGTCTTTAGAAATTCCTCGCGCAAGCCTTCACTGCTACCTCTTTTTCTTCGGTGTTGCTTCCACTAATAACGCTTCATCGTTATGGTTTTCAAATATCGAGGATTATCATTTACGGATCTCTAACGGATTTTTTCAATGCTCAAATCACGATAAAGCTGCCGAAAGCCTAATTTCAAATCATAGCTACCTATAGCCTAATTTTCAGTATTTTTTATTGCCATCATTATATTTCTTTCAAATATGATCGATTTAGGCCAGCGATACATTTCTCCTTTTAAAACGAAGAATTGAAAGAGAGTTAGACAAGATGACTGCCTTTCGCCAATCTTTTTACTGTAGTTCCGGAGGAAGTTTTTAAAATTCTAATCTGTGAGAAGGAAGGTCTATGAATAAATGGGGAGTATATCAGTCATCTGCGTTTCGCAGATTATATTATACCTCTGCAACCAAATGTAAAGATTAAAAAAAAAGACAAAAGATGGGACCGGTCGACTTCAAACACGCCCATAGATTGACGTAATTATTCCTAAGTCGCTCATCCAAATCAAACGAAATAATCAGGAGCCTTTGAATGTATAAACGAAGAGGTCTGCTTCGGTTGGAATTCCTTACACCATACCCTCGTGAAAAATCTTCCAGCTCGAAAATTAATGAGCGGAACGAACAAACAAGCAAAGACACACCTATGTGCTCGTTTCACGCTTCCGTATGAGTATCGTTGAGGAGACCAGCCTAACTAGGCACTTCCCTAGCGCCTCTCCTCGTGCGTTCGCCGTGGCTTTATAGCCCTTGCGTGAGATTCTACGAACGGAGAAAACGAGAAAGAGTTAAATCATCGCATTGTTTCTCCTATCTTGTCTCTCTCGTTATCCGGGATCTTCATGTCCACCCTCTCGTTGTTTATCATTAATTATTCTTGGGCGAACTGTTCACCCGAGCTTTAAGCAGCAGCCTCTCTCACGCCGGGCATTCTTTTAAATTGACACGATCTTTTCGGAACTGATCCCAAGATCTTTCAATCTCTCACGTTTCCGGTGGATTCCGTTGTTGGCTGCGTCTCATCCAATGAGGGACCAAGACGGCCCCGCATTCCTTCCTATTCCCTTTCTCCCTTCCATTGTCTCCCATCGGCTGCAACGAATGAATCTCAATTTTCGGCGTGTCTTTCGCATGCTTGTCATTCTCTATTTCTTATCCCGACTTTCCGCTTGCCGTCGTTTAAAGAATGCGCGCACTTACTGCGCGGGTAAACCTTTTACTCATTTATGTGTTCGCTAGTCGGGGCAAGTGTACGCAACAGGTTTGGGATACGTAATGTGTTCGATAAAAACATTCAGAAACGTTACCCGGGGCTAAGACGGATTCAGTTTTTTGTGCGCTTAAGTTTGATAAAAGCTCTCTCTGAGCTGTAATTAGCGAAGCGGCTTTTATTTTACGTATGCTAACCTTGTTTTATGCAGGTTCGGTAATTTGCCTTACCAGCCTCCTGGATCAGCCTTTATAAACAATTATGGCTCGTAATGAATTCGGCGAGGTACAACGTCGATAAATAATGTAGTAATTTTTGTAAACTATGCCAATTACGAAGTTAGCGAAGCAACTAATTAAATTGATTTTTATTACGTGATGCCAAGAAATGTCCTCTTTTAAAAGTTAAAACTCATACAAGTTCTTCATGACTTTACTTAGAACTTAACTTGTTTCTGACGTAATATTAAGCGCCGTACCAGCTCGATGTATGGTTGGGGAAAGGTTTCATACAAATGTATTCTTTTAGCTTGGATGGGATACTCAAGCAAGCAAGGAAGTTACTCCGCATCACCTAAACACCTAATTCAAGACTATTAAATGAGGCACCAATTGAAACAAGGGGCAAAGAAACACAACTAGCTAAACTGGTTAAAGTTGAAATAATTTAATTAGTAATTAACGTGGATCCCTAGCGGTGGAGGTAATCCCTTGAATGACGATGAATCCAAACTATTGAGAAATATGTTTCATTATGGTAAATTCCTCTAATCACCGCAAATGACACTATTTCCGTTTTGTAATAGTCGAATAATAAGCTTCCGCGGAAATTTATGCTAATCAATGAAATTACCATGGAAAAAATTCTCTGTTTACCCGCTAATTAGTCTACCTCTAAGCCTCGCGCAATATATAATTATCGCAACCACCTACATTCCCACCCGATCCATCTCAACCTTCCTTTCCTCCTCTTTCCACTCATTACAGGCGGAGGCATTTCCAAGGCGTTCTCCCCTTCACGTTGAATAATCCGGGTCGATATTTCTGTCACACTAGATATTTAACCGCCTGTGGTCCCCACCTCGCCGATCGCTCCCACGGCCTCCCTCCCGCTCTCTCCTCCCGTCCTACTTAGACACTCCCCCTCACCCCCGCAACCCTTCCCTATCTCACTCGTATTTCTCTGCTTACAACCTCCTCCTCCTGAAAATAGGATCCGTCCAATTACCGCCTCCCTTTTCATTCCCCTTCTTTCCAAATCAGCTCCCTCTGCCCGTTCCCGTTGGGAATTTCCCGACTCCTGCTTCCCTCTACCGCCCGAACATCGTCTCGAACCCGCACTCGCCCGACTTCGCTTCCATTCCCTCCGCTTCGTTTACTTCTTTTCGTTTACGATGACTGGTCTACTCCAAGTGCGCTCGTCTTTTTGTTTATGCTACTTCCGCTTCCCCGTCTTTTGTTGCCCTCTCTTCTCCCCTCGACACCAGCTCTGCCTTCCTAGTGTAAGCATGGTGGAAAGCAGCCCGAGCGACCTCTCGCAGTTACTTTTTGGTTTATCCGTCGAGTGTCAATGTTTAGCTGCACAGAATTGCTCGAACGTATCGATGTTTTGTATAACTATCGACACAACAATCACTGATGTGTCCGGAACTCGACGTGGAGACTTCAGCGTCTGTATGAAGCAAATTGACAGGCTCGAAGGTTTTACACCGGAAAGTAAACTGAAACAAAAAAAAGATGCCCATCAAGGCTTTAATTAAAGTAGCTCATGTCGAAATCGAGCTGAAGGTCAAGCTGTGCGGAGTCAATACCGGATTTCGATCACTAGCATTAAGGACGTTTTCGACAACAAAATAGCTTGGTTTGAAAATAGAACCAATTTTCGTGTTTTTCGAACCTCTTCCTTTTTTATGTTTTATGATTTATTATTAAATGAATTGGAAATAGCTATCAAACGTGAACATCTCAGAAAAAAATTTTAAACAACTTTTACTTGGAAGTTTTTGAAAAATACGTCCTTAGAATCATTTTATTTTTAGATGTATCATCTCCTACGAACCCTAGAAGTTTCCCTTGAAATTAATTATAAAAATTGCTCGCACTACACCCTTAAGGCTGTAAATCTCTGAGTTCAGGCATTCTACGTAGTGTGACCCTAATTTAGCAATCATTTGAAGATATTTCTGGAAGATTTTCACCCTGGATAATGAGACTAGAAGAGTGTACATGTACTGTATGCTCATGTGTGAGTAAAATCAGTATTTTATAGAGGTATACCAGTAAAAGAAACGAATTATAAACATTATCAATATAGAAAAACACCATCGTGTCGTAAGGAGTTTGTATCTTGGCTTTGGTTAGCGTCATCTCAATGCCTCCCCTGCTGCCCCCACTTCGCTTCTCTCCCTTCATCCCCATCCTCCAAGTCTCTACGCCGCCTTCTGCTTTCTTCGATGAACGTTAATGAGTAGCATCTTAAGCGACAGCCAGTCGGTTGTGTCATCCCATACTGCCTTTTTCTTTTTAGCTTGGAAGACATGAAAGTTTGGCTGGTCATGTTAAGCAGAATTTTGGGTTACATGCTTCAAAATGAGAGGAGCAGGTTCTTTATCCCCAATCTTTTTACTGCGTTCTAAGTTATTGATGACGCAAAATTCTGATTAGGTAAACGTCCGGCTTCACAATAAAATAACGAAAGAAATATTAAATTTTCCAATATTTTTGTACCGACCGGTTTCTGCTTATACAGCCTTTTGCGAGTTAAGCGTTTTTATTTAATAGTGACCCGATAATCGTGCTCAAACCGGTCGAATTCAAACTCCTCGGAAAATGTTGTTCGTACTTTACATATTAATATAAAGGCAATCCCGCAGAGCACGGCAAATGCTTTCTGGATGTATGTGAACTAACGTTTATTTGAAATCTTACAGCTAGGCTTGGCAAGATTCTCACTATTCTTGTTTATAGGACACTTGAAAGGTGCCGATCATTGTGCATCGCTAATCTTGTAACGCGTTTCACTACTGCAGCATCAATCGCTTTGTTACGACTCATGGAGCAGCATATCGTTATTCAACTCTTCGTACGACATGGCGGCGAATTACGTCAGCTGCACATGTCCTTTTCCTCTCGTTCCTATTCGAGTCATGCACTTTTCCTCTCCCCTCCTCTCTCTTCTCGCCCTACTCATTTTTTTACAACCATGTGATCGGACGACCTTGGTTCCTCGCTATCTTCTCTCGCGACACCAAGAGGTCAAAAATGTCAGATAACCGTACTGTTCACTTATCACCATTACTCCTCGAGATCTCGGCGTGGGTGCGGAATACCTTGCCCTCTTTCGACCTGGTGTCTGCGGAGGAGAGGCAGAGGAGAGGTCATGCTCGGGTGCTGATGAGTCGGTAGAGAAAGTGAGAGATCGAGGACATATGTGGAAGGAACCCAGTGGCGGGAAAAGAGGGAGCCCTAGGCTTCTGTCCGGGAGGGGAGGACCTCTTTCGACGAAAATTGGTACCTCTTTCCCTTCACCGCCCCCCCCCCCCTCGTTCTTAGGAAAAAAAGAGGTGCCCCTAGTAGCAACTGCCTTCCTTCCCATTCGGACGATTGTCCCTTTTTCATCCGTCCCTGGGTGACCTTCTCGGCGAGGGAAGCGAGGGCCCAGGGAGAGATAAGGGTAGCACAAGTCTTGCGCTTAGGAAGGAGTGTAAAAGAGACCGCTCTCTCTCTCTTCGTCCAGTATTTCGAATCACAAAACAAAAAATTCTCGTATAAGAAATGACCTTTGTTGAGTACGCCAATTCCACCAGCCTCCGGCCACGTTTTGGGTCATTCGTATGGGATAGGGCAGTTCAGTCGAATAGTTTTTTTGTCTGGAAATCAAAACGAACCGGCGCGTCATCATCGTAAAACCATGGTTAACGTAATAAGAATACAAATACGCTCGACGGCTGTTTTTTAACCATAAGAAATCAGATTCGCATGGTCAGCTTTTTTACTTAACCGTTTTCCGGTAGGTATAAGGGCAAGGTAAGGGCATGTTTTATCGTGGATCTATTAACTGAAGGAACAGGACCTCCAGACAATGTTTTTGTATGCTTTGATTCGATTCTATAAGTTGTGGGAAGACATTTTACGGAGGTTGGCCAACGTCCTCCTTGTAACAGAGCCATAAAACTCATCCTGAAGTCTGTTTGTCGAATCAACCGTTGTTCATGGGATGGAATGGATTCATATTAATGGAAATTGCTGATATTTTTCATGTTTAACTTGGACTCTTAAATGTAAGAAACTTTTTAAACTTTTCGTATACTTTTTCATTAATGTTGCTTCCGCACGATACACCCTTTCTCATGATTTGCTGAATTCCCATACTTAGTGCTATTGCATTCCTTGGTTTCGGAATTCTAAACCGCAGTTACCTCAGCAGCCATTCGTCACAGCGATTAGATTGGAAGCGCTTTCGGGAACCGCAGGCTAAGTGATAACACCTGCATAATATCACCAACTCGACTGGTAGAAGTTATCGACCAGCGTCAACCTTAAGCTATGCTTTATTTGAATATTTCCTTTTCTTACTTTTCATGCAAGGCTTAGATTATGCCCAAAAGTAAAATTAGACATCCTACAATTCACTCGTACATATGAATTTATGCGAATGAAAATGCTAAAGCAGAAAATATCAATGGTATTCCCACGCAGTAATCACTTTAAGTCCCGCGGCTCGAAACCATTTCCAGGAAAATTCCGCGTCTGAATTGCTCAACCCAATATCCATTCAGATGGGCATCGTGAAAGGCTACGCGTAACTGAAAAACTTCCCACCGTGAGAGAAGAGGAAGGAGAGAGATGTGTCAGATAAAAAAGCTCGCAAAAGTTCAGCATTCAGACGAGTTGAGCGAACTGGGCGGGCGGAGGCGGGGTAATGCATTCTCAGAGAGCTAGCTCGGCGTCTCGCGAATGCTTGCCATTTGTAATGTGGCATCACTTGGAAACATGCGCGGAAACATTGCATGCGTGTCGTCAATCGATCGAGTGCGACGGGTTTGAGCGTTCGATAGAAGAATGAAGGACCGTGGCGTTTCACGGGGGCGTTTGTGGGGACAAACGAGAGGAGGTGAGATGAAAGTAAAGGTCGGAGGAAGGCTCGGGGGCCTGAGGCAAAGGGGCAGGAGGTTGTTGGCACACAGCATGTCACGTCGATAGAGTGGGGATGGAGGGAGCATTCGGAGGGAGACTTCCATCGTTGCTTGAATTAGCGTACGGATGGAATCTCTGCTAGCCCTCTCCCTCCCTTTGCGTGGCATACATTTGGGCAAACGGTGCGTGAGAAGGCCCTGGTGCCTAGCGACAGTCGGCGGGTGGAGGAACTAATGCGTAGGGTAGCAGCGAAACGCGAGTTCCCCGCATTTTTCTTTCTGCTTTTCTGGTAAATCGTACAGGAAAAGTTTTGGTGAATATGACGATTTCACTAACTGAACAGCATCATGAAAAAAGCAATCATTGAATGAAAAGTAAAGTTTCGAAATTATACGGTTGTATGATTTTCGCCGCTAACGATTTTTATGGCATACTTTTTCTCACCTTCATAGTTGAGTGCAACATATTTACATTATATTTATTGTGGCGAGCTATCAAACCCTTGTTGCAAATAGGCATTCCTAAAATATTGAAACGTTTAGAAAACGGATCTCAGAATATCGGTAAATGTTATTTCGGCTTTATATTTGTCGTAAATACAATTATTAATGTCAAAAGAATCGGCCCTGTTCGAGTATTAAAAGAGGAAGAATCGCGAGTTTGAGCTCAGTCTGTGTTTTTCCGATTTTCTCAAGTTTGATTTTTATGGAAAATTGGGACAATTTCCTAACCTGTTTGAAAATAATTTCTAAGCGCTGAAAACCTCCACTGAAGCATGAATACGGCTCGTGGACTGAAGTGGTACACGAGAGACATTTATTCAAGTAACCTAAATAACATTGGCGTGCTAGTAGAGAATTTCAAAATGCAGAGCAAAGACATTTTCCCCTTCTAACTTGAAAGATCTAGCTTGATGTTCTATGTGCTTTATAAAAGCGATTCCCGTTCGACTTATTAGTTTATACAAAACTCTTCCTACCCTTTTTTTATTCTTATTCATTCACTTTCCTATTTTAAGTACCATCATTATTTATTTCTATTTAATTATGTACTGTAGAACAGAATCTCATGTGTATTATATAGTTTAATTTATGTATATGATCACGAGAAGAAAATTACGTAAAAGTAGCTCGATGAAAACCAGCTACAAAAGCTTAAAGCAAGTAAGCTCTCTCTAGAGGGGTGAATTTGCTAAATTTATTATTATTTTTGTCACTATTCCCGACACTCATGATTAAATTGAACTCATTTACATGAACTTTACATATCCGCGGTAATATTTTGATCAACTAACCTAGTTCAGCGTTTGCTGATGCCCGTGAAACAACAAATTACGCATTAAGGGATTAAGCATTCTCAAACTAGTGTAACATTATTTCATTAATAAACGCACATTCATAATGTATAGTAATAAAGTCATCGCAACGGTTTGCTTTAGAATATCATATATAACGGGCTGTTTATGAGCAAATGATAGGAATGAAAATTTCTTTCTTGGTTTCCGGAATTTTTTGGTAGCTAAATTGTATTTTAGTTGGACACCATCTTCTGTACTAATATGTTTCTAACAATTTTTCTGGATGTATGTTTAGTATTTTTTTATGCGCTTAGTTTTAAAGTATTGTATAATCCTATAACGATTTATTCGTAGAGATGAGCTAATATAATGAGGTGAATCTTGCCATCTTTATTTGTTAATATAGTTCNTGGGCAAGTGTTCGATTGTATTTTGTCGAAGATAAGGTATTAAAAGCGACATTAGTGAAAGTATTAGGCAAGTAAGTTATATCATAAGGTGAATATTTATCCAATTATTTCGCTTCTATAATACAATGTAAATTTTTTAAACTCTGATAGGAAAATTTGGAATATATATCGATTAATAAGTGTACTCGGTACAGGTATTGGAACAACTTCCGTAATTCACAAATTTTTTACTAAGCCCTCGCTGAAATTTACTTACTCGTTTTAGGGCAATTTAATTATTTCGTGTACGTGCTGTCGTTCCTGTCAAACTAACAAACTAATTTCAGTTAGCTATTATTTATCTTTTCTTTCTACCGATAAGAGTTGTTGGGCGGTAGACATTCCAGTGGCTTTTATCTATAGCAGTACTCGTTACGCACGCTTTATTCCTACCCATTTGCCTCTCGACTTCTGACTTTCTTACAACACCTTTCAGTAACGGTTCCAGGGTCACATATTTCATAATATACATCATGAAAATACCACAATGAAGATTGAAAAGGAATATTATTTATCTTTTTTGAGTTAGATTATTCGCAGAAATATATTCTACAAATCGTACGTCCTGGATTTACAAAGAGGGTTGATTCGGTGTGTTTATGTCGAAGAAAAGGAAGTCCTTAGATTGGCAATTTTATTTGAGTGAAATGGCGGTCGAAATCGAAATGGGGGAGCAGTTCATTGCCTTCATTATCTGTTGTCTTTATTATCGCCCTCGCGGTTTATTCGCGCATGTTTCAGTTTGGAAAATAAATCGTGACGCTAAAGCTGCCTGATAATAGCTGACATGGTACATTTAGGATGTTAGTGCAGGTTTGAATTGAAGCTGATTCTGCAAATCCTGAAGTAGCGGGTTATTTTAAGATAAACTGATAGTAATGAAACTTGAAGCTGTTTTAATATTATTTTGACTTTTGTATTATTAATGAGATGTTTGCCGATTAGGTTGACTTCGCAGTTATGAAATTTTCATGTAAATTTCACGTTTCTGAATAATCCCATAAAAGGACAACATTTGACGTTGATTTATAGGAATTTGCGGAATTCGTCTAATTTTCAAATTTTAGATTTGAATAGAAGGCTGACAACTTTAGAAATGCGGATGTTATTTGAGTAAGGTGGTAGTTAGTCGAAATGTTGAAGATACCACGAAAAAGGTTGGTTTAATCTCGCACTCGTATGAGGTCTTAATTATTGTCTAAGATAAGATAAGTTTTTCTGCAATGTTTCCTGAGAAAGCTCACTCAATTGAGAACGTTGATAAAGCACGAATTTTAAGCGGCGAATTCTGATTGCACAACGAAAAGAAGAACCATGACTAAGTATTATATCTGATAAGAGATACGAGTACGCAATGGAAGGATGAGTAAGGTTATTGGTTAGGGTTTGAGTGGGACGCCAAGTAAACAGAAAAACAGCCACGGTGAGCAGTGCCAGATCGATGCAGGAGATGAATGAATTCTGCGATGATCGTCCCGACGACATTCGCGGGGAGGTGCGGCTGGAAATGCAAATAACGAATAAAAACGGGTTTGGTAGCTATGGTCTATACATTTATTTTCTGGGTTGAGGAGGATTCTGTCAAGAATTCTGAAAAGAATTCTGTCTTTTAGGGCGCGGGGAGGGAGGCCAATCAAAGATGAGTAGATTTTATAGTAAACTCGGAGACGCTCATTATCTTTGTGTTTTGTGATAAATCTTTCTCTCTCAACTCCATGTTTCCACGTGTAGTATAATGCTTTTCTTACTAAGAGTACACCGATATCGAGCCACATGGGTCTGAATAATATTGCTACGGGGCGATTCGAGTTTTGGATTCGATTGGAGGTCAATGGAAACATCCCAATTAAAATTTACCGATACGTTACTTAAGGAAAAAATATATTTAATAATTGGCAATACAAAATTTCATGTAGCTCCAGAGAAGAGAGTCTCCAGGATGGCAGATCGAAGTCGTTTTAATCTATGTATATTTGATTGGTGTCCCTCCCCACACCATAAAAGGGGTAATTTTTCGTGCTCCTCCAACTCAGCCGTAAAGAAAATGCGATAGACCTCAGTGATAGGGAAAAATCGCGATGTATCAGACAACCTGCGCGAATTGCCGCAGAAAAAAGCGGAGCACTTTTACTTTAAGACTTTCTGTCGAAAAGGAATTTCTTAGTGGCTCATTATAGAGTATGGAAAAAAAATATTTTATATTTTGCAGCAGGTGGCAAATTCTATTTCAGAATTTTATAGTTCATTATTACTATTTGATAATAATAATGTTCTATCCTGTGTTAGAAGTTTCAGCCGTTCTTCCTTTTTATACGTTAATTTTTGTCCTAAACTTCGTTCAAATTGAAGCGATTTTATCCACATGAAGCCTAATTCCTATAATTTAATCTGTGTATATTTCGTATTATCCATTTTGTATTTCATCTATATTAAGATATCGAATTTATCATTATCACATACTCAAATAATATTCCTTCCTCTTTTATATATATTAAACGGAAAAAATGAGCGTTGAAAAATCAATCTTAGATTTCGCCTTCTTGGATTTCAGCTTAGTAAAACTGAGAATTTAAGCGCCGTTCTATCGTTTTAGTTTTTTGTACATAAGCTTTTAATTTTCGGCATTCAGAACACATATTGTTCTTGATATGTCAGTGAAATAAGTAAGACATCTCGAGTTCGAAACACAATAAAATCTCCATTTTACAGTACATGCTGTCGTATGACATTTCTCTCATAAGCGTTTTTGAATGTAGCTCTTGTAGAAATGTTCGTATTGACGCCCTTTGATGGAAAGATGAAGCTTGTTTTCTTAAGTTATATCCATGAAAATGTTGTACAAACATAGTATGAGCAATACCGTTGTTTTCATTCCAAACCCATGCAACAATTGTGTAAGAATATCACAGCAAGCCGTCTATTGTTGCAACAATAAAATAGAAATTTACATTAATAAAAGTAAGGTTAAAATTGTTCAATAATGAAATAAAACGGATACATTCAGGATTTTTGTTTTATTTTCAATTCCGAAGGGTTTTTGTCCGTATTAAAGTAAAAATCCTCTATTCTCGCAAGTTCTTCATTCCCTTTTAGGTCATAAAAGATAATTGCGATATTGAGTAAATAGTATCTTCACATGGTAGCATTTTCATGTATGTACAATTTTACTTTTCATGAGCTAAGTTTGTTTCCGTTTCATTGTACCGGTATGGCCATTAATAAAACAACAACACTTTTGCCTTGGCACATATTCATGGTGTAGAATACCGATAAATGTAATATACCGTCGAATTCATCTACATCAGTCTTCAGAGTGATTCTGCAAAAATACTGGAAAAATTGAATGATAATTTTCCAAAATCCGGAAGAAATCACGTTGAAAGGCGTAACGTCTCTCTCAAGCAGTTTTAATTTTAGATATTATAAAATTTTACGTACATGATTTCTTATTTGATATCAAATAAAAATACAACGTGGGCAAGTGTTCGATTGTATTTTGTCGAAGATAAGGTATTAAAAGCGACATTAGTGAAAGTATTAGGCAAATATTAGGCAAGTAAGTTATATCATAAGGTGAATATTTATCCAATTATTTCGCTTCTATAATACAATGTAAATTTTTTAAACTCTGATAGGAAAATTTGGAATATATATCGATTAATAAGTGTACTCGGTACAGGTATTGGAACAACTTCCGTAATTCACAAATTTTTTACTAAGCCCTCGCTGAAATTTACTTACTCGTTTTAGGGCAATTTAATTATTTCGTGTACGTGCTGTCGTTCCTGTCAAACTAACAAACTAATTTCAGTTAGCTATTATTTATCTTTTCTTTCTACCGATAAGAGTTGTTGGGCGGTAGACATTCCAGTGGCTTTTATCTATAGCAGTACTCGTTACGCACGCTTTATTCCTACCCATTTGCCTCTCGACTTCTTCATTTCTATATGGGGATTTTATTAATTAAAATTATCCGCCACATTTTTCAAATAATCATATTAATGAGGAATGGCCATAAGTAATGATTGGAGATCTTGACTGGATTGGGTATCCTTCCATTTTATCTCATAGTGAAGATGAATAATACGTATTAATTGAGTTTTTAACCTGAGTTTTTTATGAGATAGCATCTTCTAATGGAAGTTCTTTATCTCTAATGAAATGGAGAGGTATTTTGGTAAATTTCAGAAAATTTATGCTGCGTGCTTAACACCAACTTTTGTTTGTGTGTCATATGACACATTCACTTGTAAATAACAGGATTTGGGAATACATTCGGAGTTCTACCGAATCCTTCAATTAAATAGTTACGCACTAATACGTTATTTTCTTAACGTTATTATATTTTAAATGGTCACTTTCATTTTGATGCTTCATTCGTCGCATTCGTGAGAACAATATCATGCAGACTGGGTACAGTTACTGGCAAAGTAAACTTTATAATGTATTCTGTGCATGACACAGTATAGACGCCCAGAAGAAAAATTGGTAGAATAAATTGCAAGGCTTATAAAATGAATCACAAATAAATGAATATCGATGTTCCATCCCAATTGAAAGGTAAAATGATTTCTTGAGTTGATAATGCCTGATTAATTGTGTTCTGTTCTCATTTAAATGTCAGAAGAAACACTTCGTTGGGTTCGCTTATTTCTTAAAGTTAAATGCTGTTTGAAATTGTTCAAATAGTGAGGATTTGATTTTAAGTAATTGTTGGAAGTTGTCACGAATAAATGCTTAATCATGGATCACTGTAAGAATTCCGCAATTGATCAGAATCATTATTTTCTTTCGGAACGGATTTTGTGGATTTGTTTGAAGCTGGTTACAGTTTGTATACTCTCCATTGAATAATTCATTCTAAAGAAATATGAAACTTAAATTAATTAAGTCCGAAACATATGGATTTCCATGAATATTTTTTCGCGTTTCCTCGAAATTCAAAGAATGCGAATCGAAAATCTCGTTTTCGTGAGCTAATTTAAGTATACGAAGATAAATATGTATTCTTGATTACACATAGTGAATTACCTTATTACGTATTTAAGAGAGATTATTGAGTAAACTATCGATTCGGAATTCAGTTTAGGACCTCCGCCCTTTGTTGTTTTCTGGATAGCTGCCAACTTGAGTTACAGCACCAACAAGCACACTACGTGAGATCGGCGTCCGGTAAACATTGGAAACATTTCTCTGGTGAAAGTAGTGCCAAGTTGGGAGTCATTTGAGTTGGCAACCTTCCCCATGGGACCTACGCTCGCGAGAAATAATAAAAAGCTTTTTCATCATCCTTAAGGTCCTCGAGCTAGGGTCTTCGTCAGCACTCTGTCTTCCGTCACTCTCTAGGAAATAGTTTTCTCGTCGAAAACTTATAAACGTGAGATTCTTATCAGCGGCCATTGTGATTCTTTACTTATCTCAATTTACACCTGAGCTTTGAAATATTACTTGCAAACAAATAATTAAATAATTTTTCATTTATCGTGTCTATTAGAACTACAACTGATGATCTCCATAATCACAAAGGTTTTATAGCGGTCGCGTACATTTTGTCCCATTGTCTCGTATGCACCTCACTTGACCCGCCCTGCTTCTCTTTCTAGTGCTAGTTTAGAGCACCTATTTCGTATTTCTCCATAGATACATCTACAGCTCAGATAGATCTACAGTTAGTTGCCTTTCTAGTTGGATCTAGTTGGATAGTTTCCTTAATCGATAGTGTACTGACGTTAAGATAGAGTATTTTACCGAAGACCTATATTATAAACATTAAGTTTAGAGGGAAGTAGCAGAATCAGAATGAAACGGAAGTTTCAGCTCATGTTTTCATCTTTTAAATATTAACCAAAAGATTAACGGAATGAGCGTACTTTCAGGTATAGGAGAGCTGCAGCTCTCGAGCCTCATGTGGCTCCCAAAGCTACTCTATGCGGCTCTTGAAACGTCTCTCAAGGCTACCTAACAATCACTGCACTGTTCTTTGAAAGATTTGATAGCTGGTTTTTAATTACCAACAGCACGAATGAAAACTCAATCAACGCTTAGACGATAGGAGATCTTATATATTCTTTAATTGTAGCTTGACCTCATCCATTTTTGTTTTACTACCCATAGTTAGAATTTTACAATAAGATTCTCTGAGACTCTTGATCATTCAAAAGTGTTTGTACGTGACTCTGGTCGCCGGAGGACTTGCTCACCCCTGGTACATTTAGTCTCCTTGAGTGCAGAGCTGCTGCAAGGCTCACATAGTATAAGATTATTTATTTTAGAATGCAGAATTTGCGTGGGATCTCAGTGACTTCGAGTTCTCTCTAAATGCACGTCGTCTCTACCTCTCTCCATAAGCTACTTTTTCCCATCGCCGAGTCCTCCGCAGCTCTTGACATATTCCTCAATTCCCTCCTTCACTAATGGCCTCAACTCTTTATCTGCCTTTGGGCCACGCAGACCACTTCCCTGCATTATTCAGGTTTATACGCTGGAAAGAGACGGTAGAAAGAGTCTGCAGTCACGCAACGCACATAAGAATTCATACTTTGTAGCGCAAGATCTGGGTGCATATATATGCGAACCGACTTGAGTGGTCCCATTAAATGTTACCAGTATATTCAGCGGAAACCTCCGTTTGCCTTTCCTGCGCTACGGTAAACTCTCGGGTTGCCGCTCCGTTTTTCCTTTCTCCAGCGGTTCTTTCGGCACTTGTTTCTTCCTTTTGCTGGTTTTAACCTGTCCTTGAATCTTCCCTTTCCTCTCGAATTTTGAGTGCGGAATTTACCTACGCCCTGATTTTTGGTTCATCCCGATTCCTCTCCCGAAAGCTCTTTTATCCGATCAACAAATACGAGGCATAAGAAAAAAGGAGTGGAAGAAGTTTTGGAATCTTTTTCCTTTGTTATAAAAGTACGCCATAATCGGAGGATAACAATCAAGCAAACTATGGAGGGAAAACAAGCGGTGTTTTAAATCCGCAATCATGTACTGTTGTTGTCTTAATTTACTCTAATGGAATCAAATGCATTTGATTGATCGGACAAAATAGAATTTACAATAGTCACGTAATTAGTATTATTGAAGCGGTAGTATCAATCGAGTTGTAATATCTGGTTAGGTAACCCTGTATTGACTATAATGTAACCTCTTCTCGTGAACATAAAAGTTTTTATCATACTTGAGTAAATGTAGCTGCTTCCGAGTAGTAGTAAGTTTTTAGAGTGATGTGATTTTCAACCGCGGTTTTAATTGTTAAATCCGTCAGGGTAATTCATATAAGTTTTATTGGACTTTCATACAGTAATCATGCGATTATTATTGCTTTTTATGTAAAGGAGGGTAAACCATAACCAATGAAAAATTTTCCTAGTGATTCATCCTCCTATCTCAATTAACCTTTCGGTAAACATGTCATAATAATTGGGGTGATTATTTAACCTAGGTTAAATAACTAGTCGCGGTATTGCCATATACTTCCCTTCCTTTGCAGCCGTTTTCAGTGCGACTTAGATCTATAATATTCCTAGATCCTAAACATTATTCTATACCAATTACCTCTGCTTCTCGTTAATCTTATATATAAATGTAACATATGACTATTGTAATATATTGACGAGTATCCCTTAAGAACCTCTACCTACAAGCATATGTGTTCCTGCTTTGGGAAGGATAGTATTTTTATGAAATGATCCACTATTATCTTTTGAAATAAGAGGTAAATTTTGATGAAGTCAATCTATTTATATACACTCTTTACTTTTCGTAGTTATTTTATAGGAGGCACTATTTCGGAACAGTCTTCAGATATGACGTTGCTAATGCTAGAATCATTTGAAATCTGTTTTTGAAATTCAGGAAAACGTCTTTGATGACCTCCGGTAATTCTATTTGAAAGACATAATTTTACGAGGAATTTTCATAAGACAAGTCGAGCGGAGAGCTTAAAACTTATTGTGATGCACATTGTACTCTGAGGGATTCTCATTTGAGCTTAAGAATAATATTTAATTTTAATATCTGAAGTTGTAAAATAGATTCCTCAGTATAGGTTTATATTTCTAGAAATAAAATTTTGGGGAGTATGTTACGCCATGCAACAAGTCAAATTTTGATTCCAATTATTTTCCTTTTTCTATTAGAAGTAATTGATTTCAATTACAAGATATCAAAACAAAGGACAATGTTGCACTTACAACAAATTAAAAGACAACTACACGGAGGCTGTGGAAATTATGACTACCAGACTAAAGGACACGGATTGGATTCCAGCTTGAAAATCGAACCTAGTACGTATTCTTATCGCTCCCAGTTTCACTTAATACCATTCAAGTTGGAACTGTAAGGTCTAACTCAGCCAATAACGCTTACAATACGAAATAAGTTTTTATCTGAAAGTTATGAAGAGATATTACCATGCTTTGTATTTGGGCTTTTACATTCAGATCAATCACCACATTAAGATTCTTCGAATCTGTTCACAGTGCTTAATATAACGCTTTAGAAGGAGAACTTTGTAACTGGATACGAACATTTTATATTTAATTAACTTATCTATTGCATCACTAACCGCTGATTCATATTCTTGTACGATGAATTACTCTGTTATTGGTGTGGATAATTTGAAAGGATAACGGGGAATCAATTTAATGATATTATAAACAAAGCAAACAGAATTAGAAAAGTGGGTGAAAGAGATTGATATCTTATCTTATTAAATTATTGCGGATTATAATGGTCGCAAAACTATTAATGTATACAATACATATCAAAATGTTAATTTTTGTATTTGCAATAGAAAACTTTACTACGTGAGGAAATAATAAATCTTTTAAAAAATTTACGTAAAAAGAAGCAGGAATTACAAAAAACTATAAATCATGCCATTGAAAATTGATCTTTTTCGAAATTTTTTTCCTTTTCTTAGTTTTTGATCAGTATTATTCTGTGTCAGATATACTTACGATATAAACAAATCAAGGATAAAATTATAAAGAACGTCGTTTCGTCTGAGTATCATATAATAGTGAGATACATTTTATATACATAAAAACAAAATAAGACATTCAAGATGAGTAAAATATTTTAAATAGATAATTTTTGGGTCTCATTGCGACGGAAAACGGTTATTTAGACGCTGCGACATATTTTAAATGATCAGGTCTGTTATTTTTTTAATTTACTCCATTTATTTTTCTAACTATACCAGTAGTCAGTGAGAAGCATAAAAGTTTCAGTTACTGTAACATTGGAAAAAAGTGGAATTCTTTAATGACAGCTTCATTTATCTAAAGTTGGAGAGATTTTCATTATTAAAATGTACTGGATATTGTGATATTTGACGGATTTAAACTTATTTAAAAGACTGGAACAAGATGTGGCTACCATGGTACCGTTGTAAGTGTAGATGAAATTTTTTCCTTATGACTTATACATTCTAATCGTATGCCATGCATGGTTTGCATGCAAATCGATCGACTCTGCAGTTTTAGCTGCGAAGAGTAAGTTCTCTTTAATTTATTGCCATTATTGCATTCCCCAGACTATTTTAATATACTCTGCCATTTCTTTTTTAAGAAAGTATACTTCCATCTGAGCACGTATATAATTCTATGTTTAATATTACCCCTATTGCTTGATAACACATTCAGTTATATGTTGAGTGATTTAAAATGTGGCCAATCCTCCCACCATCCCTCATTTTTCATTTCCGTTTTTATCACTAATATGAAGATGATAGTATGTAAAAATTGTATATATTTAAAGCTTAAATATTTAGTGCATGAAGTTTAATTTAATCATCTTTTGGTGATGTTATATCGACAAATATCTTTCCGTTAAAAAATAATGTCATGATTTAAGAGAAAATGATTGACAGGGTGAATATCTTACCTTGCAGTATAATCACTATCATCATTTTCAAGTCGATTGTATTTCATAATATTAATAAAATCAATGATTGAAGGCCATTTTAGTTCTGCTACGCCCTCCCAAGCCCTCGCTTTTGACAATTAACAACAATGAAATTGAAAACAGGACAGCGTCAGCCATCTAATGGGTGTCAGTGATGTGGGGTTCCACGTCCTACTTCACAGGGAGCGGCCTCGGGGGACCCGGGGGCGTTGTCGGTTGCGGCGGTGGAGGCAGTGGGAGCAGCAGCGGGGGCGGCGCTGGCAGCGGAGGCAGCCTCGTCAGCGGCGGTGGCAGCCTCATCGGCGGCAGCGGAGGGAGTGGCAGCCTAAATCCCCTGGAATGGACCGGGAACGTGACGGTCCGCAAGAAACGCAAGCCATACTCCAAGTTCCAGACGCTGGAGCTGGAGAAGGAGTTCCTTTTCAACGCTTACGTGTCCAAGCAGAAGCGGTGGGAGCTGGCGAGGAACCTCAACTTGACGGAAAGACAGGTGAAAATCTGGTTCCAGAACAGGAGGATGAAAAACAAGAAGAACAGTCAGCGGCAGGCGGCCCAGCAGGCGCAGCAGCAGACCCAGCAGAGTAGTGGGGGGAGCAGCGGAAGCGGGGGCAGTAGCGGTGGCGGCAGCAACGGCCACCACGCTTCTACCCACTCGCATCCTGCCTCCGCCCACGGCCACCCGCACCCTGGTCACCATCCTCATGCACCGCCCCCACACCATGGGCATCCTAATCACCACGGCCCCCACCAACACCCGCCACCTCATCCGCACCACCACCACCATCACCATCACCATCCTCAAGAGGGTGGTGGACCCCCACCTCCTCCTCCCCCACCTCCCCCGCCTCCGCAGAACCACGTCGTGGTGGTGGCTTCCAACGGGAAGCAGTGACCCTCAGCCTTCTCTGGGGGCGGAGGTTCAAGTGAGGGAAGCAGCCATCTCCTACTGCACCACCATTACGGCATTCCCTCATAAACGGGAGCGGTGGGACACCCTGCACGGCATCCTTAAGCTCTTCTCCTCCACATGGGCGGCGCCAGAAGACCACTCCGTCCGTCGGATGCGGCACCGAACCTCGTTGAAGTTGGTGGGAGGCCGAGTGCCGTTGGGGCCGGTGCCGCGTTTGTGGTGTTGAAAGGCGTCAGTACTCTGTGCCCTGCCCCCAGAGCGGTTTTCCTGCTTTCGGGAAGGAGTCGGTGTTTTTTTTTGCAGACAATTTGTGCTCGCGGTGACTGGAACACTGTTCGGGTGGACGATGGAATACCAATTGTAAATGTACAATGTATAGACATTTTGTCGTAGGGCTCATCCGCTGCGTTTGATCTCGTCAAAAATTGGACCCGTCAGTTGTGTTTTGTTTTTTAAATGGTAGTTAGGTCTTGCCCTTGCGTATTTTTCGATTATATTTTGTCGATCCTGCTCAAATCTGAGACGCCGCGTTTTACCTGATCGAGATATGGACCAATTGGATGTATTCAGCTGAAATATGTCGTTTTTAAACGTTGTTACGTTGGACTGGTGTGGAATGTTTTAATTTGTTTTCTTTCGCCATTTCATTAACTCGTTCGTTTCCATTTCAGCAGAGAGCGATTGGATGAACTCTTGTCTCCTTTTTGATAAACGTGTTGAGTCAGAAGTAATTATTAAATGCTAGAGATCGAACATGTACAAAGAGAAGAGGAAACGTAGTTTTATGTGTTTTCTGTTGTAATAACTGCATCTTTTATCCTTCTTCGATGATCTCGAGTGCAAAATATTTCCTAATGTTCGGAGATTGTAGTCAGGGAGGACACGAGGAAAGAAGAACAAAGGGCAAAGACTACTTAAAAATATGCGGCAGACACTATGGATGGCTTGGCGTTCTCCAAGGAGTGCAAAAAGGACTTATAGAACGGCTACTCTCTGGTTCGCATCGATCCTGTGGTCTGGTCGAAGCAAAGAATCAGGTTCTCGCCGTGAGATCGCTCCTGGGAAGAAGGTTCAACAAGCCCAATTTGCTCATTGCCTATGAAAATGGGAAGATATGGTTTACCTTTAAAATTTTCTGTCGTGAACCCCATAGTAATGTGTTACTCGCAAATATTTGCCAAAATTTTCCCCTCAATTGCTTTTAAAGGACACTAAGGAAATTCTTTTTCTAAGGAATTCGTACAAGGGGATTTCAGTGTAAGTTTTGCGCATGTAAAAGTTTTCATATGGCTTGTCCCAGAAAAAGTGTTCAAATTATAGTTTGAATGAACGGGACGATAAATTCTTCTAGTAGAAATAATAAATTAAGGAAATACGCATGTTCTGTTGATGTATGCAAGCGCAAGAGTGTGTGTATCAATGTTAATATAAAAGTTGAATATTTATAGGTATAAATATATATTGTATGACCTGTATATTAACTTCTATATCAGATGTAGTGTGTAAACCATAATTTAGCCATTTCTTCCTCTGACACTTGCCCGGAGAAAAATGTTTCCAGTCGATTTTATGAGGGCAAAGAAGGGGAAGATTGGGGGGAGAGGTTTGTCTCATCCGAATTAAGAGAATGTAGATGTGTACCTTGAAATTACCTAAAGGTAATTCTTTTCAGTTAATTCTGTACATCTCGTGTAGTTTGTGTCGGCTTACGGAGGCCAAGTATTCATCGGTCTGGTGGTGAATTTACCGTTAAAATTAGAGAAGTTGGAACGAAAGGGTTGGTTCGCTGTTTTACCCCACATTTTAACATTGGCGAATGTGATAGACTGATGGTCAAACTGTAGATTGAGCGGATCGGAAGAAAGGATTGCCATTGCCAACTTTAAAATGTTTCTACCCTCGTATCGACACCCCAGTGCAAGTCTGATCGTGTTGTGTGCGGATGATTTTGTGAGAATGCGTGTATTTGTCACATCAGTGTTCCTAAAAGTATAAAATACGGTAGTGCTTAGGACGCTATATCCCTCTCTTTCAGCCGAATAACTGATTAAAAGATATGCTAAGAATAACAAGAGAAAGTCACGCCTAGTAATCGTCGTTTCTCTATCTATAACTTCCTTCTTCTTGCTAATGTTTACAGAGTACACTCACGTCCAGTAACAGTGTATATGCTTTAGCAAAGGAGCGAAACCCATTCATTTTCTTCTTGTGCGGCTTCAAGTCATTAAATTTTTCTTTTATGTAACTGTTTACGTCATCAAAAGGGAGCCATTATGAATTTCGTACCATTTTCTCTATTCTGTACCCTTTTTCTTTTCGAGCCACACGAGTATTACAAGATGTTCACGGAACTGAAGTAAGTAAAAACTAATTGTAACAGTAAAGGAAAACCTGTACGAATAATGAAGATTTTCGATAGGCATATGAGAAAAGTGGTTCAATAATTATTCTAATTTCTAAAGCAAACATGCCATCCACATTCAAAGCACACAAAATTCGGTGTTGTTCGCGTGTGTTAGTGATATGGATAGATTAAAAGTAGTTGGTGTTGTCCGTTGCTCTATACACCATTTTCTCAATGTAAAAGACACGCATTTTCAAATTCTTCAGTTTTATTAGTAGTAGACACTTAAGTGATCAGTTTTATGAATAAAAATCAATGTTTTCGAAAGGTCACCCAAATTTACAAAGTTCAATTAGTAATTTTCGATGAAAGTTTTTCATCCACAGAGATTTCACCGCAAATATAGTACCGAATAGTTTGATTTTCTCACCCAGTTATTTATTTTACGAAGGTTATTGAAAATATCTTTGTATATAATTCTGAAGCTAATTGACAAAACTTTAGGTCTTCCTTATTTTTGGAATTTGAGATAAATTCAAAGCTGTAATGATTTTCATGAAATTGTGGGTAATTTTAAAATCACAGTTAGTTAAAAATGGATTAAAAGAGGGCATAGCAGAAAAGAATTTCAATCGGAATAGACGAACTTTGGAATGCTGATAAACATTTCCTTTCCCTGTCAGTGGATCGCCAAATGAGATTTATTTCCTTGAAGCTAGGAATTGTTAGTTATTTCGTTGTGACTAGATTCTGTAAATATTCTCTACGTTACGTTAGTGTTGGTTCGTTCGTGACTTAGGATTTGTTATTTCACGATTTAGGCGCTCGGATACCTGCGGTTATTCAAGAACATCGTTAGAAAGTATTTTTTCGGGGAGAAATGAATTCGTGAAAATGTGCAATATGCCATAAGGCTCCTATTTTATCGGATTTCTGTGTTCTTGTTTCAGTACTTACCGGCTCAACTTTAACGTACGTTTCGTACATGTGGATGTCTTAATTTGTTGTTCGCATTAAAGTGATAGAATTGAAAATTGTAACTATTTAAGGTGGTTATCAACCAAAGTCGTGTGATTGGTTACTTTCAGAGCTCTTCTAAAGTGTCGTTCGATTGTTCCCTCTACAGAATCAAAGATTCCGTCTTTGTTTTCTTAACGCATATGTTTGATTGCCTAATCCAGAACATTCCCGCAAGAATACACGTCTTTGGCAAATTCTAAGAGTATTTAATTCTGATCCTTAATTTAATAGTTTTCATTGAAAGATATTAGCCGTGGCGGGAAAAAATTAATTGTCCGCCATTGAAGTTGTTTTTGTAAGCTTATATAAAAGAAGAATCCGAAAAAAAAGTTCAAAAAGTATCAACCTTGAGGAATATAAAAATATATATATTAACTTCGTGTGCATGGGTTGTGTGTTTGAGTGCGCGCCAGACTTTTAGCGTATTAATATGCACAGGGTGTTTGTCTATGTATTGTAAATAAAGCGAGCCTTATTTACTAATCATTCGAGTCGCTTCATTCATTCGGATACCACTTAATTTTTAGATTAATTTCATATTAGGTGGCTTTCAAATCTTCACTGGTAAGTATTTCATATACAGTTGATCTACATTTGCAGTCCAACGACTAATTTCTCATGGAAACAGCACTATACACTTGGCGCTATGGAGATTAACGATCGAACGGTCTCACATAAAGTTCAATGCAGAAAAACTATTATATTTATTCCGTTACTATCAACGTTTCACAACAGCTTTGTAACTTTGAAAAATAGTCAAAATGGGAATTCCTAGACCAACACACTATCTGCCTAATTTGAACGTCCCACATTGTCCCCTATGGAGGTAGTCAGGTTTTATTATTTATTGCTCGATACATCATTAGCTGTCCCGTTCATCAGCTCTTATGCCTTTTAACGCCATACTTTTTCCTCAATTTCGATTTTGAAATCTTTTTTACGCTACAGTCATTTTTTTCATTGAAAGTCAATTAGTCAAAATCAACATTAAAAAACTGAATATTCCGTAGATCTGGTACTGGGTTTATCAAATTTGAAATGAAGCGGGCCTCCGGATGGCGTTCGACTTCGGTGAAAGCTGTCCCTGGTTCGATTCCCGATGAGGGTTCACTTGCGAAACGGCCTTGCGAATTGCGAATTCCAATTTTAAAAATTACTACTTCTATTTCTCATTGAAATAAAACTCCAATTCCTAAACTCTTTCAGGGGCATCAATTTCTGATAATCGAGAGTGAATATGAAATAAATTGGTAAAATAGTTTGAGTAGCTACTCTCATCAATCTATTCGACCGAGTGATCAAAAGTTTTATGACATTTGCTGAGAAATCTTACAATATCACTTCGGGGCATGTGGTCCAAGTTCATTTCTTGAATAAAATTAAACAGATTGTGTAAAACTAAATCCAGCCAAAACGAATAAGTATTTAACTCTAGGTTCATGACAACATACCAGGATTGCCACTCCTTCACGAGAAGCGGTGCCGGTCGTCCATTCGGATCCATCTGCACAGCCTGTCATCGACGATCTTTCCAAGAAATCACCATCTTATTTATTTTATTCTCTTGAGACTCTCACTCCTGACATCAAGCTTCTTCTGTAGTTGAGACACACTTGTGACCCATTTTTCCATGTTACTTAAAGTTGTTATTATAATCCTACGTGTAACTATTTTCTCTGTATTATCAATGCCAATAATCCACATACTGCAAAGTGGAGACTGCTGATCCTTTAGTCTACATATGGATCTTAACCATAAAGCGAATAGCCGAGTGGATATCACGTTCGCATTTGTTGAAAGCGATCCCGGATTCGATTTCCAGAGGGGGTCCACGTGAACAGAATTACCCGAGCTGTCGAGGCACTTTTAACAATACTTCTATTACTAACCATAGAAGCATCATGATCTTTACTTATCCCGTATATCGCAGATGTATTGACTCAATGTACTTGCCTCTCTCCGTACATTCTCTAGTTGTCCACATGATATCATGAACTTTCCTTTGTAAGATCGTTTATTAGTAGTAATATTATAGTTAAAAGTGCTTCGACAGCTAAGGTCATTTCGCACGTAGGCTCCCACCGAGAATCGAACCCGGGAAACCTTTCACCGAAGTCGAACGTGTTGTCCAGTTGGCTATCTGAGAGCAAAGTTAATTTATTCTCAGCTCTAAATAGTCTTGCTCAAGCTCTATGAAGCATACTGATCGTAAGTTACCCATGACTTACTTACGTTAATCGACGCCTCTTTCGTTCTCTCCTTTGACTAATTCTCTCCCTGCAAACCTTCCCAAATTCGTAAGATTGTCCACCCACTCAACGTACGTTCAATGATCCCCATTTAAAAATGTTGAATGCAGTATGAAATGTATGCAGTAGTCTCTTTCGTTTAGTTTGCACCAGAATTTTTTGGATTTGAAGTTTAAAAAGCCAAACTGAAAGATGAATTCCGTTACGATTGTATACGCTGTCATAACTATGATTTCAACACGAAGATATCGTAACATAGTAGGAGAATGAAAGATTTTCTGTTGTCTTTGGTCCAAATATTTATCTTCTTAAAATTCAAATTAGGTATATCAATTATCATCAAATACATTATGAGCAATATTTCAATCCATAACTTCATGAGTAGAGCTTTGGTGTCAATACTGGTTCATAAAAATTATCTCTCGTCGTTATTTTCTCCTCTAGTCACACTCTCGGGTGTAGTCTTTCGGTCTCAAGAGCAAATGCAATTTGAATTTATCTCATTGACAATCTGAAAATCAATCCAGTCCATGAATACAAATACCTCTTATTTCTTTTTGGTATTGCGTGCCAATGCTTTTATTGAAAACGGTAGCGGTTAATGGTAGTTAATTCATTCTCTCATCCCCCTTTCCAAAGCATATCTGTAACCACAATCAATATGTAAGATTCCTTCCAAATGCCGCTTTCATTAAGCAATGTTCATTTACATATTCACCATACAAAACTATAAATCGAACTGCTTTCGTTTGAAATATGTGTAAGATAATATTAAAATTGGCTATCATAAATGACGTATATTCTGAAAATAAAACTTAACCAAGTGTGCATATATTCCGATTAAAAATGACAAGGCTTCCAGCAAATGATTCAAAGCTACGGGCTCTGATGCAAACGGTTCTATTCGATTGATATACTGACCTCTATGCTATCGGATTCGCTGGAATGTCGACAACGGTTTAGAAAGGTAAGTAGGAATAGTTATCGAGGGATTCCCCAGTGACAAGGACAACTGAGAGTGAGCGGTCAGAGGAGAGCTGCAAGTTCATCGCAGTCTTCGACGGAAAGGTAAACTTAACTTTTAAAATTAATCTACTTCGGAATGGAAAGAAAGAAAGAAAGAGATACGGTTGTTAAAATAACATTCAAATTAAATTGACTCCTTAAGCCGTTATAAGTAAAGATAATAAATATAAAACTTATCTTTGGTGTGGTTCTCCGTTGCTTTTGGTATGGTCCAGTTGGTATAGTCCAGTAATGTCGCAGGGAGGCACACGCGTATCAAGGTACTATATACACATTCATCATGGCTCTGGCTTCTTCTCAAATCCAGAATGAGCATGGTTCTTTGGCGCTGTGGAGGTAGTGGATGATACATAGGGTCTGGAGTCTGAGATCTTCTGAGTAACGACTCTAAACTAAATGCTTACGAAAGTATTTTCATACATAAACAAAAAGCAACAATGAATAGTGACCGCGGCCCAATCCCTTTCTCCCATTTGTTTACACTACTACATCACACCACAAGAAATCCAGATTTAAATACCGCGACAAACACACTTAATATTCAAACTACTGAAGATGAGAACATAGTTCTCGAAATGCGTATATAGTGCCTTGATACGTGTGTGCTTCCCTGCAACGTTACTGGACTATACCAACTGGACCATACCAAAAGCAACAGAGAACCACACCAAAGATGAGTTTTATATTTATTATCTTTACATCTAACGGCTTAAGGAGTCAATTTAATTTGAATACTACTTCGGAATGTTTTTCAGTAGGACTTTCTTTGGGTGTTCTAATTATTTCTTTTTCAAGACTTACTTAGACATATGGGGTGGACAAACTACTACTATTACTAAAAGTAAACATGTTTATACCAGTGAATTTACATAGTTGTAAGTAGTGCAGTGCACAAAATTTGATAATTGTGCACGTTAATTAAAGCAAGCAGCATCTGTAATATGTACATTTTAACAGGACGCAGCAAGCTGTTCAGGAGCATTCGCAACAGACAAAACTTCATTCAGAGAACCAGTCGCTTCACTGTATTTTTGATTCTAAAACTTGCAAACTTAAATTCCTGTTTTCGCGGAAGATTTTTTTGCTAGCGATTTTCACTAACTCCCATTAATAAGGAGAGTATTTACGACGAAATATAAATGGCTACTAAGTATATATTTCGTCTAAAATTTAGACAACATAGGCTGTTCTTGTGTTAGCAAATAGCCAGGTATATTTTCGTAAATCTCTTGTAGAAATGATATTTCTATTTCATAAATACAACCACACTATTAAAACTGTTTATGTTTTAGGACAAAGAGATGTTATATTGTTTTGTTTTGGCTGAGACATGAAATTTAAAACTGAATGATAATATCATATTTAAATTTAAGCAGGTTTTTCGTTTGATTCACATATTAATATGGTAGTATCAAGGGTTCCTTTAATCACTTGATAAGTACAAAGCGAGGTTCTTCTTAGATTCAGGCCTTCGATATTTTTCAATAAAATATTATTTTTCTATATATTTTCTTCTGTGTTCCCTTACATGTGCCCTTTGTTAACGTGCAATGAAATTGGATCATTTATTTTCTCGTCATATCTCATTTTTTGCCTCTTACTATCGGTTTCTATGTTTTATCTATCGTTTTTCTCTAGAAAGTCTTTATCAGATATCTGTTCTACCATTGTGTCATTCTAAGAACGGGAAACAAGGAATTCCGGCCTTGGGACGCCTTCACGTTCGCTATCGCCGATTTGCTTCGAAAACGTAATAGCTACTTATGTAAGCCTCTTATGTCACGTAAATAATTCTATTCTTGGCCTCAAAATATGTTTATTTTTTTGTCACGTATCGGAGAGTGGGCGTAGAGGATGGAATCTTCTTTGAGTATTGTTATGAATTCCTATTAGGATCATGGCTATCATTCTTCTCATTGTCTTGGAGATATTCCATTTCGCTAAAATCTATATATTTATTCACAACCAAATATACTTATGAATAACTTGTGAGAGAAGACTGTTGCAGCACAAAGGCTGTTGGTATCGGCTACCTAGCTATCACAAGGTCAGAACCGCCTAATACCTAAATCAAGACACGGTTTCCTGCCCATTGTGTAAATGTGAAAACCCCAAAATAAGTCACTAGCTAAAAGTTATTCAAATACCACCAAGATCAGAATGAATACTTATTTAAAACTTTCTGCATATAATTTTGCTGACTTCTTTGGAGAACTGTCTTCGCTTTTGCAATATTTAACATCATGTACTTCATCAGCACCTGAATCCGATATGCTGATTACAGCGCCATTGAAAACTAGATTAATGATATGTATTAAGTAGATAGAAGGAATGGCAAGCAGTTTCAATTTTAATTTTCGATGTTATATCGTGAGATTTGACAGTAGTGTGATTTTGACAGAAACACGATATAGAAATATCGAGTCCTTAAGAATAAAAGTTTAATGGACCTTTAAATCCTTATCAATTAGTCACCACCTATGGCTTTTGTATTTACTGTAGTTAAAGGGCGTATAAAATATGTTAGCTTTTCAAGGAATGCTTTCTAATCTTGTTGTCCGTAACATAAACTGCTTGTCTAATAAATGAGTGGCTGTAAGGGAAGAATTTACCACTAGGCGCTGGTTGAGAGGCTCGCTTGTTAAGGGGCCCAGAGATATATCTTTCGCCGTTTCTAGCAATGAATAATCTCTTGAGGAATAACAAGTGTGAAAAATAGTGACATGACTAGAACTGGAACCCAGGTCTCCCACTTTCCAGACTGGTATTCTAACCACTGAACTTCAATGCCGCGTCTCTTCCACACTGTTAAGGGAAGTCTTTTAGTCCTGAGAGATCGCTCTTACAATATTTACTCCATTTTCAATGCCAATATTTATAAGGTTTGTAAATTGATTTCAAAGCAATTTGTATTGCTACAAATGTTCATTGTTCTTGTTGTGGTAGAAATTAATTGATGGTAACTTAACATCATTTTTAATAGCCGGGATGCTGAGAAGGTGCAAAATGACCATAGCTGTCGAGTCCCTTATAAACATATTACTACTACTACTCAATGCAATTTAAGGCGTAATATTCGAAGAAAAACTCTGGTAACCTAGTTTCAAGGGAATGTTATAGCAAACATTTTCGGTAATCCTACTGCGTTGCTTTCTGACCAGATTTTGATATCCTTTATTTAGATGTTTCACTTGATGCAGAAAAATTCTTTCTCTTTTATTTACTTACTAGTAAAGGCCCCCGTCAAGCAAGCAAGTAAAGGGACTTAATTTAGTTTAAAATATATCTATTATCGTATATATCTGCTCCTCCTAAGCACAAAAAAGTTCTGCCGTAAGATCATAATAACTCAATATATTTCTTATCATATTTATTCTACTGTTTTCAAGTCATGAAACTCTATTTTGCNCTTTAATTTTCACTCACATACCTCCGTAATTTAACAGTCGATCTTTGAGTTGAACTGTCTCAATTTTACCTTATATTTTTATTTACTATTGAGTTTACGCCTCAACTTAAAGTTAACTCTGTCTGAAAATAAAAATTCAAAATAGAATTGAAAACAGCACATTTATAGGTCACCATGACGAAGCAAATATGCTGGAATCCGCAGCAACGATTAATGGGAAGAATAAAGAAAAAAGCGATTGAATTGTTTGTAAAATGAGAATATTATTATGCATGATACGGCGGTTAAGAAAAAAAACAGCAATTAAAAGCATCGACTTATAGAAATACTTAATTATAATTTACTTAACCAATGAATGAACAATGACGATCCGAATTTCGCTGTAGTGCTGTGAAATCTGGGTAGTCAATTTCATATTCAGTGGTTAAGTAAGGTTATCATTATAGATTTTTAAGTCTCTCACAACCACAAATTCAAGCATGAATTCATTATTAGTATCAACTTAGCTTGGTTTTTGGTCGCATTCCTATTCGTACGAAGTATATCCTTTTCCCTGATCCCAATAAGATAACATCATCAGCTTTTTGGATACTTTGTCCTCTGAGAAATTCCGGTTAGTATGACATTTCAAGCACCCGTTTACTATACAACGTACACTTGTATGCAATTCAATTACGTATATATTTGATGCTCTCGATATTTGGAATATGGCGGAGTTTCTCCAAGATTACTCGGAATATTAACGACATTGAATATGATTTGCAAAGACAATGAGTGAAAGCAGCTGGTGATCGAATGTTAATTGAAATATCCCGTAATTCGTTCATCATTCATCACAGTCTTGCATTCATCCAAATATAAAATAGTTCCTTGTCTGTCTTATTAAGCTTACGCTAAGTTCACTGATAATGATCATACTATACTGGAATGGCACTTTAGGAAAGATGGTGATATTTATGACTAAAACTTTTAAAAGTAAGTAAATACCTTCTTTGAGGCACTTTTTATCTCTACCATCAATACATCGTTTACAACACCGATTCAATTTTAAATACTTTTAAAAACCTATCTTTACGGTTCTTGCGGAGTAATTCAGTCAGTTTCGAAACGCCTATTACCCGGGACGTGACCTAGTATTAGTTATCCTTCCAATCGCCAATATTTCGACAACTTCATCCTCTACGGTGAGAATAGTCAGAGTGATAATCTACATCGAAAAATAAAGTGAGAATCACCTGAATGAAATTTCATAGAATATCTTCCTTTTCTACTAGGTGCATATATTCATCAAATTAATTAAATTTCCGGAAAATCTACCCATATATACACATACACCTCAGATTACACTACCCCGAAAATTTAGGCGAAGCTTGATGAAACTAATTCGACGGAGGCCAAACGATAGCTGCAGAACACAGTGCAAACTTCCTGCTTTCATCTGTGTGTTCATTACGAGGGTTGTGGAGAGAGGAAGGGGAAATGAAGGGACATATGGGGGGAAACAGAATGAGAGCGGTGGTAAAGTGAAAAATCGATCGAGGATTGAAGCTGAACCACTTCAGAGAATTAAACCACTCTAGAGTTATATCGACATGATTACGAAGTAATACGAAATCACAGTGAATATCTATTTGAATAAGGTTAGTTGATGATTAATGACGAAGAGGATTATTAGATTTCATGAGGAGAACTAAAAGAAGAAGAAAAGTACTGGATTCAGTTTCTATAATTATATTAAACTAGCTGATCCCGCGCAAATATTTGCGCGCATTGTGCATACAGTATATGCGGAAACTTAAACGCTTGTGACTATTTTATATATTTAGAAACGTAACTTACAATAAGTAATTTCATTGTGTCTGTTTTGAGTTATCAAACATTATAAACAATTATACCTATATATAAATTATAACAACAATAATTCCTTTAATAATCTTCAACTATATTGCTATATGAATACTTTTTTATCTCATTACGGTATTTTTTAATTTCAAAGACTGCGAGTTTCAAGATTGTCAAAGAGTTAGTTGAGCTAAACAGATGATTAATTCGCTTAAGCGATACAGAAATGTAATCACTGTTTTAAGAAATCTTGAGCTTTAAGATGACCCCGGGTGATATTTGCGTACATAATATTTGAAAAGCCACATAAATTTAGGTTAACCTTAGTTTAGCACGCTAAAATTCATGTTTACCAAGATAATTTTCGAAAACGATTCAACTTATGGGAAATTAGCAAATATCACATATCAAATATCATATGTAGATGTTTCGCACAGACTAATTATTTTTACATCCAAAACTATTTAAGAAGAGAAAATGTAATTTCAAATACTTACGATGTTATACGTAACGTTTTTTCCAATAATTCTTAACTTCTTCATTTTAACTTTCGGACAACAATTTCAAACATCATTTAAATTCAAACATCCATATTATTTCAAAATTTGGAGATTTAAATTGATATTCAGAATAATATTAATATCCAGAGACTCTTTTACATACCTCTGGTCTTGCTCAAATGAGTAATATTATTACTGAGAACTCTTCCTCCTCTTTCACAACAACTGAATGTCATAAGCGAAAACAGCAAACATTACCAGCTTAAAATTACAATTTGCAGGTTTCATTCATGAGGTTTTGCAGTACATAGCTCCTATTTTTACGTAGTAATTATCCAGATTTATATTTGAATAGACTACTCAATACAACTGAATGGTATTAATCACTCTTTTTACTAACTGTGCGATAAGATGATATTTAGCCCAATGAAAGTTATTCATGTCCGCCGACCATCTATGAAGAAAAGAGGATTCGGAATGGTAAATCATATATATAAAAAGCAAATGTCTATCCGTCCGTCCGTCCCCCTATTTCTCTCAGAAATAGCTTGACCTAGAAATCTGAAACAAACTGCATTGCATTTCTACGATGCTGAAACCCCCAGGAAAACTATTCTCATACCTGTAAAGGCCCGGGTTGGAACCCAGGAGCCCATAATACGTTTACATAAGAGATGAACGTAAAATATGTTTTCGTTACCTGCAGACGTTGTTTCTTTCACAGAATTATATTAGAAAAAATGGTCCTACGAAATTGAGACCAATGTCACAAGAAAGATAAATAATCACAGAATCTTATTTTAGTCGTGAATCATTCATATAATATCCAAATTGCTAGAACTTTCATAAAATAGACGTAAAATTCGTAACATTTTTCGGAAATAAACAACCCAATTTAATAGAAATACAATTAGGGATTTCATATAAAAATCGTAATATTTCTGATGGTGTAAGTCGTAAATATAAGTTGTTGAGTTTAGCTTTTTCTCGTATTGACATTAGGATTTATTTAGTCTATATTAGTGTTACAGTATATATGAAGATGACTTGTTCAGTCCTGTCTTTCTTGTGGATAAATTCACATTTACCATAGAATACCACAAAGTGAAGGTTGACTCGGTACATTTCATAATTTTGTTATCATCAACTTTCAAGGAGTTTCATCGATACATATTAGTATTCTTTATTTCGAAATAGATTGAGATGTTAATGAAGTAATGATAATATGGTGATTGTGCCCAAAAAATATTCATTAAAAAGCTAATAAAGAAATATAAATAGATACTTTTCTTGTCTTGATTTTTTATTTTTATTCGAATCCTGCAAAAGAAATTTGCTCATTTTAAAATATTTTAATTTTTTACTTCCAGACATTTAGGCAAATAACTTACATTATTAATTCCTAAATCGGATTCATAATTAAGATGTAATTACCATAAAAAATTAATAATTTTTCTTTAATGTATTTACCCTTTCTTTTCATAATAATATTGAAACAATTTATTCGTCTTCTTTCGCTAGTTTTCCTGATTCTGAGTTGCCGCTTGTAATTATTAGAACCGCATTAATATTTGTAAGATATAACTTAATTGCGTTATTTGTGAGTCGTAAAAAGGTAGCAAAAGTGTGTTTTTCGAGAAAATGAGTCTTATTTGCTGTTGCCAGAAGTACTTGTACCGGAAGATTTGATCCCTCGCCAATCTGGTTCTTCTCCAATTTGGTTCCTTGCCACGAGGATTCTTCTTACTCGAATAATAGCAAAGCGCGCGCATGGTTTGAAACTGGAGCAAAACTATGGGCACTGCAAAGTTAAAATAGACGGGAAGGTGACAACGTAAGGACGAAAAGAGAGCCGTCTTGTTGCATCTAACAGTGCTCCAAATGACATACTTTTGAAAGAATTTGGAAGCGATTACAAAAGAAGCTGCTGTAATTATGGATCCCACGAAAATGGATAAAACGTCATATGATGGATTCACTACGCGGAATTGGAGAGGAGAAAACTTCGATAAAGGAGGGTAAATTAAGTTTCGACCGGTTCAATCTGTTACCAATGCTTCAATTCAATGGAAATCAACTTTATACTCTCCTTCACCGCAGGTATTAATTTACCGTTGCAGGGAAAAATTTGTAAATGGTATTTTATAGAATCGTTAAAAAATATTCTTTTTCTAAGGTGGTGAAGAAATAGTATGGCGGTAAAATGTTTTACGGCGATATGAAATTTCAAATATATACTGAAAATTGCTATTAGAATGGTGAAGAAAAATAATTCAATTACCGCGGACCATTTACATACTATATATACTAGATGATCCCGCGCAAATATTTGCGCTCATTGTGCATATAGTATCTGCGAATCACGCTTGTGACTATTTCATATATTTAGAAACTTATCTTACAATAAATAATTTCATTACGTTTGTTTCGAGTTATCAAACATTATAAACAATTATACCTATATATAAATTATAACAACAATAATTCCTTTAATAATCTTCAACTATATTGCTATATGAATACTTTTTTATCTCATTACGGTATTTTTTAATTTCAAAGACTGCGAGTTTCAAGATTGTCAAAGAGTTAGTTGAGCTAAACAGATGATTAATTCGCTTAAGCGATACAGAAATGTAATCACTGTTTTAAGAAATCTTGAGCTTTAAGATGACCCCGGGTGATATTTGCGTACATAATATTTGAAAAGCCACATAAATTTAGGTTAACCTTAGTTTAGCACGCTAAAATTCATGTTTACCAAGATAATTTTCGAAAACGATTCAACTTATGGGAAATTAGCAAATATCACATATCAAATATCATATGTAGATGTTTCGCACAGACTAATTATTTTTACATCCAAAACTATTTAAGAAGAGAAAATGTAATTTCAAATACTTACGATGTTATACGTAACGTTTTTTCCAATAATTCTTAACTTCTTCATTTTAACTTTCGGACAACAATTTCAAACATCATTTAAATTCAAACATCCATATTATTTCAAAATTTGGAGATTTAAATTGATATTCAGAATAATATTAATATCCAGAGACTCTTTTACATACCTCTGGTCTTGCTCAAATGAGTAATATTATTACTGAGAACTCTTCCTCCTCTTTCACAACAACTGAATGTCATAAGCGAAAACAGCAAACATTACCAGCTTAAAATTACAATTTGCAGGTTTCATTCATGAGGTTTTGCAGTACATAGCTCCTATTTTTACGTAGTAATTATCCAGATTTATATTTGAATAGACTACTCAATACAACTGAATGGTATTAATCACTCTTTTTACTAACTGTGCGATAAGATGATATTTAGCCCAATGAAAGTTATTCATGTCCGCCGACCATCTATGAAGAAAAGAGGATTCGGAATGGTAAATCATATATATAAAAAGCAAATGTCTATCCGTCCGTCCGTCCCCCTATTTCTCTCAGAAATAGCTTGACCTAGAAATCTGAAACAAACTGCATTGCATTTCTACGATGCTGAAACCCCCAGGAAAACTATTCTCATACCTGTAAAGGCCCGGGTTGGAACCCAGGAGCCCATAATACGTTTACATAAGAGATGAACGTAAAATATGTTTTCGTTACCTGCAGACGTTGTTTCTTTCACAGAATTATATTAGAAAAAATGGTCCTACGAAATTGAGACCAATGTCACAAGAAAGATAAATAATCACAGAATCTTATTTTAGTCGTGAATCATTCATATAATATCCAAATTGCTAGAACTTTCATAAAATAGACGTAAAATTCGTAACATTTTTCGGAAATAAACAACCCATCCCTTTGACGACCAAGGCAATCGTTGAAAATTGATTTCATGAGTTATCCTATATAAATGCACGGGGATAATCAGTTAGTATACTTTTCCATAAGAAATGTACGTAAAATAGGTTTTCGTTACGTGCAGAGGTTGTATCTTTTAAGAAATTAAATTAGAAACAATGGTCCTACGAAATCAAGAGGTGTCAAAAGAAAGGAAAATTATCATAGATTCTTATTTTAGTCGTGAAATGTTGATGAAGATCCGAACTTTCGAGGATTTTGATAAAACACACGGAAATTTCGTAAAATATTTGGGAAATAAACATCCCATCCCTTTGACGACTAAGGCCATTGTTGAATGTTGATTTCATGAACTATCCCATGTAAGTGCACGGTGATAATGTTCTTATAATTTTTATAAGAAATTTACGTAAAGTAGGCTTCCATGACTTGAAAACAGTAGAATAAATATTATAAATAATGGTNAATATTATAAATAATGTTAAGAAATATATTGAGTTAACATGGTCTTACGGCAGAATATTTTTGTGCTTAGAAGGACCAAATATATACGATATATTTTTAAACTAAATTAAGTCCCGTCATTCTTGACGGGGGCGTTTACTAGTTAAAGATAATTTGCCGTATTGTTTCCGTGATTTTCGTCAAAAGGTTTCCTCACTCTTCTTATTCGTGGAATATTTATTCATTTTATATATTTTTCAAACAGAAGGTATCTATTAATGAAATATTATATCTGACACTGTGGGAGAGAAATTGAGATAAAGTAGGTTTATGTCAGCAAGTAAGGCAGAATTTTATCTCTAAGAGTTCTTGATTTGTTTATCACAATGAGTATGGTTTCAAGACCCAGATAGCCGGGTGGCAGGTGAAATTGATCCGGGCTTCTAGTTCCGTTGAGGCAAAGTGACGTCAGCTGTCGACGCTGCTTTTAAAAAATAATACTATTACTATAGTGCAATCCACATAGTTGACAGTATTGCGCTTATGGCGAACGCTGTTTCCGAACTTACTCACCGCCTGATTACCGCGCCAAATTTGAATTCGTTACCGTACCGCACAGCGCCAAATTTGAACGCTACCGTGGGTCTTAGGATATGCACCTCTAGGAAACCTCCTAGAGTTATTTGTTAGAAAAATGAAGGATTTATGCAACATTTTTAAAATGTTTTGAAGGTTTTTATGCACTTTCCTTCTCACTCTTGATCTTACATTATCGTCTTAAATCACACATCTCGCATTTTTATACGGCAGCATTACTTCCTTAGTTTTCGATGCGGTCACTAGCGCGACTCAAGATGCTTCTTTCCTTACTTTATATTTTGTCGACTGAGAGCACCCAGTAGCTTCCGTGGTCTCGTTGCATGCCTCCGAAACACCGAGATATATTGGAAATAGAGAGTTTCAGCACTGCGTACACCGTAGGTTCAACTGCCGTTAAATTGAAACGTCCATACGATCTACCGGGCACCGTAGATAAAGAGTTTCAGTATACCGTCAACCAACAACAAAAACCCGAAGGCAGCGCGTGTTGAAATTCTTCCCTGTTGCCTTCACCACCTCTTCTTGTACCTCCCTCCATCCATTCTCATAGGGATATTATCCTATAATTTGTCCAAACAAGATGATATCGTCCCATTTAGAGAATCGCAACCTTTCTTGCTTCGCCATATTGGGCACCTTCCGTCGACGTGGGAACTCCAAAATTAAACGTGCCCGTGGGACCGACCTGGACAACGTGGAATTTTGCACATGCGCACTGAGACATTTAGAATATATCGGTTNGGTTAAATAAACGAATTATGGAATGGTGAACTTTAGTTATCCATATCTTTTAAAATAAATTTTATAAAAATTATTTTCCTGCATTTTCCTAAGGAGAAGACGAGAAATTTTCAATTTCTCTTTTCTTCGGACTTAGTGGTCGCACGAAATTAAAAACAAATCACTCTGTAATAAACTCTACATCAGACTTATCACACCGCACACCGATTCTATTCTCAGAGAAATCCAAAGACAAAGTAAATACTGACTGTCATCACTTTCTGAGGAACAAGGTTGCACCGTTTACCCTGACGTTTTATGACTTAACTTTTTATATTTTATTAGCATATTTTAATAATGTACGCAAGCATTTGTGTAGCAGATAGCTTGGGATTGAGAGGTGTGCTTAACATGTACCACTCAGTACTCATCAGTATTTCATTATATTCCCATTTTCATCTCACACATTAGTCCATATTATTTCAAAATTTGGAGATTTAAATTGATATTCAGAATAATATTAATATCCAGAGACTCTTTTACATACCTCTGGTCTTGCTCAAATGAGTAATATTATTACTGAGAACTCTTCCTCCTCTTTCACAACAACTGAATGTCATAAGCGAAAACAGCAAACATTACCAGCTTAAAATTACAATTTGCAGGTTTCATTCATGAGGTTTTGCAGTACATAGCTCCTATTTTTACGTAGTAATTATCCAGATTTATATTTGAATAGACTACTCAATACAACTGAATGGTATTAATCACTCTTTTTACTAACTGTGCGATAAGATGATATTTAGCCCAATGAAAGTTATTCATGTCCGCCGACCATCTATGAAGAAAAGAGGATTCGGAATGGTAAATCATATATATAAAAAGCAAATGTCTATCCGTCCGTCCGTCCCCCTATTTCTCTCAGAAATAGCTTGACCTAGAAATCTGAAACAAACTGCATTGCATTTCTACGATGCTGAAACCCCCAGGAAAACTATTCTCATACCTGTAAAGGCCCGGGTTGGAACCCAGGAGCCCATAATACGTTTACATAAGAGATGAACGTAAAATATGTTTTCGTTACCTGCAGACGTTGTTTCTTTCACAGAATTATATTAGAAAAAATGGTCCTACGAAATTGAGACCAATGTCACAAGAAAGATAAATAATCACAGAATCTTATTTTAGTCGTGAATCATTCATATAATATCCAAATTGCTAGAACTTTCATAAAATAGACGTAAAATTCGTAACAGTTTTCGGAAATAAACAACCCATCCCTTTGACGACCAAGGCAATCGTTGAAAATTGATTTCATGAGTTATCCTATATAAATGCACGGGGATAATCAGTTAGTATACTTTTCCATAAGAAATGTACGTAAAATAGGTTTTCGTTACGTGCAGAGGTTGTATCTTTTAAGAAATTAAATTAGAAACAATGGTCCTACGAAATCAAGAGGTGTCAAAAGAAAGGAAAATTATCATAGATTCTTATTTTAGTCGTGAAAT